>JAQFVV010000059.1:3738455-4338455 GCA_028023455.1 Epiperipatus broadwayi
AGTCGATTTTGTCATTTGAGATTACGAGCAATATCCTTTCAAAATCCAAATATCTTATTGCAAATAACTTTATGGATTGGCTGCTGAGAATTGTTTTATCTCACTGTTAATTTTGTCATCTGGAAATTGATTACATGGTAACGACAACATCAGACCAACGTTACCAAAATAAAATATTTTAATTTGGTAGGATGCAGACTGGCATTATAATTTTCAATTGAGACATTTAAAGTTATTATCTGTATCTTGTGACACGTAAACATTTAAAAACATGTCTTAATCCAAATATTTATAAAAAATCTTGATTAAAGAATCCACTATATTTTCCATTTCCAGCTGCACGGTGAAAACTTATGTACTCGTAAAAACAGTTATACATCTGAGCTATTTACAAGATCAAATGCATATATGAAATCCACGTGTACTATATATCTAGATTTCAGAATTATAAATGTTTACCCTCAAAAAAAAATATAATTGTGATAGAAAAGCAATAAATTTTCTCAAATGAGGTCAATTTTTCTACTATTTGAAGCCACATTCACTAATATCTTGAGATATTTAGGTATACAGAAATTCCTTTCACTCTACTCTGGAGCCATTTACTGTAAACCAGAGAAATCAATGAATATCAGATAGTATACTGCTATAAAATTCCTATCTCCGGACCGATTGGTATCTGACTTTTGACTTCATCGTGATTTTATAGCACTATACCATCTGACATTTATTGATTACCCAAGTTTGCAGCAGATGGCTTTAGAATAAGATGAAGATATTTGCTTTTGGAAGTATAAGAGATTGTGTGATGATGTTAATATTTAGACAATAATTTCAGGATTCTTGAGTTTCATCACTTCTCGTTACAACAGTGTCTTCGTAAAAGTGTTCTTCACTACTGTCCATTGTTCAGACAGTATGCTAAAAAGCAGATTTACATGACTTTAAAAATAATTGATGCAAAATAAATAGATAAAGTAATAAGAAAACACAATTTTATGTCATGAATATTATTAATTTGTGCATTAAATGATGTGTTAAAAATTTGAGATCATTTATTTGTTTTAGTAGTCTCTTAAATAAACACCAGTTTTTAATGAAAGTTATTTGGGTGACGAAATGATAAGCAGTTGATTCATTAACTCTTACCTCTAATACAGAGTTTCAAATATTTTGAATTGTGAAAAACAAAAGAAAAAATACAAAGAGGAAAAAAATGTTGGCTAATTCCATCACCCAAAACGCCCAAAGTCAAATCATATTTCTAAAACATAAAAGATGCTAACCTGTTCAAACTTCCACCCATCAGACATGGTGGAAACCATCTGTGTGAGTTCATCTTCATGACATTGTAGAACCCGGTATACATGTTTCATCTGTGACTGAAATAAAAATATGATATATGAATTAGACAAAAAAACGTATTTTTATTTAAAATATATAAGCTTATAGCAAAAATGTATTAAATCTAAGCAATGCCAATAAATAATATTTGCACTTATTGTTAAAAAAGATTTTATCAGTCATCTTATAACAGTTATAAATTTAAAGAATCATAAATGATTTCCAGGATCTTCACCAGATGGCGAAACTATATATTAATCAATCAGGATTATACAGAAAATAGATTATTGGTTTTTATGCTGGGTTTGGAAAAAGATATGGGGGATTTAGATATTAAGGTTGTAGAGTTGACAAAGATTATGTTGTGGAAATGGGATGGAGCAGAATATGGGAAAACTTAGCCTGGGGAATGTAAAATTAAGTAGCTAACAAGTTTCTCTTGGCATAATTGCCGAGAGATTCTTGACTTCGTTTAATAAGAAGCTACATCACATCACATCAGATGTCTTTTTGTGTGCAGAAAGAAGAGAAGATATGGAAGTTATGTTGAGGACATGAGCAAGGGTAAGTAAACAGATGGGAATTAAATTTAATGAAGAAAAATCAAAGATAATGATGGTTAATACTGGGGAAAGAGAAGATGAATAATTTTTATTGGGGGATATAAAGTATGGTGAATAGATATAGTTATTTGGGAATCATCTTAAGTAATCAGAAAAATTGTTTGGATGAATGGGAGAAAAAATTGATAAATGAAGCAAAAAAAAAAAGAAAGGGATTGATAAAGAAATTAACACAGAGTTACTTCACTCAGAATTATGAATATGAGAGCACACCTCTCGATAGCGCTCAGCAGAGAAATTTAGTAATAAAGTAAACGGTAGCTTTGCGGGTTAGGTGTTAATAGCGCCAATAGTATTTTACTCATATCATTTTGGCACGCAAAGTTTTTGAAGCAATTTCGTATTATAACAGTGTTTTCATAAAATGAATATGATGTAGGTAGAATTGTATGAAAGGGAGTTGCAGTCGCAGGGTTAACATATGGCAATGAGGTGTTATGTGTTAGTAAAGGGGTGTTAGATTACTTAGAAAAAGTACAAAGAGAAGTAGAAAGACATGCATTAGATGCAGATGTGTGGATAGCAAAAGAGGAAATTCAAGGAGAAATGAGATGGTCAAGTTTTTATATGAGAGAAGGAAAAAGCAAAATGAAAATGTTTGATGGATTGCAATTTATGGATAATAAAAGAATAGCCAAAGTAGTATTTAATTGGGTTACGAGTAAAGGGCAGGCAACAAGATGGGTGCAAAAGGTAATGTGGTATGCAGATTTGAATAAA
Source organism: Epiperipatus broadwayi (assembly GCA_028023455.1). Classification (NCBI taxonomy): domain Eukaryota; kingdom Metazoa; phylum Onychophora; class Udeonychophora; order Euonychophora; family Peripatidae; genus Epiperipatus; species Epiperipatus broadwayi. The sequence continues at coordinate 3,741,143 of JAQFVV010000059.1, forward strand.
GAATTTATATCAGTATACTTGTACAAAAGGTGGGATGATTGTGTTAGGAGGATTGATGAGTGTTATAGTGGTAAGGAATAGAATAAAAGAATAGATACATTAATAAAGAATAGGGAGTTGGAGACATGGATAACAAGTATGGAGAGTAGAAAGAGTATATATATATATAAAAATAAATGGAACATTGGGTTTGAGTTAATTTATGATAATAGCAAGGAAAGTAGTTTATTGTTTAAGGCTCGAATGGGATCTTTAGCAACATGGGAATATACACATAAATGGGAAAATGTGGATGATTTAGTCTACAAATTAAATAAGGAAGGCATAGAAAATATTAGGAATTTGTTAATTGAATGCAGATGCTTGAAAACAGAAAGAGTACAAATAATGAAGTTATGGAAGAATAAATATGAACAAAGTGATTATACAGAAAGTGGATTATTGGTTTTTATGCTCAGTTTGGGAAAAGATAAGGGGGATTTAGAGATGAAGGCCATGGAGTTGACAAAGATTATGTTGTGGAAATGGGATGCAGCAGATTGTGGGAAAACTTAGGGTGGGGAATGGAATGGGAAGATAAAGTGGCTAGCAGGGGTTTCTCTGAGCAAAGTTTCGGAGAGATTTCTGACTCCATATAAGGAGAAGTCACAGCACATCACATCACAGGTGATACATAAATCTAAGAAAGGGAGTTCTTATGATATAGGATTTATACCAAGAAATTAAATACTTTATTTTTTCAATTTATCTGTTACCAAAAAAAATGAAGCATTTATAATCATATATAAAAAAATTAAACTATTTTTTAATTAGACTACTTTGGGAAATAGATACCTCATGCAATCCCCAATGGAGAAACAATAATTACCCATCAGGCATATTAACTATTGGTAATAAGATTTTGAGTCTCTTTCCATACTTGTTTCACCCTTCAGTTTTGAATAATTAGATATCCATTTATCAATCAATATTGAATGAATAACTTGGCTATGGCAGAGCCACCTGGAAAAAAAATCCTATACCTGATTAAAACCATAAAAAATGTTCATCAGTCTGTATTTGAACTATGTCATAAATATGGCCAGCAAGTGCGCTATCGCTGAAAAGATCCTTCTATATATGTACAAGAGTTTATATACAAGAATTTATTATATACAAATTTTACATTCATCTAAATATATATTTGTGTGCACGTGAAATAAAGCAAAAAGTGGGTATTCTATAATACAACAAAAATTTAAACACCAAAGTTATAGACCACTTATTTCATGGCGAATTATTTTAAAAAATACAAACATTTTGTAAAATTTTATTAATAAAAAAAATATAATGTCTTTAACTACAAAAAACAAGTGGGGGTGGGGGTGTCAAACTTGAATCTATTTCTCCCATAAACTTGGGTAATCAATAGATGCAAGTACTTAATAATTCCGTGTTGACTCTTCAAGCTTACATAAAATGGCCACAAAGGAGGACAAATAAACTTGTAAATTTAAAGTAATGTATAAACAGGGGCCGTGTGGTGTTTTGTTAGATATATGTGTATAGTTTCTGAGAATTAACAGCATTATTCTGACAATTATGCAGAATACTTAAAAAATTAAGCAAATAAGACATAAAAATTATTGGGGAAAAAACTTTGGAAAATATACAAATACATTCACAGGTATCTAACTACGCTCAGCCGGAGGGTAAAACAGAAATAAAAAAGCAAATTATCACCATAGGCAAAGCGAAAGACAGATTAATCCCCCGACTTCTACTTCATTATTCCTTAGGGAGGACTATTGGTTAGTTAGAGACTGTTTTGTCTTGCACACCACTTTTTTTACTTTACGAAACTGAAAAGATTTCAATTATAAACATGACTTGGAACGCAGATAAAACAGTTCAAGCTTTTATTTTTATTGTCGTTATAATCATTATTATTAACAAAAACAAATATGAAAGAACGATTAAGGATTTTATTATTCCTTTAAAAATTAAAAAAAAAAATTGTTTGAACTATTAGATTTATTATTGAAGTAATTGCACACACACACCCCTTACTAGAGTTCAAAAATATGTAAGTTTATAATTGTTACTTAAAAACATAAAATGATTTTCCTTTCCATTTGATTCCTTTTTCATCTTAATAATCTAATCAGTAACTATCATTAGTTAATGAGTAATGGGTTGGTCAGATCAGGGTCGATTCGCAGGCTGTAAAAATATCATCTCCACCCCTGACTTTGGGTACGAAGCCTATAGTTTTATTTTTTTCAAACTCATCCAATAATAATTTAAAACATATTACAATTCGCCTATATAAGTTAAACTCATTTCCTACACGTCACGTAGACTTTAATAAGTACAATTTAGACGGCAAAGACTTACCTGCTGCTTCTTTGTGTCTCGCAGGTGAATTCGTTCTTTTACCAGTTTAATTAAATCTGTGATGTTGTAAAACTCTGCTTCTTCTAAAACACCTACAAGGAAAGCAATTAATTAATGACTAATTATTTAAACAATTTTATTATAGTGTTTCTTTTTGCTCTAATTTTAATTTAAAACGCATTAAATAAATAAATACTGTATTGATGTGTTGTTTGGGAATAGATAAGACGTCAAACCCCGAGCTGGACTGCGATTCAAAGACCAGCTTCAGAATCTGCTGCTTTCACAGCAACCAATCCCCCAGAACAGAACGTGTTAATATTTTCAATATATGTGATGTGATGTACTGTAGCTTCTCCTTAAACGGAGTCAAGAATCTCTCAATAATTATGCCCAGAGAAACCTGTTTGCCACTTTATTTTCCATTCCCCAGTCTAAGTTTTCCCATATTCTGCTCCATCCCATTTCCACAACATAATCTTTATCAAATCTATGGCCTTTATATCTAAATTCCCCTTATCTTTTCCCAAACCCAGCATAAAACCCAATAACCCACTTTCTGTATAATCACTTTTTTCATATTTACTCTTCCATAACTTCATTATATGTGCCTTTTCTGTTTTCAAGCATTTACATTCAATTAACAGATGCCTAATATTTTCTATTCCTTCCTTACATAATTTACAGACTAAATCACCCAAATTTTTCCATTTACATGTATATTCTCTTGTTGCTAAAGATCCCGTTGGAGCCTTAAACAATAAACTACTTTCCTTACTATTATCATATATTAACTCCCACCTAATATTCTGTTTATTTCTATATATATATTTAAACTCTTTTTATTCTCCATAAATAGTTCTCCATCTCTCCAATTCCGTATTCTTTATTAATCCATCTATTCTTCTATCCCACTCCTTACCATTATAACACTCAACAATCCTTCTAACACAATCATCCCACTTTTTGTACAAATATACTGATATAAATTCTTTAACCAAATCTTTTGCATACCATATTACCTATTTCGCCCATCTTGTTACCTGCCCTTTACTCATAACCCAATTAAATACTACTTTAGCTATTCTTTTATTATCCATAAACTGCAACCTACCAAACATTTTCATTTTACTTTTTGCATCTCTTATGTATTTTTTCACTCTATGGCAGCGCCATCTATTGTAAGCATGGATACCAAATGAAAGAGCTATATCTATACTACCAATCAATCACTAATCAGTCTCAAACCCCATACACGATCAATATGGTCATCATCACCATTAGTAACTGTCTTCATCAGAAATTTTGCTAATCTAATGCTTAGATTTTTCAAACAGGTATTATCCTGCCTGAATTTCCCTGATTCTTTTTGAATGAAAACTGTTCTCTTGAATAAATTAGGGTGTCCTTATTAATTATGTAAAAGGCAACCCATTTTTAATCATGAGCTTTAAACAAATAAATCTTTTCTTTCGAGATATGTATATTAATGAGATTTGCCACAGACAGAAAAAAAAAAAATGAAAATTGTTTATAATGTTGTTATGATCAGTTAATGGAAAGGTATATTCATACAATTGTGGTTTTTCTTCTCATGTGTTAGTAGCATCAGCCCGGAAGCGAACCCGCTAACCCGAGACAACTGCTCGTAAAGCTGCTGTCACTGACTTTTTAACCACCAATGCTTGACAATTGTTAACAGATTTAAATGTAAATTAAGCAAACATGTTATCATCCATATATATATTATTACGACTTAATATTCAAATATAAATATTATATAAAGAGCTAGCAAATAAGCTCTTAACAAGCTTTGCAGAATATCTCTAACCCCAGACCGGTTTCTGCTACTGTCTTCCTCAGTGAGGTGCTAGGATAATCAAGCATTAGATTTAAAAAACCAGAACAAGCCCAGTATTTTATCTAATGGATAACTGTTAAGGAGAAAAATCTGAATATTCTAGCGCCTCACTGAGGATGCCAGTAGCAGAAACCGGTCTGAGATTAGGGATATTCTGCAAAGCTTGTTAAGAACTTATTTGCAAGCTCTTTATATATTGTAATACAAGCTTGTTTAAATTAGGTCATGTGACATCTGACTTGATTTCTTTGTAATATATATAAATACACATATAAATAATGATGGGTTGTTGACTTGCTCCAGAATTTGTCACACTAAATGGATAAACTGACAAGGTCACATTTGGCAAATCTATATAAAGACCTTATAGCTATCAATTGCCTTTTTTTTTAATCTTTATTCTCTTATATTTTCATTGTAGCATTCTGACTTTTCAATATTCTTATTCATTTTGATACATTGTTTCTGTTGTAATGCAATATTCCTTTTTTCAGTTTTTCTTCATATCCATCTCTATTCTATTTCATTTCTTCAGCTACTTTGGTTAATTTTTGTCTCTAATTTTTCCTACTCTGCCTTTCATTTCTTTCTAATTAAGCCCAACAAAACATTTTGCAGCAAATAATAATGGAATGTAATTGTAATGAACAAGTTAGACTTCAGTTATATTAATGGTGAGAGAAGTCACCTATGACCTCAATTTTACAAGTGCCAATGACATCACTACGATTACAAAATCAGTGACAGGGCATTTTCATCATTCGTACCCTTTATATTGTACCATCAACTTTATTATTTTATGTTTCTTTATCTGATCACTTCCTTCAGTGCATTTTAGGTTTCATCAAGTTACTTTTATTAAATTTTCACTTTCATTTTCTATCTAGTTGACATCTTTGATTTTTATTTATTTATTTTTCATGTTGTGTTTAAAAGTAGTCTGATTTCTTAACCGGCGACATCTTTAATTTCATCTCACTCTTCTTTTGGTATTACATCTGGTAAAATCTAAGTGAAATTTTACCTTAATAGAATCTCATCATCAACAGCTGCATGCCCCTAAACATCATCTCCCACGACTTCAGTGAAATATCATGATCACAGCACTAAATTATACTGTCATTTTGGGGATATTTACATAATGTTAGTGACCCAGGTTCTGCCTCATTGGGGAGTACGTGGGTATTTGGACTGTAATTTATCTAAATTTCTATTACATAATTGTTTGAATGGTTTCAAAAATAATTTGATTACAATACGTGTTATATAGGAAAGCCTCTAAAGATCTCCCCTGATTCAGAAACCCCTTATAAAAATCAGGTGTCGATTGACTTACATGAAAATGGGATATTTCACTTTAATTTTGAGTTTAATCCTGAGACATTGTATCCCAGTGTCTACTTTTTAGGAATTTCTAGTTATTTAAAACAAAAAATTACTACTCAAAAAGTAATTGCTATTTCAATCATATTTTTGCAAATAAATGTAACTTGATTATTATGCAGATATAGACAGTGAGCTGTGAGAATAATCGGTTATCTTCGATTGTGATTTCTGACTATTATCTTTATCAATGAGGCCTGGGATTCAAAACTGGAAGTAATGCAGACACATCCAGCAGTCATGTTTTATTTCTATTTTACTATTCGATACCCTAAGCTTTTAAAACTACATCAATTGCCGGATGTTATTATTATCATTTGTGATGGAAATGGGGGGGGGGGGTAGGAAAATTACAGTTACTGTGGCAGGGGCAATTCTGTTAAACTGTTTACGAAGATTGCCTTGGATTCAAAATCTTGACCTTTTGAATTTCAGGCTTTTGGTATGAATAATGCAATAAGAGTTCAAAGTGCTTGCTAGATGGATAATTATCTCCAGCTTTGAATCCAGAGTAACCATTGATAAAAGTAAACTCTAGAAATCAATCTGGGGGTGTGGATTTCAATGCATTACAATACGGTAATCAATGATTACTCAAGCTTATTACAGATGGCACTAGAGTAGAGAATTTAATCATAGAATTGAACTTTGATGGAGTGCTTTAAGTAGAAATAACTTAATATTAAAAAAAATATATGCCTAGGAAAGTTTTTAATAAATGTGGATTACCAATTCTCACTTATGGATCTGAGACTTGGACACTTAACAGAAGAGCAATACACTGATCACTCAACTAAATATGGAGAAAGGTAAGTTAGAGGTTACAAAAAGAAATCAAAAACAAAATGCATGGATAAAAAAAAAAACAGATATTAGTGATATCATTAAAAGGATTAAGGAAACTGAAGTAGAGTTAGGCTGAAAATGTGATTAGAAGAGATGATAACAGATGATAGCTGAAATCTTAAACTGGATCCCAAGAGAGATTGTAAAGACCTAGAAAGAGACCATATGTAATATTGATGGATGAAATAAGAAACTTTGCAGATGTGATATGCAGAAGAGAGGTTATAAGTCAGAAAAATTTGATTATACGTGGGAAAGACCTTCATCTTACAATGAATTGATAATGATTAAAAATAATGATGATGAGAGTAGAGGACTGCTCTTGCTTCATCACATGCTGTGTAAGCTACAGAATCAAGAGATTTAAATATCTATCAATAAGTAATATTTTAATTTATTGCTTCATTTCTTTGTAACTTGATAAAGATTTCCATTATATAGATGTTATGATCTTTACTATGTTATTCACTCACTAAATTATCGTTTTAATATCAAAGTTGTAATATTAATAAATAAAAAAAGGAAAGTTAACTCCTAAAATAAACAGTCTCTGACTTTGTTATTGTTAGAAACAAAATAATACAGTAATATTTAACAACTACACATTATTCAACAAAAGTTATTAATAAAATTGATCTTTTAAGTAGATGAAGAGGTTTGGGGAGGGAGGGTCCTGACAGAGATATTTTAAATGCTTTCTCTAGCTAAGCATTTATCACAAAGCTTATTGAGGAATTGGAAATCCTTGTTGTTTATAATTTATAAGCTTAAGAGAATAGGGTCATGTGATCTATGAGTCTTATTTTGACTATTTTTTGAAGTATATTTGAAAATAAGACATTCAGACTTAATTTTTTGGTATATTTGTTTTTAAAAATGTATTTATTCATTCTATGTCTATAATTATATCTTAAAATAGAAAAAAATAAAAATTAACGAAATGAATGCCTATATTTATAAAAAATAAAATGGAAATAAAACCAGTACTATAATTAGTATCTATAATGAATTAGTAATAAATTCTAATTTTAATTTTTTTTTTTTTAATGTTTACATATACACCTTTACCCTGCTTAGCGATTGGCTACTTAGCGATATTTCACAATAGCGATCACCATCAATTTGTACCCACTACTTCAATTTACAATCGATTATTCACTATAACGATCTGGGGAAAAAAATTTTGGCAGCCATCTTGAATTTTGCATCACTGATGACATCAGAGAAGAGGCATTTTAAATTCATTTTACCCAAAAACAAAAGTACATTACTGTAATATGTATACAGGTAATGACTTTGCTGTGATTGTATAGTACATACAATATTTTATTTATAAAACATGTTAGTGCTGCATTCAGTATTTTGAATATAAAACGTATAAACTTAAATATATATATAATTACTGAATCTATAATACTGTATACGTATAGAAAAATTAAACTTTATTTAAATATAATGTTCAATACTTGGATTATTTAAATAAAGTTTAATTTTTCTAGACATTCAACACTTATATTAGATTATGAAAACAGTGGTTTTCAATTAAAAGAAAAACATTTTTTTTTTAAAAAAAAAAAATTTAAAAAGAACAACAGATTGCATTTAATTAATAATCTTTCTAGTCGAACGGGGGGGGGGGGGCACTATTCCATTACTAAAAATATACAGTAAGAAAAATAAACCTAGCTATGTTTTAGAAAATTAGATTTTTTACTTTTAAAATAAGTTGATTTTTTTTTTCTAAAGTTGACTGCTTTACGATAAGCATTAAGCATTTTGTTACTGTGGAGTACAGTAATAATTAATTAAACATTGATTTTTAATTTGAATAATTTCACAAAAGTAATAAACATAAATGTACAGTAATATATACTGTAATACAAATTAAAAAAAAAAAAAGCACTTCAGTGATGAAAAACTTCTGCGGAAGAATATAAAAACTTTTAAATTCAAATTTAGTTTCATTGCTGTTCTGTACTTTTTAAAGTGAAAATATGCATTTTTTTTCTTAGTGATATAAAACTTTTCTTTTTAGATACTGTATTTAGTCATCATTGTCATGAAAAAATCAAGAAAATCTTTGAGCTTGGAAATCAATGTGGATATTTTACTTCTACTGGAACCGACCAATTTTTTTCCCATAGACCTCCATTATAAATACGCATTATGTATACGATATTCTTGCTTAACAATGAGCTTTGGAGGACCAATTGCCATCGCTAAGCGGGGTAAAGGTGTATATTTTTATCAAAAAAATAAGTAGTACTCACTGAAAGTTAAAAATTTAAAATTGTGCCTGTGACATTTTTGTTAATTTTAAGTGGCTCCATTTCTTGATGAAAATTATTCTTTTTTTAAATAAATATATATAAATTATAAATCAAATGAATGTGCTAACAAAATAAATGTTGTCAGAATACGACTTCCTATAAAATACAATTTTAATGATTCCCCACTGCCAGTGGGTTCGAGGGTAAAAATTAACATATACCTAAATGATTTGCCTAATGTAAAGAACGCATGAAATGAAACATTATACAGAATTTAATAACTACTTCCAGTTTATAAAAACTCATGAAAATTTACAAAAAACTTTTTCTGAAAACATATTTTAGTGAAAAATTTATAAATGTCAAATCTAGCACTCCAAAGACAATATTCTACATTTTTAATTGAACAAGTCTTATTGGGAGCCCAAATTTTAATAACAATACAGGTTAATCTGAAATCCTTAGTTCCAGGATTGATTTATTTTTTTAATGTTAAATTGTTCAGGGATTTCGACAATAAACAATTACTCTGACCATTATGATCAAGGTAAAGCCACTGATAAAAATTTAAATACTTTTATTATCTATAGTTTTGGATATATACAAGTATATAAATTCATTTAAAAAGCAGATATATTTATATCAGCACAATAAATTTTTGTAGCAGTAGTCAAAACAATACTTTATAATTTTGTTCAGTTAATAAACGTTTTTAAATTGACGGTATTTAATTTAATAGCCACGAATCAGTGTAAATAAAGGCAATAAAATTATTATTCAATATAAAACGTAAAATATCTGCTTCTCACACTCAATTTTTATAATGTATATAATATTTTATCAACAATTGACTAGCAATTTTTAGATTACATATAGTGCTACTATTATTCATTTTACATTTTATATAAAACCAATATGTTTTAATATATACAATATGTAATTACATTCTTTATATATATTTTATATGTAAACAATATTTTTTTTTGAATATTAATTTTAAGCATACACACATATATATAAGAAAGATCGTATTATAATTTTTAACTTCAAATAAATTCATCAAAAAATTCAATTACATTATACATATACAAATATATCAAGAGACAGAGATAGGTAAAGCCACAACTAGAGGTTCAAATTAGGACCAAGTGAAATTCATCTCAAAAGAATATTTTTTCCTCAGATATCTGGCCCATACTCAAGTCTGCTCTTCATCCAACATTGGTCAGTAAATGGTAGGGTGAACAGACTGGTTCGATCAAAATCAGGCATAATGGTCAATCATTTTTACAGCATTGTGCCCTTTTTTTATATAAAATTCCATTCCTGTATATATTCATCATTGTAAGTACACTTCCTCTTTGACATGTTGTCTACTGCTTAGGGTTATTAATACTATCAATTTTATCATTATAAAAAATTAATATTAACAAAGAACTGGTAAAACTATACTGTCAATCAAAGCAGGTGCAAGCGCAGTTCAAATTTTAGACTAAAAAATTCCAACTGTGCATGCTCCAAAACGAGGTTGGATGCAAGAATGTGTCTAACTTGAGAACCCAGCCGTATAACATAATAGCAATCTTTGTTTTGGTGTTGGAATTTGTCTGAAGTTTTGAGAGCCAAGAAACTATCATTTTTGCAATGAATTATTTATGTAAGACAAATAATAATGAGTATTTGAAAATCAGGACATACAATGATCTCAAAAAGACATTTTGGGGACACTGGGACATCTAATCAAAAATAGGGATAAATCCTGAAAAATCAGGATATAACAGAAGGTCCAACAAGAATGGGTAAATGTTCAATCTCACTATGCAACAATTGAAAAGCCTTTCCTTCATTATGAAAGGCAATTATAGAAACCTGCAGTGGATTGCTTGTTAAAATGATTTTACTTTACCAATATATAAATATATCCCTACTTACAAATACGTTTACATAAAAACACTACCTTACACATTTAAATAATTATTTCTTTACGTTTATCATCATTTTCACTTATAACAAATTAATTTTATTAATTTTCTGCATTTAATTCTCAGATCTATTATTTACATATATTTAATCCTTTATAATGTGATTTTACTATTTAAGCCACTGAAGAAGTCTGCGGGGCAGTCGAAACATCAGACATTACTAAAAATTTATACATTGCAGAAATTAAATATGAAAAAAATGTTTACATTTATCTAGAATAATACAAAGGTATTGTTAATAGAAAGTTTGAATAATGTAGGTACTGTAATAGGTTTTAAAATAATTAAGATCCTTTATTCAATTATAAAAAATTTAATTATTTAATATTTAATTTAAAATTATAATAATTCATACAATTATATAAAAGCATTTCCATCAACTTAAATTAGGTACTCTTTCATTATAGATCTATAATCCAGTTTTTTCAACTAATTAATAAAGTTTTGAAATTACACCAGGGTCTCGTTTTATGCAGATTATTTTAATGCGATTTTGAAATTTTGCGACTCATGTTTCTTCTTAATATCTTTTTATGTGGATTTTCTTTTATGCGATAAAGAAGTTCATATTTCACTATATTTATTAGATATCAAGAAATTTAAATTATTAATAACTTATTTTGACTTGAAATACTTTTATTTTCAAAAATATAACGTTATATTAGCAGCTAACATGAATATGGCCTGAAGCTGTATTTAGAATAAATAACCTACTTATACTAATGAGTAAATAATAATAATATATTTAGACATATGTATAAAAATATCGCAACAAATATTCAAAAAATTTTAACTTTTAAAATGTATTTTGTTAGAGATTAACAGAAATAAATATTTTTTTAGATTTTTAAAATAAATAATAATGAAGATTTTATTGATTTTATAAACTGGAAATAATCGTTCTAATGATAATGTATAATCTTTTTGTTTTGATTGCGATCTCATTTTTTTAATATAAAAACAGAAAACCATTAACACAGCACAAGACTGAAAGTGGCACTGGTTATACATCATGTCATGAATCTGATTTCTTACTAGTTCACAAACGAATGCACATTGTCAAATAGCGGTAATGATTAAAATATGCATGAAAAAATAAAAAATTTCAAATATTTGAAAAATACTTTATTTTCTTAAAGTATTTTTTCCTTATTGCTTTGCTTTTATACGATTTCTGAAAATTACAGAACCTATCCCCCATTTTTTTAAGATACGTCTATTTTTGTGCGATTTTTTTAATGCGGGTCTTCTGCGAAACCTATCTACCGCATAAACCAAGACCCAGATGTAATGCATTATGCAAACTGCTATTATTTTCATGGTCTATATCTTGTAAATTAGAGATCAGTAACAACTCATAAAAATCAAAGCATGCTATTTCTTGAATTTCTTCAGCTTTAAATACCTTCATAGATATTCTAGAGTCTGAGATTACCACCAAAACATCACATAACCACACAGATCCAAGACTCTTCACTGATGAAAGCTGCAAGCTAGACACTAGTCTGGGGATATAGAATGAGTAGGGGCATTAGATTAAAAAATTTTATACACAAATCTTGTATTATTGATTACTATGACTTGCACTAGGTGGTGCTACTTTATGGAGAATTTATCATTATTTTAACAGCCTGTGTACACATAGGAAATGGTGGATGTGATGTTTAGTGGTTTAATAATATTACTGCCCTGGGATAATGGTGACTATGGTTATTAAAGAATCAAAAATACCAAAAGGTATAGATATTGAACTGGATTCAGATCTATCTTCACTATGCAAGCAAATGGGCTTGGATTTAAAATATTATCGTGTTTTCATTTTGGACTTGTAGCTGTATAGTTAACTAAAAAATTAAAAGGTGACTGCTGGAGGGTTACATTAGAACCTAAGCTCTAGGCGCAATGCTCTTAGATCTAAAGCTCCTCACTGATGAAAGCCACAAGCTAGAAATTAATCTGGAGATATTGGATGGGTAGGCACTAAATAAGGATTCAAACCTTCTAGCACCCATTGATTACAATGACTTGCATTAGATGGCACTACTGTATAGAGTTGCTAGTGTTTTAACAAACAGGTTGATGAAACATCACTAAAATTATATATAGACACAGCATAAATTATGAGTCATCAGGCTAGATAATGAAGATTTGAGTATTTTTTTTATCTTTGCTTTACTCTCTACCTAAAAACAGTGCCAGGCCTACTACTTAAGAAAATAGTGACTGGATTCAAATACAGATTACTGATAATGTGGATGTGATATAAACACGACTGCAGAGGAATGCTTTTTCCATCATTCTATGACAAAACCATGAAAACACCATTCTTAAGAGATGACTCAAAGGTTAGATGGGGAACATTTACATTCTTCTTCCTTGCTTTACCTTCTAGGCAAAGATAGCCAAATATCAAATAAACAATAAGTAAATAAATAGCCACGTAATTCACAGGTCAGTTATTCAGGTCAGTTATTCAAAAGAAACATCCCCAGAAGCTAAAAAACATCAAGCTTGATCCAGGTTTAAACCCATCAAATGGCATGGTAGATGGATATGTTAATCTTTAAAGCGAAAGGACTTTTAAATATACATAGAATATTACATTGTTTGACTGAAGGTTTGTGATGATTAGAGCATCAAAAAAAAATATTAGAATTCCAAAGATGTTGAATAAACTACAGGATATCTACATTCAACACAATGTCAGCTTTCAAAATCATGGTACACTGTAAGGAATCTTAATACCTACAAATCTTAAACTTCAAATGTTGAAAAACAAAAGCTGTATCTATAAAATCCCATGTGAATGTAGAATGAAATATATTGGTGAAATTGGCTGACCCATTGAAAAAAAAAAAAAAGAACATAAAAGAAACACAAAGATGTATCAAAAAATACAAATCATACATATACTAGACAGAGAAAAACAAACAAAAAAAATTAAAAGAAACTGATCACATTACAATGACAAATCCATAAGTCAACCTAATGTGGTAATCAGTAATAAAAGTTCAAAACCAATTCATTAAGTTTGCTTTTAACGAGGAAAAACAGAGCCTGTGACAAAAATATCACCTTAAATTCAGTATTTGTAAATCTAAAAGCTACTTTGTGAACCTTGTATGGAAACAGAGAAAAAGTAGGTTCAAACCACTGTGTACACTAACCTTTATGTTTCTACATGCAGAGAAGTTTGAATTTTTCTAAAAATATTTAATATTTCAACTAGCTGACAAAATGACACAATTGTAATAAAATTTCTCAAATTATCATCATCATCATATAAGGACTCTCCATAAATGCTTTATGCGTGCAAGTTAAAATTTCCATCAGCAATATTTGCTTATAATGGATAATAATATGTTTAAATACTATCTAGCAAAGATATAAAATATAGGGGATTTGAACTCAGACTTTTAAGCCCTTCATTATCCACACTATCTCATACTACTGATACACATGCAGAAAAGATAAATAATCACCAACATGCCTATTTTGTGCTAAATACTCATCAGTTGGTCCAGATTATCATCTCTCACACATATATATAATCAGTGCTCAGTCTATATTAAGATAGCAAATCCTTACACTTTAATGGACAGGCTTCAACCTACTTCAGCCTCCAACTCTTCAACCATCCACACCATCAAAAATCCGATAATAGAAATTCCCAAATCCCACGCTGATGCCAGTATTGTTATCATGCCCATATTGACCTCAAGGCACTCTGACCCCTCATGTATAGGATAGTATCCATTTAAATACATAGAAGAGGGATGGGCAGAATGCTGGCTTAATTAAAAGAACGCCTGGTATTTCAAATCTTACATATTAAGCCTGCATTCTACCCATCCCTCTTCTATATATTTAAATGGATATTGTCCTATATATGAAAAGTCAGTGACTTGAGGTACAACATGAGCATGATAACAATATTGGCATCAGCATAGGATTTGGGAATTCTATCATCAGATAGAAGAATTGGAGGTTGGAGTAAATTGAAGACTGTCCATTGAAGTATAAGGATTTGCTATCTTAATATACACTGAGCATTGATTGCATATATATGTAAGAGATGATAATTTGGACCAACTGATAAGTGCTGGTTTAGCACGAATGTGTGTGGTCATGTGTATCAGTAGTATGAGATAGTAAAGGGCTTGAAGGTCTGAGTTCAAATCCTCTACATTTACAATTAGGCTCCATGTATAAGAGTGCCTGGTATTTCAAATCTTACAAAGATATAAAACTGATTGAATAACCCAGACACCTGACAAATAAAGCATTAAAATGTGTGGATGTGCGTGTGATATTTTCTAGTCAGAATTGTTAGTTATAAAGTTGGGATTATTTTTACAAAAACAAAAAGATTAAAATCAGGACCGCGATTTATAATGTTGTCCAATAATAATTCTCTCTTCTCGTGGAAGATATACAGTCAGATATCACTAACAGATGAACTCGTGAAGCTGCCTCGGAATTAATAACATGCTTAAAAGTCTTTCATTTACCGATACTGTATTTCCAGATGTTTCATCAATATTTACTAAAAATATCTCTACAGTATTTTTAAATATTATTACAAATACAATAAAATATTGATTTGTCAAAAGGCGTTTAAAAAAATTTTGCGGTTTGAATTTTTCATTTTAATTTTTAAATGTATGTGCATATATATATGTCAGAATATTAAGCTTTTTGTACGTTTATATATAATGATTAGATCCCCCCCCCCCAATAAAATCAAAAAGTAAGAATGAGAGGAATGAGACAAAGTAGACAAGATCTAATTTGTCATAACACGACATATAATGGTTCAATCATTTCACTCATCATAAGTGAACATAAAACAAGCAAACAACAGGACTACCCCAATGTACAAAATGCTTTTAAGCAAGAAATTCTACTGCTGCCACCTAGTATAAGTTTGTATAATCAATAGGTGTCAGGTGGTAGTTCTTATTAACTTCTTATTCAGTTTTCCTATCCATATTCCCAGAGAAGTTTCTGGCTTACAGCTTTTGTTAGATAGTTTTGGGTCTAGATCTAGCATGCCTGAAGCTATGTTTTACTTCCTTTGTTGTCGTTCATAATACATTAAAAGATAGCTGTTGAATGAATGATAAATAAGATCTCAAAAAAGTCTAGGGCCACTAGATCTCAATTCAAAACTTCTCCCTACCAAAAGCCATTAGACAGAAAGTAACCTCATGATATGGACAAGACAAAAGACACGACAGTGCTAGGATTGAATAGCTACTATTATCTGATATCTACTGATTATTCAAACTTACAATAGATGATCAAATTGTAGAATAAAGAAATAAGTGAAATGTGCTTAAATATACTGCTACTTTTAAATTTAATGCAGATTGTTTTACATCAGAATCCAAATATATATAACTAATTAATAGATTAATCTTTCGAATAATAAAAAAATGGCTTCCTATGGACAACCACTTAATACACAATATATTCATCCTCTGTCCAAATATAGCTTAAATATTTTCCATTACTCTCTTAGAAATCAGTGTGATGACCCAGATCCTACAAATTTCATTCAGATATGTCTTCCTTTCATCTCCAACAATCTTCAAAACAATTCTCATAACACATTTACATCTTTATAAGTGCCTCCAAAACAAAGTAGTTTATAGTACTTAATCCCAGTTGACCAATTACATAAAAATTTTAGTTGACTGACAACAATGTATAACCCTTTTTAAATAACATTACCAAGATAGCACTTTGTGAAAATTTTCACAATGTAAAATTCAAAACAAGTCAAAGTTTGTTTCTAAAAATAATTCTACTCTTAAAAATAATTTCATCTCAATGACTTTTTAGAAAATGAAATAAAAATATCAGGATTATTTTAATGATCATTTTGGTAAAAAATCTCCTACGGCTTAATAATATTTCTACATTATTTTTACACTGTAAAATCAGAAAATTACTTCGTTTACATATATTTCAACACTCACAAAAGCGCTTGCACAATTAGCTTGAAAGGCTGATATTTGAATGTAATACAATTGTAAACATACGCTATATAAAATAAATGCTTATTTACATATGATTAAGTTTCAGTTGGAATGACGTTTAGTAAATTCTAGACAATTTCACCGACGTCATTCATTCAGACATCGTATATAGTAATTTAAAGAGACTGTTCCATCCTCACGCTTTACTTGCCAGTACTTCAGATTTGCGCATATTTAAGCATGTGAGTTGCAGGAATAAGTGGATTCATTTTATTCCTGCATAAATACTATATCTTGTATTGGAGAGAAAGTATTCATTTATTATTATTAACACTCACAAAAGCGTTTGCACAATTAGCTTGAAAGGCTGATATTTGAATGTAATACAATTGTAAACATACGCTATATAAAATAAATGCTTATTTACATATATTTCTTATATAAATCAATTGTTATATATAAACATTCCCTATAGGGTGATATTTTTATTGGTTGTCACAATGTGAATATAAATTACCACCATCCCTACCACATTAATAGGTTAAACACTATATACGTGTACATTTGCTGCAAATAAATTTACAAAATATTCTATTAATGAAAAATGTATTTTTATAGTGATACAGTATATTTATAATAAAAAAAAAAAAATAAAAATTTATCAATTTTCTCCTTTTCACTTTCCTCTGCATGTCAGCTTATTTAGCAACTTTTTTTTTTCGTTCCATTGATGTTAATAATTAATTAAATGCAGTAAGATTTCAAATAACTTTTGGATACATTTATGAGAAAAGTTATCAAAGATTTCTACTGCTATTTTCTTTTTTTTAAAAAAGGAAAGTTATGAATTAAGCTGAGTATTTGAACAAATTATGAAAGACAAAATAAAAACATGACATTCATGTAAAATTAGATACCTATTAAATAAATAATAGAATGCCTTTATTGCTCAAGACTTCAAAAGAAGTTTGAGCATCAGAAGCAACAGCACTGTAATCCATCCGACAACTTGACACGCCAGAGCCTGACACCTACTAGTGTACTAAATAAGCAAAGTAGGCATATATATTTATAGGTATTTACTATTCTGTGTTTTCTTCTATATTAAAACTTGAATGTATTTTCCTATTCTGCAACATTTTTTTTTAATCAATGCATATGTATTCAAAATTAAATAAAACTAATGATAAAAGATTGTCAGACAAGATAAATCAATAACACCTCAAGACTGGCATTTAAATACATACTCTTATTTTTCTCCTTTACTTTCTTTGCATTTCTTCATATATATATATATTGCTTATAATAACTCACATATACACTTTAATGCAAAAAAAAAATTTAATAAAACTTCTTTATTTTCCAACAGTTTCGATGGTCCAGCAGTCTTCATCAGAGTGTTCTCAGTTTTAATGCAAAAAAAAATTTTAATAATTTTCCTGACAGTTTAGTCTTCATCAGAGAATTCTCAATTTCCTTGAGAATGCACTGATGAAGACTGCTGGACAGTCAAAACTGTCAGGAAAATAAAGTTTTATTAAAAAAAAAAATTTCGCATTAAAGTGTATGTAAGAGAAGTTATAAGCAATATATATGAACATTTAAATATATTATACATCATTTAAAATATTATATTATAAACTTTCATGAATGACAAAATCTTTCTAATAAACATATAGCTTATAAATTTAAAAAATCCATGAAAAGAAACAAAAATCTCGCTAAGAAAATGGGAACACAATATCTGATCAATTTCTATTTTATTTCAAAAAATTGTTAAATTTAAAGATTTTACCACTGTTAATAATCTTAAAATGGGCCAAAAAAAAATTTTTTTATAACAATAATAATAATAAAAAATTCCACACTATCTAATTTTAAAGTTTTAAAAACTGTAAAATGAAGATAAAAGGTTAGTGAAATGAATTTGCTGCCCAACTGAAAAAAAAATGATTTGATTCCTCTTCGGGGCTCTGAAGAAACTGAGCAGAACAACTTCCTAATATCAACTCCATATATTTTTATTGTTGCAGCTGTTGCACTATGTGATTTACATAATGAATAAACATGGACGGACTGCTCACCAACCTGCATCAACCGGTATATTGAACTTGTACCTGAGTTTAGACCAATAAACACCATGGCCTTACTTCTAAGTTACTTGATAGTTTTTAATTGAAATATTATCTGAATTTTCTTGAAGGCAGATGTGTGGTGCGAATAATCTTTTTTTTTTATGTAGATGTTTCCAACCATGACAAAAATAACAACAAGTCACCAGCTAAGACAGCAGTTGGCAGCTAAAGGTAAAGTGCTAAAAAATCCTTCGATTATAGACCCAGACTGCCAGTTGATGACAATCTTTTACTTCGGTATCCATAATGGCAGATGACTTTCAAGTGAGGAGAGGGTGCGTTATTTCAAAAACAAATGATTTAATATTAAATGTGAAATTGTTAAACGCTGTGAAGTTTGAACAGAAAGTGAAAAGACTATCAATTTAACACATTTGCTACAAAAAATACAAAGATTAAAAACACACAGGAAGTTGGATAGTATAAGTAAAAAATGGAACACCATCATTGTGGAAAATGATAGCCTACCAGACAGGCAGGCCAAATTAGTTATTCAAATTAATGGAAGATAGCCAATGTAGATAATTCAATTAATGTCTCAGTAAGTTCTCATTGTGATAAAGAATTAGAGAATTTTTATACAGATATTCAAAATGTTTTTGATCAGATTAAACAATATTTTTAAATGGTCATGGGGAACTTTAACGCTAGAATAAGTAAATGATGGTGGTGAAAGTGCTGTGGGTAAATTTGGTTATAGTAATAGAAAGTGAGGAAAAATACAGAGTTGTGGTTATTCGCAAATGAAGATATGGCAGAATTGGATAATATTTGATTAAAAGAAAATTGTATTTCAAGATTATGGTGCTATTAATAGATTCAATACAGGAAAATATCATCAATGAATATGAATAAGATGTAAGATGTATAACAATGCAAAACCAGTCAAATGAAACCTATTAAGAAAGACGATATTGACAGTTGATATGCCTAACCTTTGGAAATCATCAAAAATGTTATGAAACATTGAACACGATTCTGACTTGACTGAAATAAATAAGAAGATAACTAATAACACATGATCTCCATTTCGTATGCTTTACACAGGCTGTTAATAACAGGAGCAAACTCTCCATACAGTAGAGCCACCAAATGCAAACCTTCGTAATCAATAAAAGCAGGAAGGTTTGTGTATAAAATCCCTATCTAGGGTCTACTCATACAATATCCTCAGACTAGTTTCTAACTTTTGGCTTTTATCAGTGAGGAGCCTTGGATCTGAGAGCACTGCTCCTAGATCTTAGGATCTAATGCAACCCTCCAGCAGCCACCTTTTTTTAACCTATTTGCTTAACTAAAACCACAAGCTACAAACTAGTCTGGGGATATTGGATGTGGAGAAACTAGATAGGGATTTTATACACAAAACAAACCTTCTTGCATTCATTGATTATGAAGGCTTGCACTTGGTGGCACTACTGTATGGAAAGTTTGCTTATTTTTATTAAGATAACAATACATTATTAAAAATTGCAAGAAAGATAACTGGCACAAAAAGTAGCAACTTACCATTAAATTTATGAACATTTTTAAAAAATATTTTACTAAGAAAAATTGAATATATTGAGATTTGTAAACTAGTATGCAAGAGGTAATGCTGATATAAGAAAATATAACTGTGACTTGACAAAGAAAGCTACAGAAGAGAATAAAAATCTCAGAAGTGTAACTCTAGGAATTGGAAGCCAAGTTGTTTCTAAAATAAGAAGAAAAAATGAAATGAAACTATTACTAAAAAAGAGATGACATCATAAAATGTGTGAAGTATATAAGAAATTATATACTAATAAAAAACTAGAAAACAAAATATTGTCTACAGTTATTACATATTCTGAATTATATAGCATTGTAAATGAAGAAGTGATACGTACAATTAAATTTAGGAAAAAAGAGGAGAAGTTCCAGAAAGTAATGGAGTTAATAGACATCTTTAAAACAGCAAATAATAGAAAAAATGTTGGCCAGATGAATGAAAGAATGCAGTAATATTATTTTTAAGAAAGGTAATAAAATAGATATTAAAAATTACAAGATTATTAGTCTTCTTTAAAGATAATCCCAATTTATCTACAACAGTGGTTTTCAATCTGTGGGTCATGACCTCTTTGAGGGTCGAACAACCCTTTCACAGGGGTCGCCTACCATTGGAAAACACATTTTCGATTCATAACAGTAGCAAAATTAAAGGTTGGGGATCAACACAACATAAGGAACTACAAGGCATTAGGAAGGTTAAAAGACACTGATCTAAAGTTAAGTTTGTTTCTAACCAAGCAAAAATCGAATTAAATTTATAAATAATTTTAACACATTAAATTTATAAATAATTTTACCACCCCATTCAAATATTGTCAGAAGTTATAGAAAGAAACAATTAATATGAGTTATCTTTCGGTTTTGAAGTTGGAGAATATAAAACTCACTTGATTCTATAAATACAGTGATTATCAAGATATAGATCTAGGATTTTTGTTATATTCTGAAGAATAATAATCAAAATACAAAGGCAGTCATGGTGATACTAAGAAAATTATCACTGAGAAAAGATATATAACAAGGTGATTCATTATCTTCAAATTTTTTTATAACAGTAATAGGAAGCTAAGAAACTAAATGGAGGTTAAGTCATCTAAATTTTGTAGATGATGACAATTTTGCATACAATACTTCAGAACTTCAGGAAATGTTCTAAAAGTTATCAGATGAAAGAAAGATGAATGCTAAACAGTAAAATAATGTTCAATAGACTTTCTCAGAAAAAGAAAATAAAGAGTAATAATTATGAATACTTAGATTATTAATACAATGGAAACAACATATGAATGTTAGCATAGAATTAAACTGAAATAAAATGATTTTGACAGAAATAATTTAATATTTATAAAAAATGCATGTGTGTTTGAAAAGAAAATTTTTTTTAATAAATATGTTTTGCTAGTTGTAAGTTACGAATCTGAAACTTAATAATAATGCAACATAGACTTCAGATCCTTCAATAGAATATGGAGAGATGTATGTGAGGAGTAACAAAAAGAGGTCAACAACCAAATACATAGATGAAAGAGAGAGCAAATATTATTAACTAAAGTAGAGCGGTACCACTACTTTTCTATACTAGAAGAGATGATAATAGATGGTCAGTTGAATTTTGAATCAGATCCCAATAGACTGTAAAAAAACTAGAGACCACATATTAGATGGATGGATGAAATAAGGAAGTTTGCAAATGTGTTAATGCTAGAAAAAAAGAAATTAGATTATCATTGAAAATAATAATGAAACTGAATATTAATCATTTTTATTAGTCATACATTAGACTAAGCATTATCCCCCTTTTTAAATATGATTTGGAAAAAAAATAATATTGTGGACCAATCTTTACTAATTAAATAAATATATATAATATACAGTACTCATAAAACAAGACTTTCATTCGACTGCAGAGCCATCTGTTGTAAACTTAAGTAATTACTGAACAATAAATGGCAGGGACCATTCTATTATGTAATGTTTTATTAGTAAAAACAGGCATCTGAAGAAATCAAATATTTCTTTAGATTTGAATTACCTGTATTATAAATAAATGTTTTAATATATATTTATGTGAAACATTAATAAATATAATTTTTTAATACAATTTCTATTTACATTTCTTTTTTTTTTAAACTTATTTTACCGAATACAATAAAAACATTAAACTTATCTATAAATAATTCATCTTTTATTAAATAATTAATTGAAGTTTCTTCTAATTCCTTTTAATAATACATTAACAAAAGAGAAATTATTTATTCATAAATATTTCAAAGACTAACTTTTCTTTTTTACAATTGACTGGAAATTCAATAGATGTAATTTAGTAAGCAATAACAAAAAGAATTAAGTAGTGGGCAGAATTAAAAACTAATGTTGCATAAAACTAGGACAGAAAATTAGTTTATAAATTCTAAATACAATCAACAAACAATTATAAGATTTGTTTCAGTTGAATATTTGTATATGTTATAGTTAATCCTGCAATAAATGGCATGCCAGAATGTATACATGTATGCAAATTAATAACTTCCTCACTAAAAATATACTAAACATAGTCCACTAGAGGGAGCCAAGGACTCGAGTTAAAACTGTTTCTGGCTCCCTGTTTCGTTCTCTTTTTTCTAGTTCAGGGAATTAAATTTCTCTAAAACTATCCCTATTAAAAAGAGGAGTTTTTTAGCTCTCTTTTCATATACAAGCTATATCAACAATGTAATCACAAGTAAGCATAATTTCAACTTTTATAAAAACGCTATGTAAATATATGGCAGCCACTGAAATTACAAACGATTTCTACAGAAATTTTACCTTTTAATGAAAATTTTCATTTCACTTAATTTTGTTGAATGAATGAGAGGGTCCAGTTGTTAGGAGGACTCCCAGGAGTCTAAATCGTAGTTCTTTTGAAGGAGGGGTCTGGGATGAGGGCGCTGTGGTGGTTGTTACCAACGCTGGTTTTTCTCATTCACAAGATAGAAAAAATAACATTATTTATGGTGATTATTTAACGTTACCGTAATGAATGATTTTATCCATGTATTATTGCAAAATTGGCCTCATGATTCTAATTGCAAGTGATCCACCTTATTTAACTTTATTACTTCCAATGTTGTTATTGATAGGGCTGGCCTTTTGCTGTTTATGTGATTTTCATGATGGATTAGAATGGTTTTCAGCAGAGACATTTTGAAGCTTGGATTTTTTTTCCCTTGTTCTCCATAGGATTTTCATAATTTTTCCAAAGTATTCACGATTGCTCTCTTATGAAGATATTCAAGGCCATTTGGAAGAATTAAATAGTAGATTGATTTAGTCCACATTTCATGTTATCTCCAAGTGTTTTCCTATTTCTCAGCTTTCCCAATATTGTACTCCTAAAAGACTATTCATATTTGATTTCTAGACTTTACAAATAATTCCTAATTGTAACATTCATTTGTCTTTAATGGTTAATACAAACCCTTTCCACATCCCTTTCCCTTTTCATATGTATCCTTCCCCCTTCACTATGTTGTTCCAGAATTTCCATTTTTACCATTCTTTGTAAACCTCTTATTAAACTATATTTGTACCTTTTTTTTGATGAATAAACTTTCATCACTGAGAAAAATATATATATACTAAACATCACATGATCACCATTTCTTATGCTTACACAAGCTGTTTAAACAGAGGCTAAACTCTCCATACCAGTGCAAGCCATAGTAATCAATGGATGCAAAAAGGTTTTGCATCCTAAAATCTAGATGAAGTGCTCTCAGATCCAAGGTTCCTTTCTGGGAATGCCATAAACTGGAAACTAATCTGGGGATATTGGATAAGTAGGTACTAGATAGAAATTTTATGCACAAACCTTCTTGCACCCATTGATTACTCTGGCTTGCACTGATGGCGCTACTGTATGGAGAGTTTAGCCTCTGTGTAAAAGTATACTATATGTAATACTTTTAAATTATAATAGTAACACAAATAAATAATAATAATATAAAATTTATATAGAAGTACAATCTATTCTGTAAGTTATTTAAAAAAGGCATATGGCATTATTGCTCGAGAAATCATAAGAAGTTCAAACAGCAGATCTGCAAATGCCAGAATCAATCATGTGATCTCTCGATCCCAAGTCAGAAACTCTACCAATTGCTCTAAACCATGTAGGATACATAAGTCATGATCATAAATGACTGACTATATGGGTAAAAAACAAAGTCGTACTATTTATATTATAATTTAAAAGTATATACTGCATGTATCGGTGAAAAGATGGCCGGTGACTAATTCTCTCTTTAAGCTGTCTGCAGTACTATCTCTGTGACATTTTTTATGTAGTGACATAATTTTGTTATTCACCATAAAAATTTTAAAAATAAATGAATCACAAGTGCCAATATAACACATAACCATGTTTCGTATCTTATCCCATGACGAAGTAACACACTAACAACAAATTTTATTTTAAATTGGGGAAAACTGCCAATGAAATAGTTGAAATGAATCAATCAAACTATGTATGACAGTGAAGCCGCGGGTCACAATAATGTTTGTGGCATCAGGGAGGGCACTGAAAATGATCCATAAAAGATCGTAAATACACTGCGACATTTCGTTTCTTTCATGGTGAAAATTTTTGTGGTAAATAATTAAACTATGTCACTATATAACCCATGTTTCAACTCACAAATAATGCTTTATGCTTAATAACTTACCTCCTACTTACCTGATTGTATAAGAAATATAATGTACTATATTGCTTTAGATTTCACTAAACAAAGAGCAAATTCCACTAACAATGATGTCAAAATTTTTTGCAAAAAGAAATTTTATTAAAAGTTTTGATGAATTTTTTTAGCATGAGTATAAAAATTACTATTCTCATTAAGTTGCTGAACAAATCATCATCATCATTATCAACCATTATAGATCTACTGCAGGATGAAGATCTCAAGTTCAATCAATCTTTTCCAATCTCTAGCCTCTTTTCTCCACAATACACCAGCACCCTTCCTTATTTTATTATCACAAGTTATTTTCATCTGTAACATGATGATAGATCATTATTCTAAATATCTTGCAGACCTTTTCAACAACCAATAAAAAGTGTAGTTAAACGCAAAGGAAGGAAAATGTTAAAGCACTTGTAAGCGCGTATTACTATTCACATTTGCAAAACAGTTTTAAAAATAAGATCGCTTTTATAATAACAAAATGTTGTTTTTTAAACAGCTGTGAGTTGTTGTTGTTTTTAAAAAAGTCACTTCCTTAAGAAGTAAGTTCAGCAAAACATACGATCTATCTGGAGAGCAAAGGATTTCTGAAGTGATTTCTCATTAAAGACTATAAAAAAGAAACTTATTGGCCAACAGGATGAAACTGATCTACTCTCGTGCTGTTTGACCTACAATGCAAAATATCAAAAAGTAAATAAATCAAAGGTTTTCAACAGTACCATATTGTGCAAATACTCTTTGTGTCGATTCCATTACAATTTAAAATGGCAACTATTTACTCATAATATCTGCTTAAACAAACTATATTAATAACTAGTTTTATGGTTTAAAAAACTTATGGTGTAAAAAAGCAGAAAAGCTTATTGGAGGCAAACATGTATACTGTGCACACATCTATACATCATATTACATGAATACCAAAATAGACATTTTTTTAAAAATTTCAAATATTAAAAACTGGTTTTGTTTTAATAGTCAAAAAAAGAAAAATTATCATTATTGCAAATCTTAAGATTATTCTAAAGTAAAAAGAGCTTACAAAATCATGTTTATAATAGATATATTAATCTTTGAACTTCTAAATAATGTTATATTTTAAGGCTTGCAAGAAAAGATGAGCAAAAAACCATAGCAACCGGTTGTCAAGGCTTTGTTTTTTAATGCATCAAATCTGAATTCATTCAGGAGACATGTTTAAATGAACTTTGTTTTTTGGTTTTTTATAAAAATTATATATTTGTAAAACTCAATATTTTACCATTTTTTATGGCCTATGTAAAATTTTTAATATTAAAATAATATTAAAAATAGTACCAAGCATTGTTAGCCGAAAGGTCATCACACCCACCTTGCAAGCAAGTAGTTGGTTGAAGACAGTTGTGGGTTCGCGCCCCGGCCGATGCTATGACATATGGAAAAAAAAAAAGATTGTATATGTAAGAGATGAATTACTCAAAATCAGATTTTATACTTCAAGGAGTCACAGATACCACAACTGTACCCTTAAACTTATTATCAGTGCTAGGTCATAATCATTTTCTGCCAATCTTTGACAAAAATCATATTATCTCACATTCACAAATTCATTACAATTCGTTAATCAAAAAACTGTTTACTGTACAATCATTATTTAATGGGGCCCTCTTTCTTCCCAATTGATATCTGATCAATTTCAAGCTATTTTAACATGAAGCAACCATCTACTATATAACTATGTTTTTCATTTCTAATGTAAAGAAAAGAACTAAGTTTGGAATCATGGTTATGTGATATTTATTTAATCATTTCTAATTTAAAGTAAAAAATTTAACTAAGTCACCATGTGTTCCGTAATGAATCCTGTCAATCCAAAAAGTTTTGTAACTACATTTTAGTATAAATTTCAACTCAAAAGTTTTTATGATAAGAAACTTTAATTTTTAAATTAAGCCAGTAATCAATTGAAGGACACATTCAGGTTGTGAATTCTCAGAACTTAATAAACTATATCTTCTATGACAGTGAATTTTTATATAATATTTTAATTTTAATTCTTGAGAAAATTATAATATAACGATTTTCTTTTTTTTTTTTCAACAAAGAATAATATTTTTAACTCCACTTCCCAATTCTTTTATTCTCTTTATTGAACAAAGCTCGGAAATCAATAGGAAAATTTCAATTCTGTAAATTACATACATTAAACAAAATTAGTCAAGCATAATTTCTTTAATTTCTGAAAACTTCACATCACGTCAAACAAATTATTAAAAAGTAAAATATTTATAAAACAGTAAATTAAATAGCTGAGTTAATTAAGAAAAGAGAATATCTACTGACCCTCCACATCAGTGTTACAACTGAGCCGATGTATGTTTTACAGATAAAATAACTAGGTATTAATCATTTTAATTAATCATTCATTAGACGAGAGATTATCCACTTAATAAATAATAATCTCTATTCTAATGAATGACTAATAGAAATTATTAATATATTTCCATTAAGTGGTTTGTGTCAAAGTTGTGAGGGACAGAAAGTTCAAAACATCAATTAAACTGTAGTGATTGGATATCTATATATATATGGAACAATGATAATGATAGGTGTAAGAGATTGTGATCTGGGCCAATTGATGAGTGCTGGTTCAGCACAAAATATGCAACTTGGGAATCACACACATTTGGTCACATGTTTAGGATTACACCCTTACCCAAGATGTCAGAAGCAGACAGAAATCAATCCCTATCCTTGCATGAAAGTGGTGTAGTGAAAATTACACTACCAAAATATTATTCATTAAAAAAATAATCAATAAATAGGAGTTCTGCAACTAAGCAATAACATGTAATTAGGTCTGTAGTAGTTCCTTGTCACCTATGTTTTCACAATTTATTCTAGTTTCTCAATTTTAAAACTGCATCATAAACATTAATGAAATGTTATACCAATAAGATGCATGTTTGGGATAAATAATAAAGTTTCCAAATTTGAGCTACAAGTGTCAAACTGTCTGCTTTCATAACAATATCATCGATTTCATGTAAATAAATTAATGCCTTCTCTTATGCTTATTAAAACAGAAGCAAATTTCTTCACACAACAGTGCCACCTAGTGCAAGCTAGAGAAATCAATAGAAACTAGAAGGTTATGAATTCTAATATCTATCTAATGTTTTATCATCCAGTAACCTGAATTAGTTTCTAACTTATAGCTTTCATCGGTGAAGAACCTTGGATTTGAAAGCAATGCACCTGGATCACTGGATTTAATGTCCTTCCATCTACCACCATTTATCTTTTTGGTTAACTATAAAGCTAATAGCCCAAAATGAAATACAATATTGTTTTCAATCCGATAAGTTGAGTGCGGAAAGGGCGCATTAAATCCAAAGATCCAAGTCCATGCTCTCAAATCCAAGGTTTCTCGCTGATGAAAGCCAATGAGAAGATATTGAATAGGAATTTAAAATGATCTACTGATTAATAAAGCTGGCACTAGATAGCACTACTGTGCAGAGAAATTTGCTACTGTTTTAATAGATTAATGCTTACTACTAATCATTCATTGGCTAACAGATTATCCCTAGCCCTGGTACAAACTTTAAATATTAGTTAAAGATTAAGATACTTATTTTTTAAAATTAAACACTGTTGTAGGAGATATCAGCCATTATCACTCAAGTTGAAGCTAATACGCATTCGCTATATGTTCAGTTGATTGGGAATCACTGGATAAATGTGTTGTCTTCTTTACAAAGGCTCATATATATTATCCTTTATATGTTTTGCTTTGTTTTTAATACACTTTTACAAAACGAATAGCTTGCCTTAAAAAAAATTACTTTCTGTAATGAGAAAACATAATATATTTACACGAAGATATTCTGGATTTGTCCTAATAAATAACTAAAATACTTGTTCAACTTGTCTATCAAGAGAAATAAATGTCCTGAATGACATATTTATGATAAAGAATGTTTTCATTTTATTTTTGAAAAATGGGAATATGTAAGCTTAAAGAATCTCCAGATATTGTTAATTTTAAATCAAATTTACTAATTCAAAATTCTGACTTTGAAACTTCAGTAATTGAAATACCCATATTAAATTGACTTTTATGTTAGTTCATATAAAAAAAACATGCATATTATGCATATCACATGACAATCATGTACGCAACTAGATTTTACAGTTTTAAAGCAATGGTTTAAATAAGAATCTGTAAGATTTCCCTAACACTTGGATTTTTTAAGTATTTCATATTTGAAAACTAAAGATTTGCAGGAATATATCAAAAGAAAGCAGGAGGGTATTTTTAAAGCATATTTAAATTTATAAAAGATATTAAGATTTCTTTGACTAAATTCCAGAATATTTATCACTTCTATGTGACATTTAAAGGTATTAACATTTTATACTAATAATTTCCAATTCCGAGTATATCGAATTATGCAAATAAATCACTAAAAACGACACCACTGCAGTTGACAAAAAAAAACAACTACATGCATACATATTGAAAAAATCGATTGATTACACAATTAGCAATTAATAATAGGTATCTCAAAAATGCTTTGAAGGAACTTAGATGTGCATAAGCACTACATAGCTGGTATCAGTTTTATTTCACAATTCCTTTACTAAGTCAATATAAGAAATTATTAATTGTTAAAAGCAAATACAAATCTGTGCATGAAGCTTAATTATGATACAGTCATTGAATGAAAGATTTCTTATTGCTTGGCCATTTATTATTCAATCCGATTCTTCCATCAATTGCTAATATAACTGATATCTCAAAAAAGTCTATCCAATGACAAATGGCAAAATAAATTGGTGATCTGGAATCCAAACCTAAACCCGTGGAGATTTTTTTTTTTTTCAGAGAACTAAGAAATTCTTAAGATTTTTGTCAAGTAACTAACTGATGCATAACAAATGCAATTAACTGCCTAGTAATTAAATAAATAGATACTTATTATCTAAGTTCATTCAAATAAATGTCAATGTGTTATTTTTAATATGATATAGCCATTACCACAGGTGAAAGGTCATTTCTTTCTATAAGGATTGTCTTACATTTACCTATATTTTAATCATTTTGTTGGAATTGTAAACGAATTACAGATCTACTAGATATTTCTAAAATAATAAACCATTTACTCCACTTTTTTTTTTTGCGTTATAGTTTTGATTGTTTCAACAGCCTTCCTCAGAACTATATTTCACACATAAACAATTGACATAATGTATGTTAAGATATATAGAGAGAGACCATTTTGTTGTATGTTTATAATATAAAAGTGTGCTAAAAGAAAGAATATTGAACAATCAAACCTGCAATCTCATAATCTGATTATAACTATCAAAACATAACATGGTCACCATTTTCTTACCTTCACACAATCTGTTAAAGTAGTAACAATTCTCTCTAAACAATAATGCCACCCAATGCAAGCCAAAGTAATCAAAGGATGCTAGAAAGTTTGTGTATCAAAATTCTTATCTAGTGCTTACTCATCCAATATCCATCCCCAGATTGTTTTGTAGTCTGTGGCCTTCATTAGTGAGAAGCCCTACATCTTAGGGCATTATACCTAAGTCTTAGAATCTAATGTAACCCTTTAGCAGCCACATTTTACTTTTTAGTTAACTATAAAGCTACGAATCCAAAATCGAAACACAATAACGTTTTCAATCCAAGCTTACTCATTTGTATAGTCATCCAGATCTGAACCTAGTTCAGTACCTATAAATTTTGATGTCTTTGGGTTGATAACATTATTGTGTTTTCATTTTGGGTTCATAGTTAACTAAAAGGGTAAAAGGTAGCTTCGGGAGGTTGCATTACATTCTAAGGTCTAAGTTCTGTCCTCTCAGATCCAAGGTTTCTCATTGACGAAGGCCACAAGCTAAAAACTAATCTGGGGATAGAGCCCGTATAGGGACTAGATGCAAAAAAACCTAGCATTCAATGATTATTATAGCTTTTGCTGGGTGACATTATTTTTTGGAGCGTTTTACTACTTGTTTTAATCTGACTATAATCTTTAACAACAGTCTAAAATACAATACTACTCATACTATTTAGAAATAATCTTGGATCATAGCCTAATTAATTTTCTTCATTTATCTAAGATTAGAATGAAATCATCTTTAGAAATAATCTTTTGGAAAACTGTCTAAAAGCATTTGGGATTATGATACAAGCACTTTTCAGGCAACTTCTTCGGCACAAATATATTCTAATGGTGAATATTGGAAATCTTTTCTTGGGAAAAAGTGATAGCATTCAAGTTCTGGTAAGACAATTTAATATGACCATAAAAAATATTACTGTAATCCCTTTGCAGAGGCTTCCTGTTTTTTGCATATTCCTCCACACAAGTGAAAAATTGTCTCAGATAAAATATATAAACGGCTGTTCAACAGAAAAGCTCACAATATAGTTATCCCACCAAAAATCCACAGTCAAGAAATTATAACATTTTTTAAAAAATAGTTTTTTTGCAGATCCAATAGGAAACACATTACTGGAATCTCAATGACAAACTATCATAATTGAAATTATCTTCTCCACAAATATAAATCATGAACCACACACTTAGTGGTTAAATCACTAAATATCACATGATCACTATCTCTTATACTAGCACATAATTGTTATTAAACAAGGCAAAACTCTCCATACAGTAGTGCGACCCTGTGCCAACCAAAATAATCAATTTATGCACAAGCCTTCTGGCATCCATTGATTACTCTGGTTGGCACTACTGTATGGAGAGTTTTGCTTTGTTTAATACTTAGTGGTTACAAAATCTAGGGTCACAAGGACTTAAGTGGAGGACTTGATAAAGCAACTGTTGATTCTTTTTCCTAGTTGGACTCTCTACAGCTTCCTTTATGATATTTTAATTCTCTAATAAAAAAATATAAAAAAAACGATATTCTAAACAAATATAAGAGTTTAATAAAAAAAAAAAAACGTATTAAGTGTGGAAAGTTCATTATTATTTATATTTAATATGTTATTTGAATGGTTGAATCTAAATTGACACTTAATGATTTTATAAATAAATACCAAAGGCTATAAATAAGACATCAGTCACGCTATTGAAATTATAAGCAAACAGTCACACGTGATTAAATAACTCTACTATTAATAAAATTCAAATATTGATATATCATTATTGCAAAAGATGGAAATTATTGATCCATTTAATTAAACGATTGAATTTAATGCTTAATGATTTTGAAATAATATTGACAGAGAATAAATATGATTAATTCCAAGATGCAATCACTTAAGTTGTTGTCAGCACTATTTTGAATCATTAATTTGTTTGCAATTAGTTCATTTGTACAATTACCTTAATTAGTATATAATTATATATTATTAATGCTTTAAATTTAAAAAAAATGTTTCTTTCAAAGTTGGAAATTTATGTAATTATCTGATATACAACTGTCTAATGTGTGCGCTTGGGTTTGAGAGTATGTGTAAAGAAAAAATCATATAGATAATTTTGCATTAATTTCTAAACAATTGTCCAAGGATTTTTTTAAACTATATATCTTCAGCAACAATTACCAACCAACAGCAGCATGGATATCCCTAAATTTATACAAGTGCTTTCAATCCATAGCTTCTCTTTTTTCACCATGTTTTACGTTAATTCTTTTTAACAAATTAGCAAAACGTTTTTAACATATAGCTGAGCATGCTTTCGGTGTGGAACACCAAAATCATTTTTACAATCTTTTACTTTTTAAAAAAATCTTATTTAAGATTTAGCTTATCCACTTAGCATTCTAATTTCTAGCAACAAGTCAAATATAGCTCTAAGTCTATATCTAAATCCTCCCAGCAATGTGATTCACATTTGTTTTCAGGCATATATTTCACTTTTAATCTGCCATTATTAATCCTAATATTTCTCTTCATACATCTTTCTGTAATCTGCAGATTCTCTATTAGCCTTCTATTAATTGTACTACAGATTTGAAATCTCAAATAAGCACAGTAGAACACATATATAACTTAATCTCTGCCATATTTTTTTACGATTAAGTTGTTTTTTACCCAACAAAACTTTAGGGCTACGATTAATTTTATTTGATGTATTTCTATCCATATTATTAATTTATTAAACATTTACAATTCATAACTACTAATTAGATCACTCAAATGTTTAGTCTTCCTTTGTTTATATCTCTCCCATTTAAATTAAATAATAGATAATTCAATTTATTATACTTCATGTTTTTTCTCCCCAAGATACCGCTTTTATAAATCATCCTCAATAAGTTTTCACAATTTTAATAGTATCTTTAAACTTCAAATCTTTTTTTTAATTCCAGATTTTTTTTATTATATGCTTTTCGAATCGTCATTGTAGAAAAGCACATTGTGAATAAGTTATTTTATATCTCTTTTCTTCCTTCCCATGATTTTCAGCTTGAGATTTCTTTCAGTCAATAAACCTTTTAATTTCAAAATTGTCACTTGCCTTAAATATCAGCTTATTTCTATTCTATAAATCATCGGTTTATTTTTGCTTTCTTGTCAATTTACTTCTGATATTTTATAAAAAAGCTTTCATTCTTTAATAACTGCTTTTCTATTAACATAATTTTTCTTTTTAATGCTTAATATCTCTTTGCTTTCATTTTCTATAGCAATTTCCTTTTACTATTTAACCCTTTAATTTTTCTTTGCTCCTTCTTTAACTTATTATCAATATCTAAGTTTTTTTCTATTAACAACTAAACCTTATTTATTTTTTTATTAGAATTTAGAATATCATTATATATTTTATGACATAAAATACACCCATTTTTAAAAATTCCTAGTATATCCATTTTTTATTTATTTTTTATTTTTGTTTTTAAACTTCAATAACTTTTATTGAGGTGGTAACAGTCGCAGCAGCAGTAATAATACTGTTGGTCGATGACACAAAATTTCAATTTTACCACACATTCTTAAAATACATAAACAAATATCATTTGAAAAAAATAAATGATAATCAAGATGCATTTCACATTGAATCAGCACTCTTCAGTTGGACCATCTCACAATCTGTTATATATAATTTAGTTAAGCAGGAGTCTTTAGAAGTCTATTCCTATGCTCAGTTTTAACTAGATCTAAGAAAAAAGTACGTAAAAAAGATTGGAGATGAATTATTCCATGAGTTTATTTTTAATTTAAAAACAAAACAGATATATTCATCCATAACTGAGGTTTGAAGTTCACATGTAGCTAGGGATAATCTTTAACCTAATTAATGATGGAATAATAATGATTTTTTTATCTGAAATGAAAAGATTGTGAGGGCAAAAAGATGACATTTATAGATCAAACTGTAACAATAAAATTGATTCCAAGTTGATATAAGAGTTCATTAAAGTTTGTGATTGAAAAGCTAGAATTATTAAAAAGTCCTAAGCAATGGTAAAACCACTGACATATTCAAATGTTGGTTCTACTGAATTCGTAGCACTAATTTGTTCCACTGATATTCTATTAGTTTTAATTAACTTGTATAGTCTAATAAATATTTCACTTTTTAATTGTTCATCACTATAACCAAATTTACCAACAGCATTTTAATCTTTCACTTGTTTACCAATTCTAGCAATAAAGTCTCCATGACAAATTCTAAAATGTTGTTTGGTCTGATCAAAAGCATTTCATGCATCCATATAAAAATTATCCACTTTATCACTTGTTGGAGGCATAAACCTGAATGATCTGTACTTTGCCATTAATTTGAAATATCTAATCTTGCTACTATCTGGTATACAATTATAGCTCTGTTGTTTTTCACTTTTTACTTGTAATAAATCTCATTCCATGTGTGCTTCCAATATTTATGCCTTTGCACTAAAATACATATCCACTTTTTAAATTAATTACATTTTTACTTTTACTTCTAACTTCTAAAATATAGATAATTCTTCCCAATTCGTGCCATACTCCTTCAGTTGAAAGTGGATCTGCACTTATAGACACTCAATAAAAGATCATCACCGAATGACAGTCTGGGCTCACAATCAGTCAATTCTTAATACCTATGCCTTCGCTTCCCGTAATTGCCGTTGTTGATGACTCACAACCTCTTGTGAATAAGGACCATCCTGCCTTCAAGAAAACAGATATTTCACTTAAAAACTATTGAGCAACTGAAAAGTGGGATATCTTCATCTTAAACTCATTGTGAAGGTGGATATTGATGGTGAGCATACCATCCACGTCAGTTTACCATAAAAACAATCACATAGTAACAACTGTAACGACAAGAATATTTGGTGTGGACATTAAAAATTTGCCTTGTTTGGTTATTTAGGACTTCAAAAAAAAACCTAAAGGCTCTCCTATCAATTAAGAATATGCTCCTGTCTATACTCAAGCCATATGATTATATTATTTTATAGAAGATTATAATTCAATAACTAATGGACTTTTGCTTTGAGCAACCATCTTTTAGTTTTCTATATTGTTTAACGTAATAACCAGAAATTAAAAACCACATAAAAAAATATGCTTTTAAACCTAAGCCAACTAACTGTCTGTATAGTCTATAGATCAGACAACAAAAAGTTGAGTTGCTATATATTTTACACACCTCTTTTCAGAAAAAATAATAATAATTAATTAGAAGACAATACTTTGATCAAATTATTAACATAAATAGAAGAGACATAATGGATAAAATTAATTAAATTCAAATGGATCTTCTAATAAATGATAGTATTAAAAGAAAGTCTGTTGCCTTAAAAATGCAAATTTAACAAATAGTTTCGACAAGCACTTTTGATTATGAGATTTGTAAATTTAAAAAAAAAAGAAAGAGTATTGCGGAGATTGCAAATAAAACAGAAAAAATGGAAAGATATTTGTGGGAACTAATGAGAAAAGATAAAATGAGATGATAATAAAGGTTTTTTTATATCATTTAGAACTCAGACTTTCACACGACCCACAACTTTCAATACCATCTTATATTGTTGACCCACCTGATCACACACATATTGAAAAAATAAATAATCACCAACATAGTATTTTGTGCTAAACCAGCACTCAACAGTTGGTCCAAATTACCATCTTCATACATATATACAATCAGTACTCAGCTTTATATTAAGATAGCCAATCTTCAT
The DNA here is from genome assembly GCA_028023455.1 of Epiperipatus broadwayi. Lineage (NCBI taxonomy): Eukaryota > Metazoa > Onychophora > Udeonychophora > Euonychophora > Peripatidae > Epiperipatus > Epiperipatus broadwayi. The sequence goes on from JAQFVV010000059.1 coordinate 3,777,391, forward strand.
ACCTTAATGGACAGGCTTCAAACTACTTTAACCCACAAATCTTCAGCCTTCCATTTCATTGAAAATCTGATGATGGAAGGTTCAAAGCCTACGTACATATGCGAGGGATGGGCAGACCTACTACACACTATTTATATAAATTAATACATTGTACAGGCTTAACACCTGCATTTATATATGTAATATATGCGAAATACATATATTGGTGATACAAGATGGCACTGAAAATTGTGGGTTGTGTGAAAGTCTGAGTTTGAATCCCACATATATTACATATATAAATGCAAGTGCTAATCCTGTACAATGTATTAATTTATATAAATAGTGCGAAATAGGTCTGCCCATCCCTCATATATGTATGTGTAAATGGATTATTCTCCTGTACACGAGGTGTCAGAATGATTAAATGTCAACATGGGTAGGATGACAACCTTGGCACTAACGTGGGCTTTGAACATTCCATCATCAGATTTTCAATGAAATGGAAGGCTGAAGAATTCCTCCTGTACATGAGGGGTCAGAATGACTAAATGTCAACATGGGTAGGATAACAACCTCGGCACTAACGTGTGCTTTGAACATTCCATCATCAGATTTTCAATGAAATGGAAGGCTGAAGAATTTCTCCTGTACATGAGGGGTCAGAATGACTAAATGTCAACATGGGTAGGATAACAACCTCGGCACTAACGTGGGCTTTGAACATTCCATCATCAGATTTTCAATGAAATGGAAGGCTGAAGAGTTGTGGGTTGGAGTAGTTTGAAGCCTGTCCATTAAAGTATGAAGATTGGCTATCTTAACATAAAGCTGAATACTGATTGTATATATGTGTGGAGGTGGTAATCTGGAGCAACTGATGAGTGCTGGTTTAGCACAAAATACAAATATTGATGATTATTTATCTTTTCAACATGTACGGGATCAGGTGGGTCCACAATATAAGATGGCACTGAGAGTTGTGGGTCATGTGAAAGTCTGTCTTCGAATCCTGCATATATTACATATATAAATGCAGGTGCTAAACCTGTACAATGTTTTTTTACATCATTTAAAAAATTAACACACAGAAATAGATGTATTACTAAAAGGAATGAGTCTCAAACCGGAAGTAAAATAGTGAGACCTAGAAAGAGACCGCATGTGAGATGAATGGCTAAAATAAGGAAATTTCCTGGAAAAGAGTAATTTTCCTGAAAAGGAATGAATCAAAAATACAGCATTAAATTTGAAAAGATTGTATCTTGCAGTGGATTGATAATGAATGAAAATGATAAATCCTATTTGAACAAAAATAAATCATATTTGGACAAAATAATAAGTATTTCTGGTGTATTTTTTATTATTATATATGAAAGAGAATTATTTGCATCAAAAATTCCTTATATTCTTTGTCAACAACATCTAGAATAGTATTTTGATAGAAGAATCTTGAACTTTTCCAATAGTGATCTGTAAATTAATTTGAGAAACCAGGTGAGATATATATTATATTTATGACTATCAAAATTATTTGAACAGATGATTTTATGGAGAGTTCTGATCTTAGTATTTGATAATAATATTCAAAACAACTAAAGCGTAAGAGAATACTACATATGGATGCTCAAATTAAGGTGGTTCCATCACTATGTTCCACAATTTAAGAAATGCAATGTGTTGATAATATTCTTATCAGACATTTGACAAAACTGTTCAGGTGATCATTTTTTATGTTGTTTTTCTAACCAGTTTTTATCAGAAATTTTTTCTTTCAAAATATCTGCTGTAGTAGAAATTTTATTACTCACAGTATGTAGTGATTTCTGTGAGGATATGTTCTTGATAGACTTTGTGTTTTTTTTTTTTTTTTTGGTTACAATGTCTCTATCCATAAGGGGATTTATGACCACATTTGGCTTTATAAAAGTTTTGTTCTTGTATCTTTAGAATCTCCTTTTCTCTCAAGATATTAATCGCTTCAAAAGATTTGAACACCGGTGCCCTTGCTATCCAACAACTAACAATTTGACTGTTTGAAAATGGCAGGAAGGACTGACAATTGTTATCATAGGATAATGAAACCAATGTCTCCTGTCTTATATTCTTCATCTCTACCATAGATTTCCATCTGTAAAAAAAAAAGATATTACACTGGTCTGTATTTTTACTTCTTGGTTATATGATGTCAAAAAGACAATTTTAAAGAACTAAGCAAAAAACCAAACAGCTTTATGAAATTTGAATGCTAAAAATAATCGAAATGAAGGTAATCTGTAAATCTTAAGGTCCGGCATTTGCCATTCTAACACAGTACCAAACAATGTGGAGCAAAGAATCGAATATTTTATTTACCAACCATATTTGTAATTTTTATACATACATATGGAACACACACATATAGCATAATATTTATATGTACATATCTAATTATCTCCTCTGACATTTTATTAAGGAATTATTCATCGGTAATAATAAATGCTTGAGAGAATGATTGGTTTCTCCTTGATGATAATCCTTCCAAATATTGTAGTTATTAAAAACTGATAAGACATGACCAACAAGTTCATCAACAAAAATTGAGGAAATCCTTTACATTGTATCATTAGTGTTTCCTAATTCGGAAGTGAATTTCCTGATAAGAGTAACAGGCTGCATAAGATAAAACGTATCACTTGTAAACAGTTTAAAAAATAAGAAATAACAGAAAGAGGATGTTTAAAATATGTAGATATACTAGAATGAAACTATGCAGTACGTATACATAGATAAAGATGTAAGAAAATATGTTTACCACAGATATATGTGTGTATGCGAGTCTGTGTTATAATTTTTTTTTTTTAATGTTTTGGGCTTCTGTTTGGAGAAGTAATTGTCAGCAATTCCAAGCTATTGGATTTTTAAATATCTCATCCTAGTCTCAATACATCCAGTCTGTGATCCTTTCTAATAATTCTCATCTCTCATATAAAACAAAAAGATACTCAAATAGTTTATTTGCTCAGGAATTTATAAGAAGTTCACTCATTTAACACAAATTTATAGCCTAATAAAATGATTAGTAAATAATTTTTAATATTTTACCTTAGACGAAATTATCAAAATAAATGTAGCTCATGTTCATTGGATAGAGGCATTTGCAAAACAAATTAGTTAAGGCATTAAACCTAAAACATGTGCGGTTGAAAATGCGAAGATAGGGACCTCTACAGGTCTTAACTACAAGCTTACGCATTGACCTGTAGAGGTCCCTACCTTCGCATTTTCAACCGTACATGCTGTAGGTTTAATGCCATAGTAAATATTACTTACTTAATCAATGTGCGTTAAATAAATTTATAATTAAAACAAATTAGTGAAATCTTAAAAAAGCAATAAATTAATCTAAAGCTAACACGCTTTTTTGATTAACTTTGCACATAAAATTCGGCATATAAAAACCAATTTCGAACATAATGATCGCATAAATGAAGAAGTACTCCCTATACATCTGGTTACAAAAAAAAATGTTCGCTACTAAGGGAAAGAGAATCCTTTGGTCTTGCAAGGACAAAGGAGAGCAAACTTAATGTTATTGTTAATAGACCAGGCAAACATCACAAGATCATCATTTCCTACGCTTACACAAGCTGTTTACACACAGGCAAAATGCTACCCAATGCAAACCAGAGTAATCAATGGATACAAGAAGGTTTTTTGCATAAAATCCCTATCTAGTCTCTACTCATCCAATATCCCCAGACTAGTTTCTAGCTTGTGGCTTGTGCACTGGGTGGCAGTAATGTATGGAAAGTTTCGCCTCTGTTTGAACAGTTTGTGTAAGCATAGGAAATAATGATCATGTGATGTTTGATAGTTTAATATCATTCCTGTCCATAGGATGATGGTGGCTATGGTTGTTAAAGAACTAAAAACATCAAAATGTATAAATACTGAACTGTTTTCAGATGTATATGGCTATAAAAGTAAATGAGCTTGGAGTGAAAACATTGTGTTTTCCTTTTGGACTTATAGCTATGTAGTTAACAAAAAAAAAAAGTAAAAGATGGCTGCTAGAGGGTTGCATTAGATCCTAAGATCGAAATGCCCCCTTACAAACTAGAAACTAGTCTGGAGATATTGGATGAGTAGGTACTAGAGGGATTTTATGCAAAAACTTTCTTGCATCCATTGATTACTCTGGCTTGCACCTGGGTTGCACTGCTGTATGGAGTTTTGCCTCGTGTTTTAATATTCTTGTCATTGCAACTGAATTAATGAATCATTATTTACAAGAGAAGCAATTAAGTCATCAACTGAGTCCCCTTGAGGATGTGCGGCATTTGTATATGTTGTTTCCTTTTATATATATTTAGACTTACAACAGACAAAAATAAAATGGCCCTCATTCCTTAGGAGCTACAAATTCATCAGTGATGGCAGCAGTGGATTACTGCGAAGACAGACAAGGTTCATGAGCACCAAGTTACAAACCTAAGCTGTTACTTAACGATAAGCTTTTATTTGGCTACTTGCAATTGTAAATACAAATCCACTTATTAAATCAATCACCTCGTCATTTTTTATTCTAACTTCACAAAGTTCAACAGTGCCCTATTTAATATTAAACAATTCATCTAATCTTCCTTCTCTTAAAAGTGAACTGGCACTTGTAGATGACCTACATAAAAAGTCATCATTGGAAGGCGGCAGCCTAAAGTTCAAAATCAGGATATTCTTAACACATTCGGACAAATTTACAGCCTCCTGGAAATAAAGGCCTTAATTTAGTTTTATGTCACAATTAAGACAAAAAAAAAAACTCATTCTGGCAAAATACAGATTATAAAGTTTCTTGAGTTTAAACTCGGAGATAAAAAGCAATAAATCCACTAAGCTGAATAATCCTTATTGGAGAGCAGCATAATGAATTTGTTTACCACATGAATAATCACATAGTAGTAACAGCTGTAATAACAACATATAGAGTGGGTATTAGGAATTTGTCTTGAATGTTTCTGTTAAGACTTCAAGGAAAAATCAAAAGGTCTCCTTTCAGTTAACAGCAAACTTTTGTACGGGCCAAAGAAATTTGCTCCGACTTAAATTTCCACAGTAGAATGAATACATATGACTTTACTTTTTCTAATTAATTTACAAATTATGTTTTACTTTTTGTTTGTTTACTTTTATTTTTGAACAGTGTATAACTAAAATAGATGTTAATAGTCTGAACAGGCACTAACCTGTATTCAATGCGCTTTAAAATTCGCAATAATCAAGCATATTTTGCCGATAAAAGGTTCTTCCAAACCACGACACAAGATAGCGACTTTTATAAAAATAAGAGCGGCCATCTTTAACCTAAAAGTCTATTTATATAGGCGAATCTGAAGCATCTTGATTATTGCAAATTTTAAAGTGCACTGAATACAGGTTAGTGCCTGTTCAGACTATTTACAGAAGCTCTCTGTGCACTCTATAAATTAATTACGACTCTAAAATAGATGATGAAACACTTAGTGTGGTATTTCCATTGTATAATTAAAGTGCTTAAAGTTCAGCGAAGTATATCATATCTAACTACATGACTTCAATTAAACACTATCCAAAGAAAAATATAAACAGATAAAGAAAAAAGGTAACTAAACAATAACAACAAAAACATTAAAATTTGCAAATTTTATGATATTCTGCAGCCATTTTTCCTTCTGTGAGCGCTGTAACAATTATATGTATATATTGCTAAAAAAAGTTCAGTTCGTGTTGAAATTACATACATTTTATTCTTCCTTTATTACTCTTCCTGAATTTGGGGTGCTGTATTTCGCTTAATAAAATATTTTCTGAGCATAATGCTAAAAGTTTTACAAAATTTTAAAACACTGATATTGATTTATAAACATCAAAATAATAAGAGATGCCAATTTCTTGATAATAAGACCATTATTATGTTTCTATAAAAGGAAAAAGTTTTTGACAAAAAAAAAATACCAGGAAAGTCATCTATTTCACTTTATTTTTAAAATAAAAATATGGTGGTTAATTTTTCTTTCTTATCTTATTACATCAGTGAATGCATGAGTGAACACACGGTAAAATATATATCAATGTGTCCCCTAAACTTATTATTAATATTTATATTACTATTATTTTTAAAATTTTGTTTATACTATAATCTCGGTTTATATGTGTTGGTGTTTTATGTATATGCATGTAGAAAATGACTTCTCCTTATACGGAGTCAGGAATCTCTCCGCAACTATCAAACTCTCCATACAGTAGTGCCGCCAAGTGCAAGCCTTTGTAATCAAGGATGCAGGAAGGTTCGTGCATAAAATCCCTATCTAAGGTCTACTCATACAATATTCCAGGACTAGTTTCTAGGTTATGGTTTTCATCAGTGAAGAGTACTGACCCAGATCTTATGACCTAATGCAACCCTCTAGCAGCTACCTTTAACTTTTTAGTCAACTATAATATTGTTTTTTAATTTTGATAATTAAAGGTAAAAGTACCAAACTCTCTATAGTGCCACCAAGTGAAAGCTTTCATAATCAATGGATGCAAGAAGATTTGTATATAAAATCCCTATCTAATGCTTACTCATCAAGTATCCAAAGATTAATTCTAGCTTGTGACTTTCATCAGTGAGGAATCTTTGATTTGAGAGCACTACACCTAGACCTTAGAATCTAATGCGACTCTCCAGCAGCCACCTTTTACCTATTTGGTTAACTATAAAGCTAAGAGCCTAAGATGAAAATACCATAATGTTTCCAATTCAAGCTTATTCGTTTGTATAGTTATATAGATCTGAACTCAATTTAGCATCTATATATTTGGATGTCTTTGATTTTTCAAAAACCACAGCCACCATTATCCTATGGGCAGGATAGGTATAAAACCATCAAAACATCACATGATCACCATTTCATATGCTTACACATATGAAGGCTTGCACTTGGTGGCACTACTATATGAAGAGTTTGGTATTCTTATTAACAGTGTGTGTCAGCATATGAAATGGGGATCATGTGAATATGTATTCTATTCTAATCAATGGTTATCAATAAAATATGAATTATTATAGCCTCTACATATGTATGTGGAACATGAGAGGGGGCTTGGAACAAAATATACCATAGTTGGTGGCTACACTGTATAGATTTTTTTTCTAAGATACAGGGACTAAAAACTTCAATTGCACAGTGCGTGAATTTTTTTGTCTTTATTAATCTTTTCATAGGTGCTTTTAAATTTATTAATTAAAATAAAAAAATTTACTAGTGGTAAACCTTAAACTCTTATTGCTTTAGTGTGGAGTTGTTGTTGTTTTTAATTCACTACTGACAAAATTGAAAGAGAGAAAAACAGAAGATTGTTTCCAGGTCAATATACTACATACAATACTACAGTGAATTTAATTTTTATTTTAAAAAAATATATAAATTAACTCATCATTAAATCAATCTAATGAACATACAAAAAAAAAATCCTGAAAAACTTTTGTTTTGATTCTAAATATGTTTTTTTTTTTTTTTGTTATGTCAAAGTGTTGACCTGGAAGCGAACGGGCCAACTGCTTGGAAGGCAGCTACGCTAACCGCTAGGCCACCAATGCTAGACAGTGTAGAAGTACAATATATTATAGATATATATTCATAAATGTGTAATTTTAAATCTCTTTACTTGTGTGTGTGTTAAATGTTTTCATTTATGTAGCAAACTGTTCACAAATCCATGTTATTAATTAAGGACCTTCAAACCAAATATAACAGATACAAGCACTCAAACTGAATTTAAAAAAGGTTTTGTTACATGTATATAATTTGCTAAGGTAATAAATACATTTATGTATTTTGTATATTTTACAGCTATGATACTATAGTTAAACTGTAATCATAAAAGAAATAAAATTGCATGGAAATAAGGATCCAAAGAGATTTATTATTTAACATGTTTTTAAAGCTATTCATTGTGAATCATCTATGGATATGGAGGTACTGGTCCAATAAGAATAATAAATACTTATGCAAATGTAAAACATTGCTAATTTTTGTTTTTATCCTAAAAATGGCATTTTAAAACTCACTACCCCACCCCCACATACTGAAATAGTAATAAAAAAAAAGATTAATTTGACTTCATTATTCTCATATGCATTTAGAATCGTGGTATGTTTTCCTTAGAAAAAGCTTGATATTTTCGCAGCTTTACAAAGCAGTTTTACAATTATCACAACTGGTATTAGCATAGGTTTTTTTTTTATATCGTAAAATCAATCATATTGCTTTTATTGATTTTTTTAAATGAGAAAAAAATCTGAAGAGATGAATATTTTACAGTCAGTCGGAAAATATCAATCACCCAGACTATATTGTTTTCTAAAGGAAAGATTTATTTTAAGACATTCTTCCCTTCTCAATGAGCTTCATGAGAAACTCATCGCTAATGTCATCATTTGTCAAAATCAGCAAGGTGTTAGAATTTTTTCAAATATTTTAATAATTATAAATATCATATTTTAAAGCAGAATTTGATAGATTTATCATATACCTTCATTCCTTCACATTTTTAAAAAAAAAATTTTAAATAAAAAATTATTTGTTCATTTTCTGAAACAGTGTTTCAGTGTTTCACACTAACTTAGCTGAAAACGTATATGGAAAATAGTTCTTATTTACAATTCCATTTTTAAATGTTTAGATTTATTCACTTACAGCATATACAATAAAAATTTTATACAGAAGTGAAAGGTTGGGCACTTTTAATAACTCTCACCAGGTGGAACAATAGAAAATGTCAAATTGTTAAAGGGTTAATCAATTATAAGCTATTAAAAAAATTTTAAAAAAATAATCTCCCAACAAATTCTTTATTTTATAGTAATAATTCAGAATAAACAGATTTTTAAATATTAATTATCTGCACAAAGCAGAACCTGAAAATAATTTTTTTGACAAGATAAAAATTTTAAAAAAGAAAAAATGAAAGTAGATATATACAATAAATTGTTTAAATAATATGCAGAAACACCCTATCAGCCCCCTATATATAGGTATGTGTAGCTTCACAATGAAGACTCATACATGTAATGATATAAAAAAAAAAAAATTGGGCTGTCTGTGAATATTATCCAATGCATTAACCAATGAAATATGAATATACATGCGTATGTGTGTGTATATTTATATACTAAAAATTTACCCAACTAAACATATACACAATATATATATATTCATAGGATAAGTGCAATCTATTTTCTAGATATGGAAACTAATTGGTAAACATGAATACACATATCGTGCAAATTGTATGCAGTTATAGACCCAGGCAGTGAAAGCAAATAATTCTTATGGAAAGATAAGATCAACATTAGTTAATCCCAAAATACTAATCAGATATATAGGAGGAATATTGAAATGAGAACAAAGAGCTAAGACTGTTGAGGATAGATATTACTTTAATAATAATTACTCATTTCAATTCATCTTTCTGCTGTTTAATAAACTACTTTTAAAATTTATATTCTGATTTTCATCTTTATATATAGATGACAGGCTTAATCAGGAAAGCAATTTTAATTCCCTCAAACTTGGCACAGTGCAAGGAAATTTTTCATGTTCCTTATCAAAGACATAAGTTTTAGTTTCATTTAGAAATTTATTTTTACATTTTAAATATATTTCAATATCCTTTTATTAATAAAAATAAAATATAGTTCATTTATATACATATATTTTTTAAGGATTAAAATAAACCGTGGAGAACTTGGAAGCTCAGATATGTGTTTGTTCTGCTTTTGTTTCCCAATATAAATTAAAACTAACATATTATTTTAAAACTGTTTTATTTTTTAAAAACATTTACTAACTTTTAAAATATTATATGGAAAATAATGTATTTTCTGTTACAAATTAATTTTAAATTAGAGAAAGCATATATACAAAATTAAAATTAAAATTTTACGACTCAATTATGTTTAATCTTGTGAGAAAATATTAATCTTTTAGGAAAGGTGATCAACATTGTTTTGAAAAAAAGCATTTTTGAGTGTGTTCAAAAATAGATATTCAGCCCTAATTTGTTAACATAATTGTTAAAATGAAAATGTATTTATTCTAACTTTTCATAAAGACTTTATCTTGTGAATGAGAATGAGAATACTCATTTATGTATAGTTTAAAATCTGTAAACGCATGTGCATTAGCCTGATCGTTAATTTACAATTACAATTTATTAACATAGCGCTATATAAATAAATACCTTATTAACATATTTCTATAATTACATGTACTAAATAAAAACTTATATATTTTAAAGTATTTCATAAAAATTTGGAAATTTTAAATATGTTCCTTTTTTTCCCATTGGTAATCTAATGAATGTTCTTTAAAAAAAATTTTTAAAAAGTAATTATTATTTTAATTATTATAGATTATGAATTATTAACAATAACTAAAAAAAAAAATTGTTTATTTATCCATTCTGCTTCAAAATGCATTAAAAAATATAATAAAATGAATAAAGGGTATCTGATAATAATAAAAAAAATAGTAGAACCTGCTGGAAGTAAAAAAAATTTAAATCACACATTCAAATTTTTTGTTTTTAACAGATTCCATCTTGTAATGAAACTAAAATTTTAAAGTTTTTAAAATGAATATATGTAAATTGCACATTAAATGTTAACAATAGTGACAAAGACTCCAATCAGCAACTTCAGCCAAATGATTGAGTCTTATTTCTTAAGTGAACTATTCTCTTATTACACTAGATCCAAGATGATAATTCTCTACAATTCTTACTTCGAACTCATTTTATACAATATTATCACTATATAATTATGTGTGTATCTAACAATGTATGTATTATTATCTGTAATATTTCTTTTAGTAGCAAGTCATTTATGATAGCAAACAAAATTTCAACAAATACCTAGTCCAGAGTGTCTTTTGTTAATCCATGCTCAATTCATCAAAATAGATATTTAAAAAATTTAGTAAACACAATTCTTTACAAAACGACTTTTCTAATTAATAAAACTAAACATGTTTTGAAATTAACATTACATTTTTGGAAGAAGAAAAAATGTATAAATCAATACTAAAAGTAAAAAGTATTTATATATGTCAAAGCATTGATTGGGAAGCAAACACAGGTTAGTCGCCTTCCAACGCTAACCTCTAGGCCACCAACACTAATTTGTTTCTTTTTTACAATCATTAAAAAAATAAAAACATGAACCCTCTGTGCTGCAAAAATGATGGTTATGCTAAATGATAAGGGATTTCAAAAAGTAACAGTGAATTAAAAAATAAAAAGGTACATGAACTAATTAAACATATTAATAAAGAATGTTTACTAGATGTGCCAGTATTTGAAAAAATATCAAATAAAGAATTCAGGACTGCTAGAATATATGGGGCTCCTAAAATTAACATTGAAAAAATAACAGTACTTGCATATTAGATCTACTGCCTGTGTTTGTGATGCAAAATATCATAGTTGTGACTTTCATATGGCATTCTGCAATCACAAATGCCCCCTTCCCCCACATACACTAGAGAAAGGTACACATTCTGCGGTCGCAAACATGGGCAACTGGTTTAATATGTAAATTCCAAAATAACACTATGACTAATTATTAATTGTAAAGGATCTTATTTAGATAAAGTATTAAAATGGTCAAAACAAATCAATGATAATAAAGACTTAATAAAAAAACTTAGTGACCTAATTTTAAAAAATTGGTTATAGAAATTCAACATTTATAAAAATGGACATAAACAGGAAAACATATTAAAAATAATACTAAAAAAATAAATCTGATTATTCATATGTTAGTACAATAATGTTGTAAAGATATAACTTTTATATGGAATTTTTAATCAAAACAGATTATTAAGAGAGAAATCTTAAATGCAATAATCTAACAGCTAATAAAAATGGTTACTTGACAGTTTTTACTAAAAGTAAAAAACAAATTGAAAAATTTATTAATGAATAAATAAGGTAGAAGAAAATATAAAATTTACTGTAGAAAAAAAAAAAATAGAATATATTTCAAAAAAAAATTTGATAAGTAATAAATGATTTAACGAAACATATTTATAAAAAAAATAAAAAATGAATAATTACATATCAAATTGATTATCTAATGTTGACATGAAATACAAAATTAGTTTGCATATATTCAAAAACATACAGTACTATGACATATTGTGCAAAAGAAGAATACAAACCACCAGAAAGAATTAATAATTGTAAAGTTAAAAATAAATCATATTTCAGTACAAATAATTAAAAGAAGTATTGAAAAAACAGAAAATAAAAGAAAAAAGAAAAAACTGAAGATAAAAAGAAAAATAAGGGTACTATAGGTCAATAAAATTATAAGTAAGCTTTATAAAAAATGTAAAAGGACAATTAATGTAAAGATTGTTCATAAAAAAAAAAAAACAGAAAACAAGTTTAAAATGATATAATTAATGGAATATATATAATAAAATGCAAACAATGTTTAGATAATAAGTTTGAAAACAACTAATTGAGAGAAACTAAAAACTATAAAACAAGATTAAAATAGAATAGATTAGATAATAAATCACAAATATATACCGAGATATGAAGAAAACATGATATAGATTAACAAAACATTCTATAAAAATGATGTCATATACTAATAATGTTAAAGAAAATTTAAAAAATCAATATTAACAACAACAAAAAAGATAAAACATACAATGAACAGAGATTCCGACATTAAAAATGACTGTCATAAAATTATTTTAAAAGAGGAATATAAAAAAAAAACTCATAATATAAATTTGATTTTATGAAAATAATATATATAAATAAAGGTTTAGCTGCAAAAAAATGACTAATTACGAAGATAAATATAGGAATATTTAGTAAAAGAATTGGGGGCAATATTAAAACAAAAATGTAACAAAATATAGAATGACTTTTTTATAAATATATAATAGCATAGCAATTAATAAGAAATAAAAATTAATAACAAAAGAATTATAAATGATATGGATTAATAAATCAAAGCATATATAAAATAATACAAAAAAAACATTTAGCTAATTGTAGGATTAATAGTTTTAAAAACATATAAAAAGAGGAACTAAAATATAAAGGGTACTTGTGAATAATTCAACCGATGATGTTTTTGACTTACCGATTTCCCTTCCGGTAGACATCGCCGTTTTTTGCATGACAACGTTGTCATGGTAACCAAGTGACTGGTGTGATTAATCCATCAGAGAGTCTTTTTTTTTTTTTTTCACCCGCGAGATTTAAAATTCGTAGAGAGGTTTGGGAAATTTTTTGATTTTTCTGTCTATTGCGATTTTGCTATCCACGGCATCACAGTTACTTTTTTGAGCTGTTAATTCGGGTAAAGTGTTTTATTTATCTGTTTATTTTAAATTTACAAAAATTTTTTGTTAATATTTCTACAATTCTCAAACTTCTCCGGTAAAGTGTTTTTTATTTATCTGTTTATTTTAAATTTACAAAAAGTTTTTGTTAATATTTCTACAATTCTGAAACTTACATTGAATTACGTTTAATGTGTAAATAATTTATTCTCCGGTAAAGTGTTTTTTATTTATCTGTTTATTTTAAATTTACAAAAACTTTTTGTTAATATTTCTACATTACGTTTTTAATGTGTAAATAATTTGAAATAATTTTTTAAATCAATTTTGCAATATGCAGTACGTTTTAAAAATTACCAAATGCATGTAAAAGTGCGGCGTTTTCTGGACGCCATTAATACCAGATTTGCATTAGATCGCGTCTTTTATTTAGGTGTTTATTTAAAATTTACAAAAAGTTTTTGTTAATATTTCTACAATTCTCAAACTTATTTACAAAAAATATTTGTTAATATTTCTACAATTCTCAAACTTACATTGAATTACGTTTAATGTGTAAATAATTTTCAATAATTTTTTAAAACAAATTTTGAATATACATTACCAAATGCATGTGATAACAAGGACGCCGTTAATGCCAGATTCGCATTAATTCGGGTAAAGTACTTTTTGTTAATATTTCTACATTATATTTTTAATGTGTAAATAATTTGAAATAATTTTTTAAATCAATTTTGCAATATGCAGTACATTTTTAAAATTACCAAATGCATGTAAAAGTGCGGCGCCATTAATACCAGATTTGCATTAGATCGCGTCTTTTTTATTTAGGTGTTTATTTAAAATTTACAAAAAGTTTTTGTTAATATTTCTACAATTCTCAAACTTATTTACAAAAAATATTTGTTAATATTTCTACAATTCTCAAACTTACATTGAATTACGTTTTAATTTTATTTTTAATTTCTGAATTATATCATACAGCTATGAGAGTAATACAATGTCTGATATACGTGTACGCCGGGCCTGCGGCCCGACAAAAACATCCGGAGGGCCTCCCCCCACCAATTCCAGTGCTACGCGCTGCTGTATTTTAAAATTGAGAATATTTTGACGCATGCATGTACATTTTTTTTTTTAGTATTTGCCTGACCTGCGTCAGATATTTTTCATTTTTGAATATTTTTTAGCATGTGACCTGGATAATTCAACCGATGACGTATTACCCTGAAAGCATATCAGTTTACAATTGAATTATGTTTTAATTTCATTTTTAATTTCTGAATTGTATCATACAGAAAATTATTTTTCGTAATTTATTCCGGTAAACTGTTTTTTATTTATCTGTTTATTTTAAATTTACAAAATCTTTTTGTTAATATTTCTACAATTCTCAAATTATTTTTCATAAATTCATCGTCAATTATAAAAATTACAGGGTGCGACGCCATTAATACCAGATTTGCATTAAATCGCGTCTTTTTAATTTAGCTGTTTATTTAAAATTTACAAAAAATTTTTGTTAATATTTCTACAATTGAATTACGTTTTAATTTAATTTTTAATTTCTGAATTGTATCATACAGAAAATTATTTTTCGTAAATTCATCGGCAATTTTTAATTTCTGAATTATATCATACAGAAAATTATTTTTCGTAAATTCATGGGCAATTATAAAAATTACAGCTATGAGAGTAATGCAAGGTATAGGTGTATGCCAAGCCTAATGGCTTGTCAAAAACACAAAGGGCCCCCCCCACCAACTCCAGCGCTACGCGCTGTTTTTTATAATTGAGCATAATATAGGGTGGTTTTATAAATTAGAATATAGTTCTTTCTAAATTATTTTGACACATGCATGTACATTTTTATTTTTTTTTTTTTATTATTTGCCTGACCTGCGTCAGATTTTTGCCCTTTTTTTTTGTTTTTTATCACGTGACCTGCGTCACATTTTTTTTCTTTTTTTTTATGTTTAATTTTTTTTAAAATTTTTATATTTTTGCCATGTTTTTTTGTTTTTTACCATGTGATCAATCGATGACGTATTACCCTGAAGGCATATCGGTCTAATGTTGCGTTTTTTAACGTGCCGTGTTCACGTGCTGTGCGGACACATTTTAGCGATTACGTGTGTCCGCAAATCACTTGGAGACGTTATCTTAAAAATCGCAAGATTAGACTGATATGCCTTCAGGGTAATACGTCATCGATTGAATTATACACAAGTACCATATAAAGGAATTAAATTTCTCAAAATAAAATGTTTTTTGGACATTTTTAAAAGTGAAGTCATCAGTTAAAGATAAGTTGAAAAAGATTTTAATACTATGTGTAACGATCAAAAAGCAAGTGGAGAACGAATCTAACCGCAATCTGCACTACCAGGGCGCCATCTAGGCATTTGAGCCTAGAAAAATTTATAGTAGGCAGATACGCGCTGTTAAGATTCCACTTTATTTAAATATTCAGATCGTTAGCCCAAGTCACTAGCTCAGTGGAACAGCAGAGATTATAAAATATAACTTTATATCTTAAATATAAAAAAATAAAAGCCACTGCCAGAAATTAACACATAAAAATATTTATTTACGCACATATAAAATCATTCTAATTTGAGGAATAAGTTTAACATTTTAGATTTTTATATTAATCTTTAATTTTACATTTAAATAGATTGCAATAATGAATTTAATATTTATTTAGCGAGTCGAGTATGAATAGACTATATAGATTGTATTTGAAAAGAAAAATGTTCTATCCCTTATTTAACCTTAGGCCAAAAAGTTCGCAGTCAAACTGGCGCCAATCCATCTGATACATTTATGTATTCAATGTAGCATGAAAATACGACAACATAAACTACTATACTGTCAGGAATGTTCATCTGAACAGTAAGTACAGTTAGAGAAGACATTGTCTCTCCACCAACAGGAATGCTACATCTGTTGGCGAGAACAATAAACAAAAAACTCCATAGGAATGGACTGCAGTCCTTTGCCGACTTACAAACCCATCCATAGGCAAACAGAAGGTGTGTGGCGTATATATGCAATCCTGCCCGTAGCAGATCTCATACTACATCTACTAATTACACAAATATATCCAATCCATTGAGCTAATTCAACTACGAAACGAATAACCTAAGATTACCCTCCCTTAAACTATATATATAACTTTACAAATCCATATAGCCATTCATGCCCGACTTAAATTTAACCTTTAGATACGTTCGCACAGATGAATTTTATACAATTTGTTTTATAATGCTGAGTATAGATCGGCTGCACAGATTCCACGGTCAAAAACATTTCAAAATAAACACAACCGATCAAAATACAAAGTCATCGATAACGTCAAATTGCATAGGGAATACAAAAAAACCCAATGGCATTCATCGTAAGATGCCGCAGTGACATTGATGACTTATATATTCCAATCGACTATGAAACAGCAACATAATTAACCGCTAATGAATCTATGCAACATCTACACCCAACTTAAATTTCCTCATTTAAAATTTAAACAATAAATATTAATACAAATAAAATAATAAATGGAAATGATTTTTACCAAACGTAAGACATAAAATTAAACATTATTAATTGAGTTGACACATAAGTCAGAGAAAAGTTCTTTTTTTTTCTTAAATTTAAATTAACTTATCGAATCTTTAAAGTTCTTAATTAATTTTACGATTTTAACAATTGTTCAGTTCTATTGCTTACGGTAGAAGAGTCCAGGTTCCTGTTGGCAATTCCCACGGAGACTTTCCTGGAAGACCGGTCTGATATTTTGGAGGTAACATTAGCTGGTTCTATTCTGGTATCACAGTCTTTTCATTTTTAAAATAAGTGAGAGAGGACGACAAGTGCATCTTGTCGTTCGTCTCACCAAATCAAGTTGGAAAAAAACTGATTGGAACTCAAAATATTTTTCTTTTTATAGTCCTCCCATGGATTCCATAGACAAAAACGTCACTGTTCCATTTTTTCGTTATGGTCCAGGCCTTTATTTGCTTCCATTGGTCAAGCTAAAATCTCTTCTCTTATCTATTTTTCATCTGACTTTTTAATTACACAGTTTTTGGATAATTAATAAACAATCATTTCCATTTACAGATTACAGGAATTAATTAATACCTGTTTTTATTTTAACTTACGTTATTTCTTTATTAAAATATTTTTATATTTAAATCTTGTATTTTTTTACAAAAAAAAATACGTTCAAATATCCTTTTTTTTATTTATAAAAAAATATTTTTAAAGTTTAGCGTCTGTGTGAATATATACGTTTAACAAACATTTTAATTTTAGTGTTTAGTATTTTTTTCCTTTTTTAACAACTTTATTTTTATTTGCGAACTTTAAGATTTTATTTTAAATTAATGTAATGATATTTATATATATCGTTACATATGAGTTATATTAGTAGAGTAAATAAATAAATAGATTAAATGTCAACAACAGAGAATTAAATAAATAACGTCGTAGATATCATATGCAAATCAAAATAAAAAATATTTAAAATATATAATATTAATGTTTAATAATTAATGTAATTTACAATAAGCAATATTAAAAATAAAATGTACAATATGATATTAACATCATTTACAATCTTTATTACTTTTACAATGATTTTTATAACCCATTATTGACCGTTTTGATTGCCCCAGCAATCTTCTTCAGAACTTCTACTTATATTTTCAAATCTTAATCGAAACCATCAATAGTGGGTTATAAAAAGCATTGTAAAAGTAATAAAGAATGTAAATAATATTAATATTATATGGATTTGGCAATGCAATAAGAAAGATTAAGTTATAATACTTCATAAAGATATACAATACATATAAATTAATAGGTATTCATGAATATGTATACAAATAGGAATATACATATATATTCTGTGTATTTTTATATTTCAATTAATTTTATTGTTTTATTTTATTTTTTTATCAGCTTTTGTTTATTTTGTTTATATTTTGATATTTTGTAATTTAATTTATCTCTATTCTGTTCTGCTTATTCTTTATTTATTTATTCCATTGTTTTAGCTTATTTATTTGGTTTTATATTATTTTGTTTATACTATTTTATTTATTAATATATCATAGCACTGAAGAGCACTTCAGGACAGTCAAAACTTCATTTTATATATAAATGTTTGGGTACTTTAGCCAGACTTGGCCGGTTGATGGCGTTCTGGCTAGGCACAGAAATATTACAGCCTGTTTTGTGCTTAGTGACACTTTATGCGAATTCACACAATTCACAGCTGGCTACCGTATTGTCTGATGGTATCTGGATTTGAAGTGGCCACAACTTTTGAAATGTCTATAGCAGAGTAATTTCATTTCTACTTAAATCATGCAGTCCGACTCACTAATAATTCTCACACCATCTCCATCCTTCCCTACACAACTTGGAATGTGCAAAACATTGTCAAAGGGTAGGGTCAAACACGATTCAGCCCAGATCATGCGAAAAATCAAGCTTTCGCGAGAAAATATATGACAAATAAAATGGTACACTGCGGTAAGCAGATTTTCAAATTGTGCCAGTTGCTGATGTCAGTCAGGCTCCTGCAACCAAAGGTATTCGATTGCACACATTTCCAAACAAAAGGTTATGATTCTATGGCATAAATCAGTACAAAAAAAAAGTTGAAAAAGTCAAAAGTTTGGATTTTTTTTATTATTTTTGGGGGGGATGGAGGGGTGGTTGAGAAATACTTTGTCGTTACTGAGACAAACGTTATTTTTGGTTTGTTTGTATTTTTTTAAAAAAGGTAATAGAAATTTGTTTTAACAATAAAAGTTTTACATTTTTATTATTGTAATTTGTTAGTAGGAAGGAAAAAAAAACCCTAAAAATAAAAAAAATTACAGATATAGTAGAAAAAATCAATGGATAAAAAAATTTAATTAATAGTAAATGTTATTTTTAAAAATCGCTAAATAGAAATCGTGTAATACAAATAAAGCCAAAAAAAGGATGCCATATAGCCAAAAAAAAAAGTCACAATAAAGCCAAAAAAAATTGCCAAATAGATAAAAAAAAGTCGCCATATTTTATTAAATAGAAATCGCGTAATCCAAATAAAGCATATAGCCAAAAAAAAAGTCACCGTATTTTAAAAATCGCGTCCCGTTAATGTTGCTTGGTATTGTTTTTGACTGGCAACAGTACCATCAGGTGACCAAGTCTGGCTAAGTAATGAGTACGAAAGTTTGCAATAAAATGTTTAAAGCAAAAAGTATAATTAAACTTTGTACTAATTAATAATAAAAGATTTTAAGAGTTTATACTCGTCAATTTTGTCTGCTTATCACATTCACCTTCAGCTTGCTTAGCACTTGGCCTTTATGAGAGGATTCACAATAGCAATCATCATCAATTTGTACTGACTATTATGATTTAAATCAATTATTCACTATAACGAACATAAAAAAAAAAAATTTCTCAACTTTTTGTTGGCCAATTTGTAATACTGATGATGTCACAGAATAGTTTTTAAAGTCATCTCATCTATTTCATTCTGAAAATGTACGGCACTTATTTTAGTCATAAAACACGTTATAGTGCGGCATTCAATATTTTGATTATAAGCTTAAAATATGATTAATGAATGAACAGTATTTTATTTAACTTTCATTCAGTGTTTTTACAAGGCAATTAGTATTTCATTAATAATATATCCAAAGTAAAGATTTTCATTATTAATGACTGATTGCAGAAGCAAAAAAAATAAAAAGGTTCGCTCAACACATAAATGTAAATCAACACAATACTGTAAAAATAGCAAATTCATTCAGCATAAAATTAACAATGCACTGTACATATATTCGCTAAAATATTCAGTCAAAATTTTTCTGTCAAATCAAAACTGTTCCCTCGTTAAACCAAAATATTTTCAATAAAAAAAAAGGTAGGGAGAAAATAGGGTAAAACGGTTTCAGATTTTTACAAGTAATATCAAAAATCCCTCGATTTTAAATCATCGCTTAATTCTTTTCAGATATCCAAAGCAGTGGAGACATTATCACACGTGTAAAAAAAAAAAAAATGCAATACTAAGAAAAAAATATAAATTTTATTTCGCATAAAATTATTGGAGAATCTACCGTTAATTAGATTTAGCAGTCATTTCAAAAATATAAAAAATTATAGTGTTTATAAAAGTTTGTATTGAAATGTCTGCAAGATATATTTCTTTATAATATACTACTTTAGTGAAAGCTTTGATAGATTGGTTTCATTTGCTAAACAACTCCTACCAATATTGTTAATTGCAATATCAAAATTTCTATGCAGGCTGCACAAATCCTCATCAAGAGCTGCATATGGTTCATGGACATATTTTGGACAATCTTGATTTAGACTATGTGAAAATCTTAACACTGTTATTAAGAATCACATTTGAATGCATACACTTATGGATACACTATTACCTCACAGAAAGCTGTTCTGCACATATTTTTATGTTTCACAAATTCTTCTGCTATCCTGTTTTAATATATTTATTTTTGTTGTTTTGTTCCAGTATTTACATTATTTGTGAAATTGAAGTAGTGACAAACTTTATAAAAATTACTAAGATTTCAAAGTATGATTGCTTCATATCTTTTATATATATGCAACACGAGTGGAAAGATTTCCCAGAAACAAATGTAAATCAAAGATTTTCTTTTTTGGACAAGGAGTGTTTTAAAATTTTCTTAAGATATGTAAAATCTTTGCATCATGATTTTTAATACCTTTTTCGCTGTTCTGTTATTCCTAAAACTAAAATCAACATATGCTGTTAAATAATACTGTTATGAAAGAAGTTTAATCTACTAATATTTAACCCTGATTTTTTTTAAATTCTACACATCATCACTTTAAGGTGTTAAATTACGTACATACACACACACACACATTTTGCCAACAATAAAAGCGGATATTTATAACATCTAATTTATATTTTTTAAATGAAATCAATGTATTCCCACCATCAATAATCATTTTAACTGTTCTTATCTCTAAGTTCTAATCCCTTCCTGGTAGTACTGCTTTCGGGTATATATTTTAATTTTTTATGGCCCTATAAATGATAGAAAATTTATTGTGTGTAAAAGAAGACTTAACGTGAGGTCTTTCATTACTATTATATTTTTAAAATAGATAAAAAACGTTTATTCTTAAAAACAGATATCAGAATACATGTGTGAATATAGGTGGGCGACAATTATTTGTGTACCTATCTTTGAAATCTTTCAGTAACATTTCTTAAAATGTCAAGCAATCGTCATCTTTTGTAAACATTAAATTGGTTTTTGATTTAAAAAAAGATTTTTTTTTAAAATTTTATCAAGTAAAAATAGACTTAATAAAAGTACAATATAAAAAAAAAATCATAAAAAAATGGTCACCATTTTATTTTGGGCGGATCTGATTCAAAAGATATTACAAAGACTCAATTTTTAATTCCTAAAAGATAAGTCGATTTTTTTTTTTGTTCTTAGGAACAGCTACTCAAATTGATTGAATATATCAAAAAGTTAATCTACTTAAGTAATATACAAAAGTACTGTATTATGGATAACATTTTAAATAGAGCAAAATTACCAAAAAAAAAAAAACTAAAACGTAAGACGTAAGTCAAAGTTTTAATGAAATTATAATTTCCCAGGCGGGAATCAAATGGCTATATAAGTTTGATTGCAAAGTGTTACGTTTAAATGATCTAACAAATATTTCATCTTAAAGATCTGGGTCAACTGATGAGTGATGCTCCAGCACGAAATGTCTATCTTGGATAGCATATATCTTTTTCACTTGTCTTTGGTCATCTGTTTATGATTATACCCTTCCACAAGGTATTAAAAGCGGATAAAAACCAATCCCTACCTTGAGTGAGACTGGTGTAGTAAAAATTACACTACAGAAATATTATCCATTAGGGGAATAATCTCTAGTCTAATATATGGATAATAAAATTTATTAAAATATTTCATCTGCTTGATTTTTAAATTCAATTAAAAGATTTTTTATCAGAAAGTATTTAAAATAGCAGTAATCAAATAACTTTATTGTTAAGAGGTTTATAAGAAGTTCAACTTTAAGCGCTGGGAGTTGCCAGAATTGGAATCTGATTCAAGGCCCTTATGCTCCATAATCTACCACACTACCATTGCACTGAAACACACTGGGATTGGCTCTTAAATTTGTTGGCTACTGATGACCACATTATTGTTGCTTATTCAAAACAGTCACAACAACAGTTTTCAATCGACATGTCCCAATGACATTCCTGGGGTGGGTGAAATGTAATGACAAGCAGTACTACATTTTTTACAATGAAAATTTAAAATTAAAATATAACGAAAATGAAAATGATGCATTCATATCATCTCCCAATTGACAAACTTCGATTATCGATACAATTTCTTGAACTTAAGTTTTAGTTATATTGGTAATTTCCTACCACTAATATATCTAAATTAAAATTTTCGGCATTAACAAATAGCAAAATTGAGAAAAACTAAAATCTTTTAGGAAAGAAATCTGCAAAGGTCATCAGGATAATCATCATCATCAACCATTATCAATCCATTATACGATGAAAGTCTCTCCAAATTCAATCCATCTCAGATCTCTAGCTTTTCTTCTCCACATCATCCCTGCACACCTTATTTCATCCAGCCATCTCACATGTGGTCTCTTTCTGGATATTTTGAAATATGTCTATCGCAACTCCACTTTCAGACTTTTAATTCTTTCAATGATGCCAGTAACACCTGTTTGCTCTCTTAGCCATGTATTGCATTTTTGAGTTCTTCTTCTTACTCCTAACATGCATCTTTCCATACTTCTTGGAGTAGTCTGAAGTCTCTGTATTGCTCTTCTATTAAGTATCCAAGTCTCAGACCCAGAAGTAAGAACTGGTTAAACTCATTTATTAAAAATCTTCCTTTTCAAATATAGGCATATTTCCTTTTAATATAAAATCATTTCTATCCAAAGCACACCAACCAAGTTTGATTCTATGATTAATTTCATCCATTATGTTTCCATCTATAATAATAATTCTGACCAAGGTATTTGTAGTTGTTATCTTCTTCTAATCTCATCATTATCAATCTTTATTTTCATCTGTTGAGAAAATCCATTGAACATTACTTTAGTCTTCCTTAACATTTCCTTTAGTCCTACTTTCTTACTTTGATCTGATAACTCTTGCAACATTTCCTGAATCTCTGAAGCATTATTTGCAAAAACAACTATATCATCTGCAAAATTTAAATGACTTAATATAATGCACTAAATATAATACTTTATTGTGATTACTTATCAATTGTTTATTGATGCATTACACCCATTAATGCACTTTGTAAATGATTTATAATTACATAAAACAACAAATTATATATGTATAAAGTATATAAATAAGGGAGCTGCAAGAAAAAAATTACTAAATTGAGTGCCATGATTATAATAAGATTTGAAAAATACTGGGATACAGAATCCTCTTAGCCTGTGATTAATTTATTTAGTAATTATTCATTTAAAAATAACAGGTCATTTATAAACCAGTAGCAGAAGAATGATCTTACCAATACCAACATTCCATAATATTCTCATATAGGTTAACTTCACTCTACCTTAGAGCCATCTACTGTAAGCTTGAGTAATCAATGAACACCAGATGGTATAGTACTACAGCATTTCCATCCCCATACAGACTGGCTTTCGGCTTTTGCCTTCATCAGTGAAGACAAAAACCTATCTGGAAATAGAAATGCCCATTGATTATTCAAGTTTCACTAAATGGCTCTAGAGGGAAGTAAATATAAACGTTATTGGAGGAATGAAGTTCAGAAGGCAATTTGTCTGCTTGTGACTGTGGACCAGTTTAGAGATCTTACCTTTTAAGTATAAAAGCATATATGGATAATGAGTTGCAACACAGACTCCAATATAACATTGCAGCATTTAACGAATTAACTAGTTCACTGTAAATACATTTTGTCAGTGTTTATACAAAAATGGTCTGTACTATATATGCTTTGTAATATCATCATCATATTCAACCATTATCAATCCACTGCAGAATGATGGTTTCTTCAAGTTCAATCCACCTTCTCCAATCTCAAGCCCAGCACACTTCCTTATTTCATCCATCCATCTCACATATGGTCCCTTTCTGGGTCTTTTACAATCTCTTGGAATCCAGTTTAAGATTTCAACTGTCCATCTATTGTCATCTCTTTTAGAAATATGTCCAGCCCAACTCCCGTCAATCTCTTAACTCTTTCAATGATGTCAGTAGCAATTGTTTTTGTTCTCTCAATAATGGCTTCAAGATGTAGAATTTTTTTTTATGAATTTTTTTTAAAGACTATATTTGAATAAAAAAAAATGTACAGATAAAAAAAAAGTATGGAGAATTCATGTACAATAATTTTTAAATAATTTAGTCAGTACTTTCAGGATAAGAATAATATTGATAATTAGTTGTTGTTTTTTAACATTTAATTAACATTTTATTGAAATAAATTGTTTTGATCAACTATTTCAAATTTATTCTTCAGAAAATAAAACTACTTTTAATTATGAAAAATAAAATTCAGTTTAATATTAATAATTATACTTCTTTTAAACCATTAAGCATCACATGATCACATTTCCTATTTGCTCTGTTTAATTATACTTCTTAATATTAGTCTGTAGAAGAAATTGGCCATATAAATATATTTGTGCATGTAATGTATGAATTTGCCTGTATAACATGACCTATTTTGGTTAGTAATGAATATTTGCTCTTCCATTTTATAATAAACAATATTATCATTAAGCAATATATATTAAGGCTATAACCTTAAGACTATGCGCCTAAAATGTGACAGTAGGGATCTCTACAAATCTAAACACAAGATTAACAACTTTAAAAGACAAGAACAGCCAAGCAGCCATCTCACCTTAGACCTAATTTCTAAATATATTACTTATGTAATGAGCATGCGCTTTATAGATTATTAATTACAACTTTAAATGTTACATGATCGCCATCTCTTATATTAGCACATAATTGTTATTAAACAAGGCAAAACTTTCCATACAGTAGTGCAACCCTGTGCAAACCAGAGTAATCAATGGATGCCAGAAGGCTTGAGCATAAAATCCCTATCTAGTGCCTACTCATCTAACCTAGACTAGTTTCTGGCTTGTGGCCTTCGTCAGTGAGGAGCCTTGGATCTGAAAGCACTGAACCTACCTCCTCACTGACGAAAGCCACAAGCCAGAAACTAGTCTGGGGATATTGGATAAGTAGGGACTAGATAGGAATTTTATGCATAAGCCTTCTGGCATCCATTGATTACTCTGGTTGGCACAGTGAAGCACTACTGTATGGAGAGTTTTGCCTTATTTAACTTTAAATGTTATCATTAAACAAATACTTTGAAGATAAATTATTACATAATCTAATATTAATTTTTTTAGAAAAGAAAGACCATTTTAAATGAATGTCTTCTATCTAGAACTTGTATTTAAAATGAAGTAACAATTATGTTTTAATTTTTACAAAAAAAAATACTATTACTAATAATTATTAATACTCTTATGTCCTTTAAAATTTTTAAAAATACATAGATAGCAAAATTTACAAATTATGAATATATTTAAAATTAATAGCTTCAAAAATATTTAATTTTTTTTATTTTATTTCGTTATAATGATTACATTTTTTCCAGGTTTTTTTTTTTTTTATGGTACGTTAGGTTTATAGAATATATTTTATCTTCATTACCATGTAATCTAATGTTTAGAAAATTGTATATTCAATCAAATATGTAAAAAATCAATAAGGCACAGGTTGGAATAAAACAGTTAAGAATTAAGGAACATATAATTAAATAGATATCACTACGACCAAATAAAATAATAAAATGAACTTTTACAGAATGATTTATTACTACATAACAAAGTTTTCATAAATAAAAAGTTCTAATTCTCTTTTTAAAAGAATGCTAGAGTTTTGTCAAATTATTACCTTGTTTCAGATGAAATGAACCATTCTAATCTCCAATTTCCCATAATTTAATCAACAAGCAAAGTTTAAATAATTTTTAAAAATGGGGGAGGTGCAGGGTCCTCGATAGCAAATGAAACTTTTACTACTTATAGTCCTACTAATTATAGATTATCCATTTTTGACATTTTATTAATAGAAATAAAGTTCTGACAAAGATTTTTTTAATGTTTTTATTTAAGATGCAATCTCTTATTTGCTTTGTTTGTTTGTAAACACTTTTATTTATGTTAGAATAAAATTTTAAAATCATAATCAGATAATATTAAATTCTTTACAACAGCCATATAAATATCAATAAATATTTTTTATACATTAAAAGCCTTTTTCAGAATCTGATTTGGTGCCCTTTTCAAATGTTAATAATCTATTTAATCTTAATGAACTATTTCAGACATAAAACCATCTAGTGATCAATGATGAAATTAAAACAAACAATAACAATTTAAATCTTTAAAATAAATCAAAACCTTCCTATATAAATCCAGTAATTACAAAATAATTGACTATATCATAATAATATAATTAATAAATTATATGTATGTTTTTTTTACAATTATATATGTCATTTTATATAATTTTCCATTCATTTTTAATTAACCAATTATTAACCAAATTTATAGAAGATTTGTAAATATTCATACAATTACTTAAATTATTTTTAATATGATTTAAAATTGAGATTTAATAATTTTAATTCAATACAATTTGTTGAAATTTGGTACATTTCTTCTAAATCACTACCAAAGCAATAGGGCACTATAATATATTAAGTTGGTGGCCTAGTTTTGTGGATCTGGACAACTGCACTGAGGAAATTTCAAATATTTTGATATCAAATTTAAAAATCATTTGTAGAACTTCAATATGTTTCAAGTAATGCACATGATTTTTTTTTTGGTTTCAATTGAAAACTTGATTTAAGTTAAAATAAAGTTGGTTTAGAATTTAGTTTTGTTAAGCTTTTTTGAGAAAAAAAAAATTTTCAAATAAAAACAAAAAATATCAAAAACTTTTCACCAAAAACAATGTCTTATATTTTTAAGTTATTTAGTAATTTATTATACATATTGTAACAGTCGGATCGATGATGTGACAAGAGAAGGTTGCATTTGACTACTGTCGGACCTAGGGTCTTCATGTAGGATGTTGAGATGACACGATGAAGTACATGACTCATGATTCCATTTATCCTCAATAAACTAGCCTAAGCCTTATCTATAAAATCTACATGTAATTTAAATCAGTTCATCTAACATCTCACCACTCTTTTTTCAGAACCATTGCCTCAGATATTCGAACTCAGGAAGAATTCACGTTCAACTCTCTTAACAGGGATGTACTTATGCAGACTGTTAATCAATAACTCAATTAGCTTATCCTATTTATTAGTAAGGAATAACCTTTATCTAACATTTTCTCTCATGCTCATCAAACAATAATGTGTGTGTGTGCATGTATAAAATATTGGTTATACGATTGAATGTAAATGCTGGATCAACAAAACTAAAGAGATTTTGTCAAATAAACAAAACTTCATAATATTTATTTACAAAAACAAAATATGTTAAAAACAGAATAAATTATCAATGTAAAAAAATTCAAAAAATATTTACAAGTGAAAAGGGATTATTTGGATATATTCTTCTATACTTATAACTTCTATGTCTATGATGAGTATCAATCATATTGTTAATTAAGCAATTTAAAATTATTTACCCTTATTTCCCATGAAAGATACACATAATATAGACATTTTTATATCCAAAAGTAATGAAAAATTTATTAGATAAAAATGAGATTGCTAACTAAATTAGAAATTTAAGTGCAACTCCAGATGTAGTATGCAGTTCTAGGTGTGGAAGTTGGTTGATCTAGAATAATCACCTTTCATATTTATATATCATGGAAGAAATATAATAATGAAACAATACATGATATGATAGCAAAGCAAATAGTAAAGAATATTAATTAAAAGTGTTAATCATTTATTCATTAAAAAAATCTTAGAAATACTATTAGTAAAACATATAATACATAATATAAGTAATCATGTCATGTTGTGGCATTGGTTATTTTAGTGAATTTAAAAGAGAAAAACTCTTATCGTTTAAGTATTCAGTTTAAACACTCAATTTCATAGTCATAGATGAAAAATCAAGTATTTTGGCAAAAAAATTACTTAAATTTTATTAAAAGAAAAAAAAATTAGGCTTTTCACCTCCACCTCCCCCTACTCTCTTGACACTTTCTTATGTTGGATTATTGAATTAGACCATTAGTACTTCAGAAATATAAGACTGAGATAATAAAATAAAATAAATAAGACATATCTATACAAAAGAAAAAATCATAATATTTACAATATGATCAGGCATAATTCTTTCTCAGAGTCCTTCTTACATAACAGTTCTTATAATTTATGCATTTCTTTTATTATAAATGTTGAGAACTCCTCATTGATTCTGAATAGCACATTCTGAACATATTTATATTGGCAGTGGGTGATTTTGTTTTATTCTTCACGTAGATTTCCATCATGTTTGGATCCAGCTTATCCGGCACTTAAATGTAGAGTTAAATATTAATTTCACATGGCCATAGTGGATAAATGCTCACCTGAAGACAATCATTCTAGCAAAAATATATCATATTTTGCACTATATACACAGGTTTATATATATATATATGTGATTCGCATTTAATAATATATATATAGAATACAGCTATTTAACACATTCCTGTCATTAAACTTTTAACTGGATAAACCATTCTAATTTCTTTTTTAGTTTATTTAAAAAAAAATCTTAATATTTTTTTTTTTAATTTATAAGTTATTTTAACTTATCTGATTATGCAGCTGATATAAGAATCTTCTATTTGCTTCTTTAATTCTTTTTTAAATGGCCAATAAATAGAAAAAAATTAACATTTGTTGAGACACTTATTTAAAAAATTTCCATTTTGTAGAAAAATGTTATTAAAATAACTGCTTCAATAAAATTGACTTTTCATATCAAATGCACAATAATAAAGAACAACGATTTTTAACTGTTTTCCTTTTTATACCCGGCGTCATTTCCATTGTTTAATCGCAGCATGTGCCTACTGTTGCATTATAAAAATATTATAATTATCGATTCATTTAAAAAAAATAATATTATTATCTTCTTACATTCAGTTATTTAGTATAATACTTGATTTTTTTTTTATTGCTATGACTGTTTTTTTTTTCATCGTTCAAATCATTGTCTATGTTTATTATAATCAACAGGTACTAGTCTTATAGGTAAAGACGTCGCTCTATGGTGCTGTTTTTGCGCTAAAACACATAAAAATGCCGTTTCCGCGGCTGACATGTTCGAACCTGCGTTTCCTACAATACAACTATTTTTGTTGTGCTACAGATTGCAGGCCGCTATGTCGCGTCGCAGTACAGCATTATGTCGCATCGCAGCAAATACATTTTCCAAATTCGCACAGTTTATAAAATGATTACGGCTTGGTGAGAGGGTGTGTTTTTTTGAATTGGATGGAAATGTTGTGTTCATTGTATTTTTTTTTATTTTAAAGTATTGAAATGTTCAGATTTTGTAAAGTAATAATTATCAGACTTTTTACACCGTACTGTATTGAAGTTTAAATTGGGAAAATGTTGATAAGATATATGTGTAAAGTGAGTTGGAATTAGGTAACGTACTGTTCGTAACATTCGACGAGACAAACAAGCTTCTAGCGTGTGTATATTTTTGAAGTAAAAAAGAGCAGTAACACAAAAATATCCAGTAAGAAAAGTACAATTCTGTACGTTTTTTTTGTAAATTTCATAAAAAGCATATATTATAAACATGATTAATAAGTAAAGAAGACATTTTTGTTGTTGTTTAAAAAAGTTTTACTTTCTTTCTTTACTCTGACTACGGTTATACTTTGTTGAATATAGTTTACGTTTATTGTTATCATTTATTTTATAGATGTTACTAAAAAAAAATATTCACAAAAACACGATTTTGATATTTTCTATTTTAGCATTATAAACAACAGAATACTAAACCTAACCCTAAAACTAACCCTAAACCTACCCCTAAAACTAACCCTAAACCTAACCGTAACAACTTTTACTTTTTGTTGTCATTCTATATGAAGTAAAAATAGCAATAAAGCCGTAACCCCAGTAAAAAAAATATACGATAGAAAATTGATTTTTCTAATAAAGCAAAATAAAAAACACGAATCAAATTGTAATTTGTTTATTTTATTTTACATTTATTATTATCATTTAATTTGTATATGTTATTAAAAAACAATATTTAAAAAAGACGATTTTGTTTTGTTTTTATTTTCGCATTACAAAAAAACACATCAAAATGAGTAAAATCAACGGCCCGGGAATGTTCATATTTTATAGTTTTAGCGTGAAAACGGCGGCATCGAATGGCGTCTTTATCTATAAGACAAGTACCAATCAACACAATACAATTGTCAATATATATATATATAACTTTATAAGAACTTTATCAATGCTTATATTTTTTTTTATTAAACACTGGAATTTTATTACTAATATATATATAAGTGTGTGATCTTACTGTATATGACTTATCATTCCCACTGTTTAATATACAATTAGTATACTGTCATAACTATTTAAACATTTATATTTTATTAAGAATGTTCTACCAAAACTTAGTATTTATTTTACATTCTAATTAAAAGACAATCCAATATTTCAGGTGGCTAAGGTTTGTTGTGGGTGCGATCTTAAGCTACCCTCACAATATATATAACTTATTTAAGTTATTTTGACATTAAGGGTGTATGGGAAGCAAGTGGAATTGTGGGTAATGTTTAGTTTAAACATGTTATTTTGTAGTTCCTTACAGTTGAGAATTCTGCTTGTAGCAGTGACTCCATTGGTAATCTTTTAGAGTTTATTTTCTTGGTTAGTCTGGTTGAGTTGTGAATTTGGGGTAATTTTGATTATATATAATTATGTACATATACTAAATATGATATATATGTAAGGAGTACACATATTAACTTATTGCAGAAATATCTAGTGATATATATATAAACTGTAAGTGTCAAGTCAATTTAAAGTACAATATAATTTTGTGCCAATATTAAAAAGTTAAAAATAAAGATAAATTTTTTTTTATATTGAATACTTTTATTGACTGTGCACTAAAAAGCAAAAAAATAATTGTTTCTTCAACCACAATTGGGATTTTTAGACTTTATTTCAAATAATAGCATGGGAAGTCTAGTAATTAATCAAGATGATCCCTATTCTTCATAACAAAGAAATGACTTTAATTAATTTCTAGACTCCCCACACTTTTATTTCAAGTTAAATCTAAAAACACCAATTGTGGTTAAAAAAACAATTATTTTTCTGCCTTTTTAGTTCACTGTAAATAAAAGCCTTTAACCTTTTCTATCATAATTGCGATTCAGAACCCAATTTAGTTCAGTGTGTCATCTCTTGGCCATTTTTGACCTATTTTGCTTATTTTATGTTCATTTTACTGTAAAAACTGAGCTGAATCTATATTAATATTTTACTTTTTTAAAAAATCTGCAGAAGGCAGTATTTTACAAAATTTCGATTTCTGTTGCTCTAAATGGCATTATAAACAGCAGATTGTCCATTCTCTTTCCCCTTATGTGGTGTTTGAAAGAGCCAATTGTCCATCCCTGCCATTGGTGAGTAGGAGTTTCTGTCAATATCGGAGAGCTTATACAAAATCTTTTATTCTTTCGTAATAAATTTTAAACAAGGAAACATATTTTCCACAATTATTTGCATTTATAATTAATTTTTTACAATATATTGACTAATACTGTGGTTAGATATAGACTTTTATTCAAAAACATTTAATTTTTACTAGAATATTCAAGAGAAATCAATAACTCTTGACCGCTATTTGTAAGTCAATGACATTTAATGACTACAAATAGAAAACATCTATTTTTCACATTTATTTACACATCTATAATTATTTTTCACAATGTATTGACTAATAGTGTGGTTAAATTTAGAATTTTATTAATAAATATTTAATTTTAAAAGAAGAAAAAACAAAAGAAATGAATAATCAGCATTTCTACTTGTAAGTCAAAAGAAATCAATGTCAACTACACATTGTGATTGGTTGAAAAATTCTTTTGTTTTATGGCAGGCAATTTTTCTTACATTTTTTTACAGTTATGAATTTCATTTTAAATTTTTCATTATATTTGAGTAATTTTAATGTAAAATAAATCAATTTTCACAAGCTAAATTAAAACAATTCTGATTATTCAGCTTTAATATTGATATGAATAAAACTGTAACTGATGAATAAGAACAATCTTAGTTTTATTGAACTTCACGAATAAGAAAAACCATTTCTATGGAATTAACATAAAAAAAATTATCTCCATTTATTTAATTTTTCTACTATATTTGGAAAAATTCTGAAGACTCTTTCAAAATTTAAATTTCCAAAAATTGTAATTTTAAAAAAAAAAATTAAACACATCCGATTATATTTGCAAATTTTCATTTTCCGTCATAAGATCAAATCATGTAGTTGAAAATATCAGCAAAACAATGTCAGGTCCATCAACCAATTGTTATAATAATTATAATTCAATGGACATGTAATATTTTGATAATATTCCTTCACAAAACAGACATTAGAAGCATCAAAAGAACAGCAAATTTTGATTTGTTTGCTTCCAAATGAGATTAAAATAATCTTCTGTGTCTACTGCATCGGACTTTCAATTTTGACTTCCACATCCACTACATGCATCTTTAAAAAGAAATAAGATTACTTCGCTTACAACATAATTTTATTTATTATAAAGATGTCCAGCGAAGTACGGACACAGTTCTGTAGTTGTTGAAATAACAAGTTGTGTTTGATAAATACAAGTGTCAGCAGTTCCTCTCATATTTACATTTTTGAAAAATGATGCATGTATCCTCCATAACTATTCAAAAAGAGTACTGGCATTTGCACATTTCCTCAGCAAAAGCAATAATGTGCTGGGAAATTACAAAGAAATGTAAAAAAAAAATATCACCATTATTACACTCAGATACTTTGGGGATTTCAAATATTTGAATCATAAACGACTAACTTCCTACAAATATTAAAATATATACATAAAAAAAAAAGCTTTCTAAAAAGTTTTATATCGTTTACCTTCTTCTGCCAAATCTTTATTGATCACCAATTTCCCATGCCGCAAATAATTGAGAACTGGACCAAAATAAGTAGGATCCCGATCAATCAAATAAGCTCCTGCTTCGTCCTAAAAAAAAAAAAATCCATATATAGAGTAATAACTATTTCCTTTTTTATCTTAAACCAGTGAAATAGCCTTATCTATTCTATCTGATTGGCAAATGGCATAAAGTAGCAGCTAGTAATTCATAATTTGAGTTTACAATACCATATATCATACTAAATATGGAACAAATACCTTTCAACGCATAATCTATGATGCAACTTCATTCAAAAACAGAAAACTAGCACCCCTCTTTCTAAAAAACTGTACACTTATTAGAATGTAAATTCAATTTTATGCTAATTCAATTTATAATACACAAAATAACTTTAAAATGAGAGTTTAACAAACTTTAATTGTGTAATGTCTGATTATGGTACATTTTAGTATTGAAAGTGCTTAGCTGAAAAAAATAAATAACATCGGAAAAAAACTGATCTGTTGTTAAATGTACAAACATTTTCTAAATCATTATAAGATTTGAAATACAGATGTTCTTCATATACCTGGAGCTTAATCATGAATATAGGGGTTTTAAACACAGACTTTCAAACACCCTTCAACTATCCACATAATCTCATACCATTAAACATCACATGATCACTATCTCCCATGCTTGCTCATAACTGTTGTTAATAGGCAAAATTCTCTCCATACAGTAGTGCCACTCAAAGCATGACTATATAAGCTATTGAGCTTAGATTGAAAATATTTGTATGCTTTCAAATTTTATTCTAATAGTTTTGTAGTTATGTAGAGATAAAAGGTGGCTTTTGGAGGGTTGCATTAGATCCTAAGATCTAGGTGCAGTGCTCTCAGATCCAAGGCTCCTTCCTCACTGACAAAGGCCACAAGCCAGAAACTAGTTTGGGAATATTGGATGAGTAGGCACTAGATAGGGATTTTATGCACAAGACTTCTGGCATCCATTGATTACTGTGTCCTGCTTTGAGTGGCACACTACTGTATGGAAAGAGTTTTGCCAATTTTATCTCATACCACTGATGCACATGACCACACACATGTAGAAAAGATTAATAATCACCAATAACGTATTTTGTGCTGAATCAGCACTCATCAGTTGGTCCAGATTATATAATCAGTGCTCAGTTTATGTTAAGATAGCAAATCTTTATACTTTAATGAACAGGCTTCAATCTACTCCAACCTCCAACTCTTCAGCCATCCATACCATTGAAAATATGATGATAGAATGCCCAAATCCCATGCTGATGCTAATATTGTTGTTATGTCCATGACCTCAAGTCACTGACCCCTTCAAAAAACCATTGAAAATCTGATGATAGAATGCCCAAATCCCATGCTGATGCTAATATTGTTGTTATGCCCATGTTGACCTCAAGTCACTCTGACCCCTCATGTATAGAACAGTATCCATTCTATCATCAGATTTTCAATGGTATGGATGGTTGAAGAGTTGAGGTTGGAGTAGATTGAAGCCTGTTCATTAAAGTATAAAGATTTGCTATCTTAATATAAACTGAACACTGATTATGTGTGTGTGAGAGATGATAATCTGGACCAACTGATGAGTGCTGATTCAGCACAACATACGTATATTGCTGATTATTTATCTTTTCTACATTGTGTGGTCATGTGTATCAGTGGTATGAGATAGTGTGGATAGTTGAAGGAGGCTTGAAAGTCTGTGTTTAAGATCCTATAAATCATTATAAATAAAGATTATAAATAAAAATTAAAAAAAACATAGAATTATGCAAACAGCATATATAATGTGCATGTAAATGATCATTCGATTAAGATTCCTCAAAAAATAAAAATAAAAAAATAAAACATAAAAAGCTTTTTTTATTATTGTTATAAAAATAGACTGTCCTTTTTTTAGCATTATTTCACAAATAAATGATATATTTTAAAATAAATGGCAGGATTCAGAAAACTTTTTTTTTTCATTTGTAATTAAATTAATCGCTATTGTATTCTGGATAGTTAAGTACAGTGGTAAAATGTCAGACTCTGGAGCATACGGTTCTTGAATTGGTTCCAGTTCTCAAACTTCGTATGAACTTCGGAGCAATAAAGTTATTCAATTATTATTTAATGATTATCATTTATAGGACATGTTTCATGAATTCTCTTAGGTTTGATAAAATTGCTACGATCACTAGCTTTACATTTTGAAGCTATTTCAATTGATACTTTTTTATTTTTAAAAAAAGTGAAGAAAAATAAAAGCAGAAGCATTGATTCCACTTAGATTACAAAAAAGAGAGAGACTCAAGAGTTTGCATAATTCAGTTAAAAGAATGAGACTTGAAGAGATTACTGCAAGAGCTGCCATAACAAAAAAAATACACGCTTAAAATTTACATATTTCTAATTATTTTATTGTTTTTATTTATTTGGGATCGCATATAAGTGAAGCAATAGATGTTGTAATTCGACCATATTCATATAAATTATTTTTTTATAAAAAAATGTCTCAATTTTGTATCTCAACAATTTATTAACTGTATATGTAGTCTGGACCTTTTTTAAAAAAAAAAGATGCTTAATAGTAAAGTTTTGTAAAATAAATTTCCATAACTTTTAACTTTTATTAAAATAATACAAAGCTGAACACTGATAGTCTGATATTTTTGATTCCAGAAGTATAAGACTGAAACAGGTCATGTAGTCATAACTCAGCAATATAACTCGAGCTTTATTGTATATCCCCTGTGTCTTTAAAGTGTCACATGTTTCTCCAAATTCATTTAATCTCCAATCTCAAGCCTCTCTTCTCCACATCACCCCTGCACACTTTCTTATTTCATCCATCTATCTGACATGTGGTCTCTTTCTGGGTCTTATTACAATCTCTTGGAATCCGGTTCTCAACTGTCCTATTATCTAGCAATATGTCCAGCCCAACTCCATTTCAGTCTTTTAATTCTTTTAACGATGTCAGTAACACTCGTTTGATTTCTTACCCATATATTGCGTTTATAATCACAACAAAAAATTATGGTACTTTTATAATCACAAATAAATTTTTTAAAAATCTTTTTTTTTTTAATGGAGAAATATATAACTGCCGTGCAGTTTTTTAATAACTAATCTTACTAAGAATTACATATGGTTTTCTTTCTTAATAATATTTTAACAAGAAGTAACTGTTGCATATATATTAAGTTGTAAATAAATGTTCTCTTTTCTCTACCCCAATAATATCTATTGTAAGAGTTGAGTTTATCAGTTGCTACCAACCTATTAATGAGGATTTGGGTTCAAAGCTGAAAGTAGTGCAAAACTACGCATCTGACAGCCGTCTCTTAACTCCTTCTTTACTATTAAGCTAATAATCTGAAATTCAACAAACTATCGTTGAAAAATCCAAAAAGTTCTTATTGACTTACACTATCATATCTTACTAGTCTAGAATAGAATTGTTTTCATTTATAATATTGTACTAAACTGAAAGAATCAACCAATTATTTAAGACAGTGGCTGCCATTTGCAAAACGAGCATAAAAATATATATATTTAATACGTTTCAACTTTTGGTAAATTTTTTTAAAAAAAAATAGTTTAAACTGTTTAAACTGCACACTTGTTAGACATGTTTTTCTTTTTATCAATTTTTTAGCTAAACTATTTTTTTCTAAAATATATATATATTTGTAAGAAAAAAAGATCAATTTATATGAACTAGAACAAAATAGAAATAATTAATGGGTATTTTCTGGATTAGTAATATTATTTATTTATATTTTTGAATATTAAAATTTTTTAATGAAATTTCTTGATAAATTATTTAAAATATATTTTCTAAAAAATAAGATCACTAGTTACAATATTTAAAAAAAATATCAAAATTTGTTAACAGTGTATGGAAACAACTGCATATGAATATATGTTTGTGCCATATGAGTATAAACACGTAAGTGCATAAATTGCCCAATGTAGTTACCAATCTAAATTTGCTCTTCCAATTTATAATTTATCAATGCTATTATTAATAAATAATTGAAAACCAAATACTACACAATCTATTACTCCTTTTGTTAAAAAGCCCCCCCCCCCCCCAATCTCCCCAAACATAACTTTCTACAAATCAGTTTAGAAATAAAAATGAAAAAATTAACAAGTTTCACTACAGAAGTGTCAAGAAAACTAATCTGCGAATATTATATATTACCTTAATCGAAAACGTATCAATATGTTATATAAATTATTAATAAAACACCTATTTAAATATATTTATCAAAATTAAAAATTTATGAACAAATTCAAAAAAAATTTGTTTTAGGGTGACGATTATATTTTTTTAGCTGTATTGTTTTTTGTGTACGGCAATTTTATGACACATATAATACCTTAATTTTCATATTATAAAAAGTGAGTTATTATAAAAACTACACTTTGAAATCAAATAAAATAAAATTCAGTATGGTAATAGAGGCAGTCAATAAATAAGTTAAATTGTAACTAATTTAGGCAAATCCTGATAGATTTTACTATTACCAATTTTTTATTTTTTTTATTTTTTTTTTAAAGCAAGTAATAAAAAAACTAAGAAATTGTTTAGTGAATATTAATAAACATCACTAAGTATTCAACAGGTTTCAAATCTTTAATGGAAAGATTGAATTCCTATCAAAATACTTTAACCAATCAGCAACCACTGTTTGGTGACAATTTTATTTTTATTTTTACTAATATCAATTACTAATATATTCATGAAAGCATAATTTATTTATAAAAAAAAAAGTCGCTATCCTAGCAACTCACTGAGGAGTGCGAAAGCACGAAACTATTGGTCTGAGGTTTGGGTCTGGTTTCTGATAGATATTTTAAATGCTTTCTCTTGCTAGCATTTATCACAAAACTTATTGAGCAACTAGAAAAGCTCTTTGTTTATAATTTATTTATTTATTTATTACTCAATGTATTGTTTGGAAGTGGAATTTGCAGCACAAAGAAAAAAGTGACCCAGCAGTTTCATTTAATTAATCTGAGATTCTCTTTTTGCCCTCTTTTTATTCTTTAATTTCTTCAGTTAGAAATCAATCCAGGAATGTTTACAACTTGGTTCACCATTCTTACAGAGATAAAACTGCCTTAACATAAAAGATAATTTTATATAGAAAATATTAAATTTTTCTAATAAATATTATTTATTTATGAATAAATTTATTTGTATAAATAAATAAATTACATAAAAAATATTTTTCTGAAAATAGCTATTCCTTAAATAAGCTTATGTACTCATTTTGTTAACAAATATTTGTAAGTTTATGGTGATATTTATTTAGTTATATGATGCACTATTTATATCATCGTTTTTAAACATATATTCCCACTGTAGGAAGAAGGACCAAGTTTAACCCAGTTTTTCTGAACTAATTCTCTCTTCTCCACATCATACTTGCAAATTTCCTTATTTTATCCATTTATTTCATGTATATAATTTTTTCTAAGTCTTTTACAATCTCTTCAAATGCAAGATTGTCCATTTATTATCATCTCTTCCAGCAATATGTCCATCCCAGCCTTATTTCAATCTCTTTATTTGTTCAATGATGTTTGTGATACCTGATTGTTCTCTCGCCAATGTGCATTTCATTTTCAGTTAATTTTTGTCACATCCAACATACATCTCACTATAATTCATTGAGTGCTTTGAAGTCCGTATTATTCCATTAAGTGTTGAAGTCTCAAATTCATAAGTAACAATTGGTAAACCATCTATTAAAAACTTTTTTCAAACACGTAGGCATATTTCCTAAATTATTTCAATCAAGACCAATCCATCAAGTTTAATTCTATGATTAATTTTATCCACTATGTTTGCATCTCTATTAATAATTTGATCAAGATATTTGTAATTGCTAACTTCTAATTCCTCATTATCAATCTTTATTTTTTCATTTTCAGAAAAATCCGCTAAACACTGCTTTTTATCTTTAGTCCTACTTTTTAAATTATGTCTGTTAGTATATGACCCAATGGTTCAAGTCATGCCATTTATTGGTGTTATCTTTAAACTAATCCCCCCCCCTTGTCAAAGCATCGGCCAGGAAGCGAACCCACGAACCCACGGCAACTGCTTGTAAGTCAGCTGTGCTGACCACTCGGCCACCAATGCTTGACTAAACTAATTTATTCCTATTAATTCTGAAACTTTTTTTTTATTCATCCTTAGACAAAGAGAAGTAGAAATAAATATTTTTCTTTTTTTTTTTTTTCAATTATAAACAAAATTATTTTTAAAAGTATGTAGCATTCTTTACTTTCAATTAACCCATTTGATATTATAATTGAAATACTTCGTGGGAACGCTGCAGTAGCATAAATAAGATACTTTGGAAATTCCCTAGTTAACAACCTAAATTGTCTTCACTTTGTGCAGAGGTACTCTTGTAATTTTTTAAACTTTAGTCATATATTTACTCACTAGGTGGAGATTCTTGTTTTAACTCTTTCACTGTGTTATGGAAATGGGGTGGAGCAGATTTTGGTTAAACTTAGGGTGGGGAATGGAAAAGGAAGGTAAAGTGGCTAACAGGTTCCTCTGGGCATAGTTGCTGAGAAATTTCTGACTCCGTATAAGAAGTCACAGTGCATCACATCACATCACACTGTATACATTTTTCTCCGATTTCATCAAGGACACGTACAAAAAAATATGCAATTTGTGACAGCATTTAAATAAAGTGCATATTTGTGAAAAAATATACTCTTAATATTTTATGGCAAATTTGAAATATTTAAATACAAGTATAGAATATATACTTAAGCTAGATGTAATTAGAAGGGATTTGAACCCAGACATTCAAGCTCCTTTTAGTCATCCACTCCATCATATACAACCAATACATATGACCGCATACATGTGAAAAAGATTTTGTAGATAAATATTCTTATAACATTATGCCTAAAAAAAAAAATATGAAAAAAGTTATGCCTACTTTTGATCTTAAATTATACATAAAAACAAACTTAAATCAAAGGCTAGTAAGTTTTTAAATATTATAGCTATTTATTTTTTTTTTAAATTACTAACAAATTTATCTTTATTTTGGGGTGGATATTTAATAATGGTGTCTATTTTAGAGCTTTTCTTTCTCATAACTGAATTTTCTACTACGGAAATGACGTTAATTTTTTCAATTCATTATTTCTTACTGACATTTGTGTTTGCAGAGATCAATGATTTGATATGTTATTACTTCTGATTATCAGGATAATCCCTACTTTCCTAATGAGTTAGTTTATTATGAAATTCTTCAAATACCTGGAGAAGAAAAAAAGGTTCACTGATAAGTTTACAACTAGACAACTGCTATTTACAGTGTGTGTGTGTGTTTAATTAAAACAATTATTAGATCCCCATGATTTTTTAACAGTTTACAATTTGGGTACATCATACAATTCAAAAAAAACAAAGGATCTACTGATGCAATAGTATCTATGTATTTGCCATGCCTATGATTTTGTCTCAAATCTAGATCAAGTAAACTTGGAAAAATTTTTTTAAAAAAATGTGATTTTTCTTTTTAAGTTGATGATTCGTAGATAACAAAACTAACTATCCAATACTGGTCAATAATTTTCTCACCCTTTCACAACCAGCAAGCTGGAAAGGTTATCTTCTTCACTTTTCCTTTATGAGGATTTATCGATGAGCGTTTTTTTGCTCTAACCTGTAGTCTATTTAAAGTTGAAAAAAATATCTATTAATTAAAAATTGGTGAGCTGGTTTAAACTGCAAAGTTTCCAATAAGGGCTGAAAGTTAAGATGGTAAGTACTAATAAGACTTCTTAATGTGTACAATGAAATCTATTCAGTCATGAGTGTAGCAGAGAAAAGATATAGGATACAGAGATTATTACAATTTGATTTTTAAGCATCAAACTTTATACACTCACAACTTTGATATCATCCATTTCAGATAAATACATTAATGATTGTTGCAAATCATTTATTAAGCTGGAGATTATCTCTAGCCCAAAAATAAAGATTAGTATGTTATTTTAAATTAAACAAACAACAGGAATAATTAATCCAATTTCATCCCCTCCCCCCTTATCTTTTTTGTATATATTTAAAACTTCAATTCCACCAGATATTCTTGAAATACATGAATAGATATTTGAAAAAGGTAAATAACCCCCAAATGCCTTTTGCACTAAGTTTTAATTTGGTGCACTTCATAATCTCTCCTATATGTCTTCATCGTGTTTCAATGTCAAATTATCCCAATTTGATTAATAAGGGTCAAACTTTCTGTACTTGTAACTTTGACACCCTCCACTTCAGATAAATACACTGATGATTATTATTAACTATTTATAAGATTAAAAATTATCATACCATTCCTAATCCAAATATAAATTTTAAACCCACTTAATGATTAATATATCTATTTTTTACTTAAACGTAAACAAGTAGACTAATGCATTTCTCTTTTTCTCATGTGTAATATTTTTTTTAGATATATTTAAAACATTATTTTCATTAATCATTATTTTTATTAGCAAGTTTATTTTTCATTCAGATGGTCATTAATTGATTTGGCGCCATATTACACCCAGTACTTACACTAGTATTGAATAAAATTAATATCACTTGTGTAGTCTCTAACGATCATGATGATATATATATATTGCTTACAACTTCTTTCATATACACTTTAATGCAAACAAATTTTCTTAAAGAACTGTTGTAAGCAATATATATATGCATATATGAAGATATGTAAAGAACGTGAAAGACAAGAATAAGAGAATATACTTCTGATGATGATAATAAAAGAAATATTCAGTTGCTAAATACTATGGATTACAATTTATAGTTACATATCAAGATGATTCAAGCAGAAGTTAAATCAATAATGGCATGGGAAAGTTGTAGCAAAAAGATATCAATGTGTGATTAAGGTGACTGATTATATTTGTGTCTCTTTAAATTACATGCATTATTATAGGAAAACAATTTGTCTCCACATGAAAATCAGCTGTGCATTATTATGTGAAATTATTTACTCCACAAGAAAATCAGACATCATCTTAATGAGTTCCTGATTAAAGACAATTAAGAAAATACACAATAAAACTATTAATGTGAACTGGTGGTATTATGGGGGGAAAGCCAAGTAAAACTACAAAGGGAGCATAAGATCTCAAAAGGATATGGGCTACATAGAATTGGCAACATTAACACCTCAAGTACAAGGTATATCCTATACTGTCTATACTCCAACCTTCTCTTCACCTAGGAAACTTAACATGGAGGGTATAATATCAAAATCAGAAATGGAATCCTCTTTATAAACATTCAGCACAACAATGACACAATTATACTTCAGGGGATTTATCTTCCACTAATGTATATCTTAAAATTCATCATTTACATTGACTATTGAGAGAAGTCTTTCTAAACATGTACAGCTATTTTGTTTTAAACTAACTTCCAAAGCAAACAATTTCTACTGAATATGAAATGATAATTACCATTTGAATAGCTAATTTGTACGTATGCAAAATTTACATATTACCTATACAAAGCGGCCCTATACTTCCTCCCAGATCTTCCCATACCTTTTGCATTCATAGATTCCAATTCTCATAGTAGTCTTTGGGAATATGTAAATAAGTATCAAGCAGGTAGATAACTTTTAGAATAGATGAATTTATACAATTACTTTAAGATGCCAAGCAAGAAGAAACTTTCCTTTCAGGCAGATAGAAAACAGAAAACAGCTGATGAAAAGTGGTTCACCATTATTTGTTGAATTATTGATATTGGATTACTTCCACTTTAGCCAACATACTCTAAATTTAATTACACTTTGTAAGTACATTCTTAAAAGTTGAAAGTTATCCTGCTCCGAGATAGAATTTAAGAAAAGCAAGCTGAAATCATTGGATATTTTAAACAGAATATTAAAGAATCTCTCCGATTCTATTTAACATAGGTTTAAGAAATTCACAGTTGCAGCTAGTCTATCCCCTTCTAATACTGAAAGCAATTCATTTCAGATCAGAATATACTCAGTCGCACTCTCTTTTGTTTTCATACATCTAGTTATTGCCGACAAATTTATAGATGATTGGCTGATACCCGAAAAGGAAAATTTTATAACATCCAGCCATAAGGTCTGATCACTTTTAAAAAAAACTTGGGAGGCTGTACAAACGTCTCTAAATGAACTGTTATTGTTATCATCAATCAAACCGCTATTCTTATATATACGACTTATAAGTCCAAGATTGATAGAATGAGCTTCTCTTTTTCAATATTTGTCTAATATCAATCTGATAAAACCTGTAACTATTGGAAACTTGAACTTATTCTCAATCGTCTTACGTCAAAAAAGGCCTCAGGTGCAGATGGCATTATTCCAGAGTTTCTAAAAAATTTAGGATTTAAACCCCAAAATGGTTGGCAAAACTATTCAATAACACTATTGTTAAAGAAACTATTCCTAAAATTTGGTTCTTCGAAAAAATATTGTTATCAAGTATTTTACTAATAGATGACAGCAACTATATAGAGAGCATCTGGCTTTAGGCTAGGAAAAAGTTGCTATGAAAATGGCTTTCAAATGATTCTGATGGAAAAATGGTCTCCTAAACATGGGAAAAAACAGTAATTTACTTGACAAAATGCTCTGCAATGGGAAAATGCAAATGGCATTAAATAATAATCATAGCAGATACAAAATTTTACAGAATGGTCTACCTATATATGGTTCAACT
The DNA here is from genome assembly GCA_028023455.1 of Epiperipatus broadwayi. NCBI lineage: Eukaryota > Metazoa > Onychophora > Udeonychophora > Euonychophora > Peripatidae > Epiperipatus > Epiperipatus broadwayi. Next base: position 3,821,833 of record JAQFVV010000059.1, read on the forward strand.
TTCTCACCTTCTTTATTTAATTTTAATATCCATCAGTGATCTTCCAGAAACGGAATGCAGACTTCTCAAAAAAGATCCTTTCCTGAAAGACATTATTAACTCTGTCAATAAGGATATGAAAAATTTGGAAATCATTTTCAAAGATTTGGGTCTTATTCCTAATCTAATGTTTAATTTTTCACGTAACATCAAAGAATCATCTCATAATCTGAATATAATCTTTTATAATAATAGATTGAAACAAACCTATCTTAGGCTTTCCTTATTCATATAAGATAACTTCTTTAGAAAGCTAGTTGGCACTACTTAGGATTATAATGCAAGCACTTTACAGAAAATTCCCATAGCACTAGAATATTATTTAGCTGAATATCATGCCTCTGGAGAAAAAGTCCTCATACAAAATTTCTGTATACTCAGTTAAATATTACTATGAGGACTATTATTGACATACATAAGTCTACTCCTTTGCAGTGACTTCCTGTTCTTTCACATATCCTTCAGCCAGATATCACAACAGAAATTATCTAACAGACAATTAATACTTTTTAAAAAGGTGATAAGAAAATTAGAATTGCCAATAACTCAGCATATAATTCCATCACATAAGACTTAGATCATTTTTTTTCGTATCAAACCAATTCACAATATGAAGAATTATATCTTAAAAATAGAATTTTCATAAGATCCCAAACAAATTACTTTTTCCAAGACCAACAGAAAAAGCCATCTGGATTTGTTCTTCTTTACAGAAGTTTCATTAACAGAATCGGGGCAAGGATCATCTATTTCATAAATGGAATTTAACAGTCTCCGATTTATGTAGATGTGGGTAAACACAAACGATGAATTGCATAATTAATTACTATTGTATCAGTTATATCTCGACTTACCTTCAACTAATGGACCAGTCTAGATTCCAGCTTATCTTGATCGAACTGAGCATTGCCAAAGACCAATAGACATGACTAGATAACATAAATACAATTGAAGAAACAAGCCAAAGGGTGATGATATTCAGTTAATCCGATTGTTCCCATTATGATTGAGGATCTGGTTATAAATAGTCAGTTCCATTGGAAATAAGGATGACAATAGCAATTTACTGTCAAACCCGAACAGCAGTACACATGTTGGCCACTATATGGTTAATGCAACGAAGCAAATTCATATCAGAACTGGAAGTAGTAGATATGCTTAGAATGATGCCTGATATTCCTTAGAGAAATATTTGCATGGCAAGTGAACACTATACTAAGTCAACAGAATTAAACAAGGTATAACATTGTATATATTATAAATATGCATTTATATATTTGTTTTAATCAATAAATATTTAAAGTATTTTTATGAGTTTATATTTGTAATAATCACGCAATAAACACAACCCACAGTCATTTATGATTTTTTTACTTCATAAATTTAACAGCCACTGGTATACATAGATGGAGACAAACACAAAAGATTATTTGCATAATTAATTTCTATTGTATCTATGGCTATAATGGCAAAAATGAATAAATAAAGTCATCAATGAATCTATTCCCTAGCTGGAATCTCTACAGACTCCTTCATAATATTTTGTTGACAGTTAAATTATGTTTAAATATATATATACATGCTAAATAATGGAAAGGAAAAAATGACAAAAAAAAATCTGATATTCTAATTGTATAAACCAATTAATCAAAAACAGTTTTGTGTATTTATGAGTAATGCAATATATAAAATATGACAAAAACTCTTAAAGAACAACTGTTAAAAAAAAAAAATACAATTCTTTTTTTCATCTGTAAAATACAGACTTTCCAAAAACAATGAAAACACGCTGAATTTTTAATAACTTCTATTTTTATTCTCTTGTTCCAGACCAAATTGGGTATGATAATGAGTCACATCATAATTACATTTAAACAGCAAATACATTTAAATAACAGTTTCATTTTTATTGGAGAAAGGGACAGAGTTGCAAATCGCTCAGCATTATCCAGGTTTAACACCAATGAACATTTTTTCTGGATCGTTTCACTAAATTATTGTGATTTACTGAAACAACAATCTCAGAAGAAAGTATGTCCTACAATTTAAGGATAATGTCAACAATGCATAAATGATAATAAAATTGGAATCCATACAGTAATGCATATTTTAATCCGACATTTTCTTTTCATTATAAGATATTAAAAAGATAATAATAAACGTAGAAGTTATTAAAATTCAAAATATATGTATATATTTTTATACAATTATACATGACATTAACAGTATTAATCTTCCTAGTCAAAGGGTAGGATGAGTCCACAAAGCTGAAGTGATTAAAATATATAGAAACTGGCATGGCCAAATTGATATAACTGCCCCAAACAAGTCGACTTGGATTCAATTAGCTCTAATAATATAAAAGATCCAAACTTTGAATCCTAGCTCCTCTGGTTAAAACCAGAAATAAGTCTAGGGGTATGGATATTATAGCACTATTCCATCTGATATCCAATGATTACTCAAACGTACAGTAGATGGCTCTGCCAACAGAATATACAATTATAATACTGTACTGCTGTCAGAAATATACAATTACAATCTGGCAGTAAAATTAGCATCTATAAATCTTTCTGGGCCTTCCCATGCTCTGATTTTCCTCTCCTTCTTTCTCTCAGACAGATAATGCTTTTTTGTATAATTATTCTACCCCTAGTTTATCAGCTTTGTGTTGTGAGTGTGTGTGCAAGCTTAACTCATTTGTCTGGTGCTGAGTGTAAAAAAATTATTTTATGCAGACCATCAATTTTTTAGCATTTAATCTGTAAGAATACAATATGCCAACAACAGTATAAGTCTCTATATTAACTTTCAAAAAAAAAACTATTTAAATCCTTATTCTTTTCAATCAAGCATATTTTTTGATATATAATACAGAATCATTTTAAAATTGATTCAGTTTTTAATAAAATAAAACCTAATTCAATAATATCTTCCATTTTCTCTAACAATTTATCTAAAATAATTTGTTTTCAGATGCCTGAGTCAGATGTCATATGCAAGTTGGAAATGTTATTTTTAGTAACGCTAATCTCTCTTCACTAATATCCCATTGATAATACCAGCATTTAAATAAATTTCTATTACATAAAAATATTTTCAGACAATTTAAAAACCAATGTTTTATATATATAAGCATTTCATAAAATTTTTAACATATACATGTTGTCACTACATTTACAAACGTGCTTCACTGCAATTATACATTTGGCTCAAAACATGGATTCCTACATAAAAATCAAATTCCTCACCCATATATCTTTACTCAACAACCAATTTTCTTTCTCTATATCATTTAATGCAAACAATCTGTTTCCTTTTATTACAGTAGTATTAATTTTACAACTTCTATTGCCTATGTATTGAAATATATATTAAAATTTACTTTTCCTATTTATTTCCTATGTAACATCATGATCTCCATACATATAGGTAATCTTTAGGGTTTTTACATATTCATATACTGCAATAAATTTCAAATTCTAATGATGGCCTCTTCACTCAAAAGAATGAAGAAATAATCCCGTATTAATTGACAAATCGGTATTTTGTTTCACTAACAACTAGAGAACTCTTCTGTTAGCTACCAAAAGTCTTATAACATTAACTAATTCAGACTATAACAATCTGCAAGAACAAAACAAAGTTCCATTATCGATATACACGATAATTAAATCAATTGAGCTTACCTTCATTTTATCAAGTCAGAGCAGTTTATTATTCATCAAATTGGTTGATAATATGTAAAATTTCCTTTTCATATTTAAAAAAAAAATCACAAATTTAGACATTAACATTTGTGAGATTGTTTCTTCATTCTTTTATGTGAAGAATCTTAGACATTGAAATTTATCGCAGCTATTTTAATATGTTATATTTACTTTAAGCTGTTAACACTCATTATATAACATCAGTTTATATATGTACATACTATGAAAAGTCAATATTTCTCATCAATAAATATTTTTTAAAAATATGGGGAAGCGGCCATCTATATTTTGGGCTTACTTTTAAATAAACCAACATCCGTTCATTGGTAGTACTGGAAATGGAGTATGACTTTATAGTTTGCTTCTATTTAAATTCCATACGCTAAACATTATTTTATTTAATATTTACATATATTTAAATTAATGTGTTTCAATATCTCAGGTCATTAATAATGAGATACTGTCTTTTCCCTGGGATTTATTATTTGAATCTTTACTAGTAATAAGCTGATTTAAAAATTCAGCTGTTTTATTTCCAGCACTTTCAATAAATGCCGGTTTATTTAAAAGTAAGCTCTAAACATGAGTGATTGCCCGTATTTTTAAAATATTTACTCAAGAGGAGTACTGACTTATTATGGCCCAGGTGCAGAGAGTGGATTGCTTCATCTAAATTACATGTACATAAAAACACTGTTATTTTAATATTTAAACCTATAAATTAAATAAATCAAAACAATTAAAACATTAAAATTTCAGCATTCTTTTAGTAAATATCATCTATAAAGTCTTTATACAATATAAAAATAATGATAGTAATAAAAAAACTAGAAGAATCTCATTGTTATAATTTAATTTTATTAGATATATCTTTAAAAAAAATCCCTAAAAAGACTCTACGAGTATAAAGAAGTAGAAATAAATAATTATGATAATAAATTTCAGTGCATATATTTTAATTTCAGAACTGCACATACAAAAATAACAGAATATTTTTACAATATTAGATTGAATGTGACAAAACTGATGGGTGGGTGAGTGGATAAGATTAAACATTTTTTCCAATTTAATCATTGTTGAATATTCCAATGTGTGTACTTTGACGACTATTATTTTTAGATAGTCTCAAGTATTTTTAATATAGCATAGTGAAGTTGTTTACAACTGTGTTCTTCCAGCTTTAAATTAATGATTTAATTATATCCACGGGGTTTAGTTGTTCATAGTTAACCTTGCATTTGATTGCTGAAAATTAGATTTTGTGTAGGTGAGCCTGTAGTATATGTATGCAATTGTTTGTCCACTGTCGAACACTTTAAACATATGTGTATCCTTATGGGAGGACTCATTTCTATTTGTTTTAATAAATTAGAGATCGGACTCAAAATGAACCATTCCTATAGAAGTTGTAGTTTTATTAAATTGGGATTAGGACCTAAAAATTGCCATTCCTTATAGTTACTATTATAGAAAAGTGTAGCAGTTACGTTTATCCCATATTAATGCATGTGTTGATATTAAAAACTTATGAGTCAAAGAAATGTCATATTTATAGGTTTATCCATATGTAGCATTACATTATATATAGAACTTGCAAATAAGCTCTTAACAAGCTTTGCAGAATATCCCCAACCCCAGACCGGTTTCTGCTACTGGCATCCTCAGTGAGATCCTAGGATATTCAAGCTTTAGATTAAAAATACAGGCAAGCCCAGCACTTTATCTAATGGATAACTATTAAGTAGAAAATCTGAAATTTTCAGACATCTATATGTCTTTCAATCCAGATATCTAACTTAAAAAGCCATATGGGACTGAACTAAGTTCAGATACACCATATATTAATAGCCTTAACAATAGAAAATCACCAAAGCCTTAATAGCAAAAAATAAAATAACAAAAAAAAAAATCAAGTCAGATGTCACATGATTTAATTTAACAAGCTTGTATAACAAATGTTATATATAGAGTTCGCAAATAAGCTCTTAACAAGCTGAATTGGAAGACATACGGATGTCTGAAAAATTTAGATTTTCTACTTAATAGTTATCCATTAGATAAAGTGCTGGGCTTGTTCTGGTATTTTTAATCTAATGCTTGAATATTCTGGCACTTCACTGAGGATGCCAGTAGCAGAAACCGATCTGGGGTTGGGGATATTCTGCAAAGCTTGTTAAGAGCTTATTTGCGAGCTCTATATATAACATTTGTAATACAAGCTTGATAAATTAGGTCATGTGACATCTGACTTGATTTTTTTTTTTGTAGAGTTATATTTTAAGTTTATTAAAGTCCGGGGTTCACTGTATGGCAATTGTACTCAATTATATAACTGTATTAATATAAAAGTGTACTTGAAGATTAAGATTAAATTTAACAAAGAAATCTTGGACATTTTATAAGTAATTATTGTTTTCCTGCAAGCGGATGAAATGTCTGCTTTCAATACAACTAAGTTTGACAGACATCAAAAGTTGATAGTAGAAAGCAAAACCAAACAAAATTAAGGATACTGAAGATTAAAAAAAAGAAAATGGATACCGACCCTTCTTATGAACAATTGACAGAAATGAAAGATAAAACTTGGTACAGACTTCAATGTAAAATTCATACTCACTGTGAGCACAAGAAGATATATTTATCTATACCAAATGAGCACATAAATAATTTTATGGCTGATCAAATAAGTAACATGTATATACTGCAATCGATTGAAATTTTCTCTTTATAATGTTTAAAATAAATATTTATTTTGATTATTGCTAGTAGTAATAGTAGTATCAGTAGTAATTATTGGTAGTAATAGTAGTAATTATACTAGTTAGATAAACTTTTTTTTTCTGTAGTAAAAATTAAAATAAAACGGTTTCACCAATTCTGTTGTGCTGAATTCAAAAATGCATTTTGTTTTGCCGAATAATATCTGGTTAATTGGTAATAATGAAAGTTATTTTGTCATTATGTAAAATTTTCAGTAATTCAGTATTGATTAAATTGGACATATTACACATAAATGTTATTATGCAACATGCAATTTTTTTTTTTGCCATAATTAAATTAAACACAAATAAAAGCTCACTTGTAAGCAATAAGATGGCTTTATATTGCTTTTACTTACGTTTAAGCCAGCGAAACCGAAGCGATAAATGCGTATTTTAAACCAGTAATGCCAGTAACACATTTAAATCACTAGTCCAAACTTGAAATCAAAATTAAACGGTTATCCATACATAGTTTTATTGAGACTATAATCCAAAATATTTAAAGAAAAAATGATGTCAGTAGCATATAAATATATACACATACAGCAAAGCTACTTTTTAATAAAGCAAAAAATGAATAAATCCAAGAAAATATTAAAAATTGTCAAAATGTATGCTTCAAAATGCTGTTTAGATGGAATATTAAGTGTCTGAGATTTCATGAAAGACTTCTACAGGTATGAATATATCTTCTGGTATTTAAACAATTTTTCTTTTTAGCAATTTACCAATTTCGTCCTTGGGTTTTGCCCTTTAAGTACAAAATTACACTTGCAGAGAAGAAAGATATAACACAAGAAGAGCAAACAAATTAAAAGGTACATGAAGAATGAATCCTATAACTGATAAAATCTATGGTAAATGATAACATTTTTGAGAATAATGATAATGGTAATAATGAATCTACGAAATGGATTAAACTTTCATATTATCCTAGGATGTATACTTTAAAGTATAATAAAAATTATATTGATGAGAATATAAATATTAGCTGGTCAAATAGTAAAAATCTCCATCAATTAATAGGTTAAGGGATGATTTACAGTGCAAAAAAGGAATTGTATATAAAATTACATGTAAAATTTGTAAAATGATTTACTTTGGGCATACTGGAAAACAAATAGAGGTAAAAGTCAAAGAACATAACAATGCTATTAAAAGAAGAGAGATAATAGGTTTGCATTATATATTCACTACTTGAAATATGGCCATAGAATAGATGCTACAAAAAGTATTAAATATTTAAATTTCATCAAAGATCCAAAAAGAAGGCAAATATATGAAACATATTAAAAATAATTAGACTAATTGTAGGAATATTTATAAGACTTCTACAAATTTCATTAATAATTGGTTGATTAATAATGAATAAAAAATTATAGAAGTTGATCTATATCATTGTATAAAAAAATGAATGTAATATTGTTTAACATAATGTTATGATATAATCAATTGTTGAGTAATTATTGAATTTATATATGAGGATTTTGATTTGTTTTAATTATTTATATTATTATTGTTTGTTTTAATTCCATTATTGGACACTGGGTGGCTTTATGTCAGGTGATTCGTTAACGTTAAATAGATTAGTAACATTTGAAAAGAGCACCAAAGCAGGTGCCGAAAAAAGCTTTTTATGTATAAAATTATTATTTAATTATATAGCTATTATAAAGAATTATTTTTTTATTATTATTACTATTTTGTGGAAGAGCAGCATAAGGATTTTTATTCCTTTCCAATTTTGAGATTGAATATATAATTCCGTTTTAATTTTCTTATTAGAACTGGTAATGTTGACCATATAAAAATAGAAGTCATCATAATGATTCTTATGCTTATGCCATTGCATGGGTTTTGCAATGAGATTGCCTTTCATTTATAATAGTGTGTGTATATAGCGATTAAGGAACAAAAATTAGAAATAAAGACACCCAAATAACTAAAAATAATAATAATAATCTAATAAATGGGATTGTTACATACATGCAGGCACACATACACTATGATAAACAAATGCATTTAATCTTTTGTACAGGATTTTAAATAATTTACAATATTGTCAAAATATCATATAATTAATATTATTTAATATTTATTTTCAAAGCGTTTAATAAAGACAGTAGCAATAACTGAAACTAGGGCAGAACTTCTGAAGAACTGTGTAGACACTGTCTTCTGTACATCCCTGATATACTAGTTATGGTGTATCTGATACTTTAGCCATGTGTTCTTAAAATACTTATAATAAAAACTTCATGAATTAAGGTTAAAATATGATTTTCATATTCATACTAACACAAGCATGGATACAAGTTAAAGTAAAAGACGCATAGAACGCAAATTTCTTGAATCGTGTCTTAAGCACAACTCTTTGGTAATCTTGAAAAGGAATGTTAGCCCAACATTTTCAACCATAAAAGATTAAGTCTAGAGGTTAAAAGACTTCTGTTTACACAAGTGGTTTGAGAAAAACATCTGGCTTCTTATTTACATCCAAACTTCCATCTCGCTCTTCTTATTGCGGATCTGGAGGGAATTTGTTATGAATGTACCATGCACAACTCAACTATAATATCACAATTACTGTGACTGCAATATATACTAAATAATCAAATGCACACAAACAATAAAACTAAAGTTATATAATTGTATTATAAATAGAAATGCATAAGAACATCTCTCAGCATTATACCTTACAGCTGTAGATAATATTTTTTATCATAACTAGGTGCAAAGAAATTAATATCATTTTCGAACTCAGGTCATTGATTTCCTTTAAAATAATCTATTTTCTATTTTACCATAAAATCATGTTAGCTAGTGTTATTATTGTTATTATTAGTAATAATAATAGCAGTAGCAATAGTAATTCTTAGTATAGTAATTATTACACTACTACTATTTTGATTTACAAGAGTCAAACTTTCTGGCACTCACATTTTTAACACCAATCATTCCAGATAAATACATTAGTAATTATTACTAATTATTTATTAAACTAGAGATTATCCCCATCCCAGAACAAACTTTAAATCTCAGTTTAAATTAAAATGTTTTTTTTTTTTTTAAATTAAACATAAACATGAATAACTCAATTTCAGTTTCTCTACAAGTTTATTAGATATACTTGAAACTCCACTCCAACACCCATTATTGAAACGTATGAATAAAGACACCAAAAAAAATGCTCCTTAAGATGCATTTTATGCTGAACCAATATTCAAAATACAATAATAAATAAAAGATGAAGATACGTGTAAAAGATTGTGACCTGGGCCAATGGATGGATGCTGGTTCAGCATGAAATACATCTTGGAAGTTCTTACTGATTTACATCTTTACTTATATATTTCAAAAATGTGCGATAGAGAGGAAGTTTTATGAATATCTAATATATAAATATCATGGGTCCCAGTGAAAAAGTGAAATGACAAATTCTCTCCAAGCTGCCTAATAACCATCTCTGAATTGACAATTGTTACATAGCAATGTGGCTTAGCTATTCATCTCAAAAATTTTAAGTTAGTAATATGTTTGGATCATGAGTTACAATGTGAAATATGACAGTTTGCTTGCATCTTTAACCCATGACGGAATGTTTTAACATTAAATTTGATTTTAAATTGGGTAAATACTTTCAAGTGGTTTAATAAAGCTTGTCCAATAAATGCCAAAAGAGAAAGCATTTAAAATCTCTATCTAGAATTATCCCTATTCCCAAATTGTTTTCAAGTTGATGGCTAACGTCAGTGAGGCACTAGGATATTCAGACACTAAATCTGAAATACCCTCTCAAGGGCAGCATTTATCTAATATTTAACTTATTAAGTAGAAAATCTGAAAATTTCAACACCTATATGTCTTCAAATGCAGCTATATTAACCTAAATAGCTATATGGGTCTGAATAATTTTCAGCTACTATATATTAATAGCCTTAGCAATATAACATCGCCAAAGCCTCAAAAGCAAAACTATAATAATAAGAAAATCAAGTCAAACATCACGAGACTTAATAACTTGTACTATAAATGTAATAAAATGAGTGTGCTAATAGCTTTACACAAGCTTAGCTTATTAAGTTATGTCACATGATGTATGACTTTATTTTCTTACTATCATAGTTTTGCTTTTGAGGCTTTGGCGATGTTATACTGCTAAGACCATTAATATATGGTATAGCTGAAAATTATTCAAGCCTATATAGATATTTAAGTTAGATAGCTAGATTTGAAGACATACAGATGTCCGAAAATTTCAGATTTTCTACTTAATAGTTTTCAATCTAGTGTCTGAATATCCTAGCACCTCACTGACGATAGTCATCAGTCTTGAAACCAGTTTGGGGATAGGAATAATTCTAGATAGAGATTTTAAATGCTTTCTCTTCTGGCATTTATCAGATAAGCTTCTTTCGAGCTATTAGCACACTTATTTTATTACATTTGTAGTATAAGCTTATTAAGTCACATGAGGTATGACTTTTTCGTACTATTTCAAGTGGTTTGCAAGATTTTATCATGACAGGGTACTTTAAAATTTGGTGATTACGTAAGCCATGCATCGATTCAAAAATGGCACTGAAGGCAGATCAGGTCATCTTTTTACTGGGACCATCTAACTGAATAAATAAGAATAAAATCAACACTGCATACAACAGCAAATTTAATGTTGCCATTAATAAATACATAAATGAAAAAAAGTCATATGTTACAAGATTAAGACATAAATATATCACCAAAAACCACAATATTAATGAATAAAACGTTATGTTCTTATATCTTAAAATAATTTAAATTTCTTTAATCATAGATATTATAATTCTTTTTTTCCTCTCTAGCATTTGTTAATAAATGATATAATGTTAATGCAATCTAATGCTAACTCTGGAAAATGAGACAAAAATCAGTTCAGAATGTATACTGTTACTATATATTATGAAATATATACAGTAACGTATTAAATTAAAATAGCATGTTACTATAGTCAATTCTAATTTACATAGTCCAATATTGTCTTTGTACCATATCTCTTCATTACAGGTAACCATTATAATCATAAGAGGTGGGGGAATACAACTCTTCCTTGATTCTGAAATTTTCCTAATACAACCAAGAGATATACCCATAATCCAGTGTCATTTTGGACTTTCCAAGACCTATTACAATATAAACTCTTTGTTCTAATTGGACAAAGTATGGATTGATAGATTACTACAGACTGCCTCTTCCATTGGGCAATTCAAAACAAAAATGCATTATCTGAATTCAGCCTAATTTCAATTTGAATATTCCAGGATCATTATAGGGATAATGGAGCATTATAAACATGAGTTTGGTGGCATAGATTTATATTCAATTAATGTTTGAAATGCCTTTATCAAAAAAAAGTTAAAACGTTCCTGCTATTAACATCAATATGTTAGATCAACAAACATGTGGAGGAAATGCCAGAAAATATATCTACTGAAGAAATGGTGTGAGATGTTCTTTGCTGTAGTAGATATAATATGGTTGTTCAGCATAAATTGGATGTGCATAATTGCTAAATTATATTTGTCTCTTTAATTGATAATTTGAATATCAATGTCCCCTCTTTGTAGAAAATGTTAATTAAAAGTCTATTGTTAGAGAAAAAAAAAAATATTTATTTGAGGAAAAATAATGGATATTTCAATAAGTTTTATGTTATACAAAACTGAAGAAAAGTGATCCACTTTTATATTGTTTTCCTGCTGTAAAAAAAAGATGCTTAATCAATGAGTAACGTTCACATATTAATTCAATACTAATGATTATAGATTTGCTTGAATACAATGACACCATTATAAATGAAGGATATGCTTGTAATAAATGTAAGAATTGACTTAAGGTTATTAATGTTTTGGAGTTATGCATAAAATTCACAAATACGTTAAATCTAGAAAACCTAAATTGGATGAATGTTTCATCATTACAAATAAAGATTATATTTAGATTATATATATAAAGATAGATTTAAGGATGTTAATGTCTTGGAATTGCATGTTAAAAATCATAAATATGTTAAATCTAAAAAATGTTAATGTTTCATCATTACAAATGAAGATTATATTTAGATGATATATGTAAAGATAGATTTAAGAATATCAATGTTTTGGAGTTGCGTGTTAAAAATCATAAATGCGTTAAATCCAGAAAATCTAAATTGACTTTCATTATTACAAATGAGGACTATACTTAGATAATACATATAAGGATAAGTTCAAGGATATTAATGCTTTGGAGTTACATATTAAAATTCACAAATACGTTAAATCTAGAAAATCTAAATTGAATAAATGTTTCATCATTACAAATGAAGATCATATTTAGATAATATATGTAAGGATAGTTTGAAGAATGTTAATGTTTTGGAGTTGTGTGTTAAAAATCACAAATATGTTAAATCTAGAAAATCTAAATTGAATAAATGTTTCATCATAACAAATGAAGGTCATATTTAGATGATATATGTAAGGATAGATTGAAGAATGTTAATGTTTTGGAGTTTTGTTTTTTTTTTTTTCAAGTGTCACAGCATCGCCGGGACGCGAACCCGCAACCCGGGCAACTGCTTGTAAGGCAGTCACGCTGACCTCTCGACCACCAATGCAAGACAAATGTTTTGGAGTTGTGTGTTAAAAATCACAAATATGTTGAATCTCGAAAATCTAAATTGAATAAATGTTTCATCATTACAAATGAAGGCTATATTTAGATAATATATATAAGGATAGATTTAAGGATGTTAATGTTTTGGAGTTGCATGCTAAAATCCACAAGGATGTTAAATCTAGAAAATTTTAATTGAATAAATGTTTCATCATTACGAATGAAGATTATATTTAGATGATAAATGTAAGGATTATAGATTTAAGGATGTTAATATTTTGGAAATGCATGTTGAAATTCACAAATACATTAAATCTAGATAATCTAAATTGAATAAATGTTTCATCATTACAAATGAAGATTATATAGGTTTAAGAATGTTAGTGTTTTGAAAGTTCATGTTAAAAATCACAAACAGATTAAATTTAAAATTCTAAATTGGATAAGTTTGTGCAATACCTAATTTTGATTATATAGATTCATCATTTAAAAAACACATTCCTAATCAAAGAATTAACATTATGACGTGGAAAAAAATTGATGAATTATGATCTACTGAAATAACAGATTTGAGAACATTCCCATAGGAATAGTTCATTTATAGAATGGTAGGAATAAACTATAGAGAGGGAAAGCATGTGTGAGAATTTAGGAGAGAAAATATATTACTGGGTGAATTAATAGGGATTGGACAAATATATTAACTAAAAAGAACAGAGAAGAATAAAAGAATATGTCTTCCAGAAACTGAAATTTTAGATATTTAATATTAAGGCGTTAGGAAAAACAAATAAGGACAATAAGAATGTTGTAAACAGGCATGAGATGGTGATCATGTGATGTTTAGTGGTTTAAGAATGTTGTAGTGATGTTGAACACAAACGATGTCGTAAACAAGAATTCTGAAGAAATAATAAAGTATTTTGAGAATGAGATTTACAAGTTTGAAAAAATGGGGTACATAGGCATGATGAATTTATTGCCAAAATTTGATAGTGGAGCTAAATTTGAGGTTAAAATGTTTATGTGATAACAATGATGTTAATTTTTTAGATATGTGGAATATATTTATTGAAGATATACATTTATTTACTTTTTTTAAAAAATTTACATTTATTAGAAAGAGGGGACAAAATATTAGATGAGTTAATTTATAATAAATTTTATTATCTGTTAAAGCATATAGCATATACAAGCACTTTAAACCACTGGTTGAAGAAGCTGTTAATAACAAACAATCAAAATGAGTTAATCCAGGAAATGGAATAAATGTAGATAAAATATAAAGAAGCAATACTGGAGATATGAAAAGGATAGAAATGTTTATAAGATAAAAGTGGGTGACAGTAGAATGATAGAGGATGTAAGAACAGTTTTTTTTTTTTTTACAAAGTATGTCTGGAAATAGCCGTAAAAAAAATTTTTTTTTAAATAATCCAAGAGTTTTAATATAAAACTTGGTTTTAAAAATGCGTAAGGAGGTAAAATTATAAGTAGAGAAAATTGAAGGTTTTTAATAGGAGAAAAATTAAATTTGGATTAGCAATGGAGAAACATTTGAGGAATGAAGAACTGCATTTTTATAAATAGGAATGGAAGGGGTTCAATAGATGTGGTGAGGATAAAAAATGTGGAGGTATAGAAATAATTGTAAAAGTGTATTTTAGTGAAAAATTATAAATAAAATACGTGAATTAGTTTAAAATTGGGTAAAGAGAAATGGAGATATGGTATTATATATTTGTCTATTAGAAATGGAGAGATTGTGAAAAAGTGGAAACGATTTGGGAATGGTTTATATAGATATAAATGAATTTTAAAAAAATTATAAATAGTTTGGTATATATGATAATATTGATGAAATTAATGGAGTGGAGAATATGACTGGAACATTATTAAAAAAGACTTACAAAAAAAGATGGAATGAAAATGGACAAATTGAGTAAAATATATGACGGGGAATTTACGTGACCAAAGTAGAATTTGAAATGTACTGTTATGTGTTGATAAGTAAAGAGAAATTGTGAAAGCTAAAAAGAACTAAGGTGTTTGATGAAGAAGAAAAAAGATATTGTCATGATAGTAATTTTATGTTGGTAGAATTAAAAGTATCTGAAAGGCTAGAAAAAAAAATTATTGTAAGATTAACTGGAATGAATAGGAAGTAAACAATGAGATCAAATTAAGTGGATTTAATAGTATCTTGAAAATCACTATGCATGATGATGATTTTAAAAGTTAGGAAAAGGAGAGGAATATGGTGAAAAAGATTGTAAATGATGTTATTTAGAAACAACATGTTTAAGAAGAGAAAATGGAGAGAAAATTATTAAAAAGCAATTAGAAAAAGAAAAGGTAAAGATTAAATGGAATAGCTACCTAAAAAATAAATAACTAGAATAAAAACAAATGGAGTGAACTTAATAAGAAGTGATTTGTTGAATTCTTTATAATTTTATCAATGCATATAAAACAATATGTTAATACTTTGTAAAGAAAATGTTAGTGAAAAGAATGGTTGTGAAAAATTTTGGATATATATATTAAAAAAATGGGAAATAAGATAGAAAATGTTATATAGTAAAATGCAAAAGAAAGAAAGTGTGAGGACAGAAAAGAATTTGATGAAATGGTTAATGAATTTGGTACAAAAGCTTTGGATGAAGGAAAGTTAGCTAGTAAATATAATTCATTTATAAGAATATGGCTAGAATAGCAAATACAGTTCAGAAGAAAAATAAGGAGATTGAAAAAGAAAAAGAGAATTAGATGATAATTGCAGCTGAAATTATGTTAGATATGAGAATATATGCAAAGATTAGTCTAGAATTGACTTTTAATAAATTATTATTGATAACAAGATCCCAGATTAATGAAAAAGTATGAGAATTAGATTATTATGTAAAGAAAAGAGAAAAGATTTTAAATTATTAACTAGTTATAGAATAGTAGCAATAACTTCCATATTATACTGGATAGCCTGCACCTATTCTCCATCAGTGGGCGCCACTAGACCTCTAGCCTAGAATATTTATATTTGGCTGATGAGGATATTGCTACCAGTGCCTACAACAGCTATTCCCTTATATATAGATTAATTATGGCTCCTAGAGCAAGGAGAGTAGATTCTTTTCAAAATAAACAATTGGCAGGGCAGATAACAGTAATTAAACACCAGACAAATCTAACAATCAACAATTTTAACAATAATAAAAAAAATTTACATTATTGGCAATATTTAAACTAATGTTAGCTCAAACATGTAGAAAAATGGATTACAAACCCTTTGACAGTTGATTCTATTATCTTTCCCCTTAATGGTACTCTTAGTTTACTAAAAATAATTGAATGTTACTATAATAGAATTTTACATATACACCTGGGTCTCATTTTACGCGATAGATAGGTTCCTCAGAAAACACGCGCAAAAGAAATCGTGCAAAAATAGACGTAATTTACCTTGAAAAAGGGGGGATACGGACTGTGATTTTTCAAAAATCGCATAAAAGCAAAGCACCAATGTAAAATTACTTTAAAATTCGCGCAAAAAAAACAAGAAAATAAAATATGAATAATAAAAAATTTAAAATTTGAAAAAAATTGATACAAGACAAACTTTTTTTAACTATAATATTTAATTTTATTCAAAATAATATATTTTTATGCATAATTTACAGTACAGTAATTGACATTTTTTTATACATTTTAATTATTATTGCTACTTGCCGATAAACAGGTTCGTTTGCAAACTGGTAAAAAATAAGATTCTTCACAAGAGGAAATACAACTAGCGCCAACTTCACTCTCATGTTGTGTTAATGGTTTTCTGGTGACAACGTAATTAGTAATTAATCTTTGAGACGATGATTTTATTAATTGTTTATGAAGCTTGTGATATCCAGACATACAACCATTTAGCTCTCGGAATTTAAGAGCACGTTCGTGATTAGTGTCATTAATAAGGAAATAATTAAAAATAAGCTTGCAGACACTAAATGATTAATAATTGATTACGTTCTTTTTTAAAAAGCAAAAACAGAATGTGATTTAAAATGCAAAATTAACACGCACAATGTTTGAACAAATTTACATTATAATCTTGTAAAATTTAATGTGAGCATACATAAAATGTGGAAATCATGATTTTAATTTCATTATTGCATAAAATTTTACTATTATAAAGCACTGAAAATATTCAAATTACTAAGATGAAAGTCGAATTCCAATAATGTGCTATTACTTTCAATATGACGTAATTGAGTGAAATTTATTATTTAAAGTAATAGCGCATTATCGGAGTTCGACTTCCGAAGAAACATGAATCGCGTTAAAAAAATCCGCGTAAAACGAGACCCAGGTGTACTTGACAATTTCAGATAAGCGCACATATCTTTGCTATAACAATAACCTATTATTGAAAATTGGCAGACTATTACTAGACAAGCCCACAAACGCAGATTTCACTAATCCTAATCTTGAGAAGAAACATATAACGAACAATAATAAAAAGACCCATAGGTAATCTGTGTTAAAAAGCGAAATATAATAAAGAGTTGGGAAGAAATACTTGATTAAAGACAAACGTCAAAAGGAAGGCTGCAAATTTTGAGTGGCAAACACAGGTTAGAACATATAAAAATATATAGAAATGAGCATGGGAAGGAAATTTCTGAATCTGATACAAGATATCAAAATCCACCTATATATATATATCAATCAGCATAGAAATAAATTAAAGGTCAGAATAAATCAATAATTCTTCCACATGGTTTATATAAGGGATCATTTTATGTGCATGCACACACACAAGCAAAAACTTTCTTTTTTACTTTTAGCCATGCATGATATAAACAAACAAGAAAGAAAAAAACTGTCAATAATTTAAACAGTTCAACACTTATATAAAAACTATATATGCACATCTATAAGAAATGAGGATGTCATACATTCTAAGACATTATTAATAAATAAAAATATATATCTAAACTCTTTTTTTTTTTTTTATAAACTTACAAAATTTCTTTCTTACTATGACTGTGAAGATGGAAGAATCTTGCTCTCAAATTCTTTGAAATAAATTTCTATTAACTTTATGAAGGAGAGAGAAAAATTATTTTAGAAAACTATTGCAGGCTATTAAAATCATCAACTGACAAATTTGAAAGAACTTGAAAGAAATTATTCAAACAATTATAATATATGACAATATAGAAAAAAAAATGAAATTAATAAAAACTGAAATATAAAATTATAAATCAATAAAACAAATAAATGTACATCCTTGCATATCACTGGCTTACTGGTATATCTCAATAATAATAGTTTGTATAAAAGTTTTACCTTAAGTCCATAGTGAAGCGTGTATAGAGCAATTACTTTCTTTACAGATGGAAGTATATAAATATGTACATATGCCTAGCAAGTCCAAATTCTTTCCAGTCTTGTATTGCTTTGAAGATATTGGTAATTGGCTGGTTTTGGTGTTAGTTAGGCAAGATTAGCATATGCTGGCTATAGGTTCTCGCTAGATTGGAATTCATTTCTGGTGCCTTAGCAGTACATAGCTCCTGATATGGCAACTGAGGCAAGTTCTGATTTCATCATCGATGAGCACAAGCAAATACAGCAGGGTCAATGGAAACAGCAGAATAAAATTACAGGATTCAGAAAATGATGAAGTAAGCAGAATAATTAAATAATTTTTAACTTGTCTTTTATATACCTACAATTCATTGTTTAGTCAACATTTTAAAAAAAAAAATTGTTATATTTAAATAAACTGACCTAATCTTAAAACATTTTCTCTATTAGTGCATGTGTGTGTATACATAACACCGTATTCACCAAAAAAAAAATATAACTTAAATTAAAATTAAGTTTGTTTAGTCACTAAATACTGGCATATAAATTAATATTGAGATAGGCAAAGCATCTCAATATATATAATGGATAGAGATTAATGTGGATGGAAAGAAATGAAATTTTAGAATTCATAATAGATTTTATACTGAGAAAAGGATGAGAGATAATTTATTTCTATATTTCAGTTGATTGAAATGACTTATTAAAAAAATAAATCACTGTTTATTGCATTTTTGTTACAGAAAAGACTTATAATAAAATGCATAGAAATCAACTGTGAAGAAATATTGAAAATATGGAACTAAATTTAGAGTTGTTAAAAATGATTAAGTCTTTACAAGAATAATTTTTATAAATACACCTTTACCCCCCTTAGCAATGGCAATTTGGTTCTCCAAAACTCATCGTTAACAAGAATATAGTATACAGGATACGTATTTATAATGGGGGTCTATGTGAAAAAAATTGGTCGGTTCCTAAAACTTAGAAATTACACTAATTTAGGAATAAAGTACATATTAAAAAAAATATTCATTAACAATTATTTAAAATGCAATCTGTTTTTCTTTTTAATTTTTTTTCTAATTCAACATTGGCATTTTAAAATGTTTTTCTTTTGATTTGAAACCACTTAGGTATAAACAACATTTTTAATGAAGTTACAAAATCAATAACTATTTTTATATAATACTGTACCGTATTTACATATTGGACGATTTCATCATCTAATATAAGTGTTGAATGTCTTTAGAAAAATTAAACTTTATTTAAATAATCCAAGTACTGTACATTATGTTTATTTAAAGTTTAATTTTTCTAAAGATATTCAACACTTATATGTACAGTATATAGTATTATAGATTCATTAATTATATATATTTTAAGTTATACGTTTTAAATTTTAAAGAAAAAAATTTCCCGATCGTTATAGTGAATAATCGATTGTAAATCAAAGTAGTAGGTACAAATTGATGATGATCGCTATTGTGAAATATCACTAATAGCCAATCGCTAAGTGAGGTTTAGGTGTATTAATTTGGGAATACAGAATCAGTGAGTGTTAAATGTAAAATTGAATTAAACACCTTTATTATTTGTTTCTATGAGAATTGGAAGTTGGGATCGAATGGTCAGTAATAGACAGAGATTCCTATAATTGGAATCAAAAGGATATGTAATGTGCTGATTCTCCTTTCAATGATATGGCATTTTTTAACAAATCAGCAAAAAAAAGTAAGATTTTAGTATTTAATGGAAAAGGCATGAGTGAAGGATGAAAACAGGGATATTTGTTTTGAATATATGGGTAATTGTAGAATATTTAGGCAAATGGAATAAGGATTTGGATTGTAAAGATGAGAGTTCTGAACATTTATTTTTGGAAATACAGGATGTTGAAAGAGGATCGGAATAAATTGTATAGAGAATAAAAAAAAATTATAAGAGAATGAAAGAGATAAAGAATTTATGACTTTTTCTATTTACATTTTTTATAAAAAAATTAGAAAATATGTCAGCGGGAGTGGAACAATCAAAACAATTCTTCATTAAAATGGGATAAAAGTTAAAAAAACAAAAAAGTGAATCATGGTTAGAGAAATAATTGAGTAATAAAGAGTAAGATGTAAATAAGTCTATTCGTGGTATGAAAGCGTTTTTGAAGTGAGGACTATTGAAGCATGCAGTTTATCCTCAAAAACTTCTTATTTGATTTAAGGATAGGCCACTTTTCTATTCATCTTATCTCATTATTTTTATATATATATATGATCTCTTACCTTTTCTTTTCTACCCATTGTTTATAATATTTACTGTTCTTGTTATTGATAGTATTTTAGTTTAAAATAATGATAACCCTCAAAAAAGTTTGACAAATATTTCAATTAGCCAAAGGTAAAACAAAAGGAATATAATCAACCCAATTGCTATCCTTCCAAATTACTAAATAATCATTAAAAATGTACATAATCAAAACTGATATAATTATTTTTCCAAATTAATTATCATAAACATGCTATTGACTATTTTTACAAATATTTATTTTCTTTCTCATTTGGCCATTTCTAATTTTAATATTTTCAAAGTAAAACTATCCACATTACTTTTAAACATAGTGATACTATTACATCCAGTCTATCCATCCACCAATTCATCTACCAACTATTCAAAAAAATTACGAGAAATTTAAAAAATTATTAAGGAAAAAAAGCATCAAATTTTAATTTTCTAAATTCACATTACAATTGCTACGGCAACATAATTCCAAAAAGCTACATTTTAACAAATAAATAAACATCAAATTACAAATAATTAATTTAATACTACACAGATATTATATCTTTTGCATTACATTATCGTCAATTTTCAACACTAAAAAAATAAAAATTAAAATTTTCACTTTTATTATTATCATAATATAAGGAGACTTAGGTCTAGCTAATATATTTTGTTTTCTTCTATTTTCTTTTAAAGTTTGATTCAGTTTTTTTACAGTATAAATATATTTAAAAACATTACAGTATTTTATAAATCAATTTTTAAAATATAATTAATTTTCAGAAATATATAACGTGCAATGAATGAATCTTTTTAAATATAATTATTTTAAATGATTGTAAATACATTAAATACCATAAGAAATAAAAATAATGCATCCTACTGGCTGAAATCTATATAAAATATTTGAAACGACCCATAGATATATTATTCCATCCACACTCCCCCTTTAAATAAAGCTCGAATTTTAGCGCTATATTGAAAAGGAAATCCAATGTCATGATAAAATTCAAACTTTATTTATTTAAGGGGGGAATGTGGCTAGAATATAGCTATGGGGCATTTTAAAAGTTTTCCTTTTCAACACAGTGCTAAAAGTCATCGCAGCCGCCTTGCAAGCAAGTAGTTGTTTGCAGACGGTTGTGGGTTCGCCTCCCGGCCGATGCTATGACATATGGGAAAAAAAAAATTCAAGCTTTCTTTATTTAAAAGGGAAGCATGGCCAGAATAATATAGCTACGGGACATTTTAAATAGTAAATACTATATACATATATTTTTACTTTTATGTTAATTATTCTTGATATCTACATATTTTATAATTTTCAAATTAATTTATATAAGTATGTAATTTAGTACTATAAACAGATACATACAGGTTAACATCTGTACTGTATGTTGTTTGTATATTGAAAAGTGATGGATTACCCACCAATTCACAGCTGAGTATTCAGATATTAATGTAAATCTGTTACTAAGATTAAAAAAAATTTTTTTCAATCCAAATCCATATTAATGCTAGGTATGTGCATGCCCTTTCAATACAGTTTCTAAATCAAAGCGTGGTCTGAAATCTGTTCCTATTATTTAGACCAGTCATACTCAACTTGCAGTCTATAGGCCACATATGGCCCACTGAGCTCATACATGTGGCCCAAAACACACCCTCATTAACCTAAGTTTTTAAAATTTTGAGATGTGCAGCACCTATCTGTCCCTCGCTTCAATTGAAAACTGGACTCATGGCGTGTTTGTTTGCTTTATATTGTGTAATTACGTGGATGTGTGATAGTTTTGTTTTTATAATTTCAAGTGCCGATTACGACAGCAAATTTGTGACAGTTTGAAATGCCATGTTTTACCTCAAACTATCATTTAATTACAAAAACAAGAGTGTTTTCAAAATACAAATGAAAAATATCCTACAAAAATATAGTGTTTCGACAATTGGGAAGAAAAATATTTTGTTGCGCAAAATAAACACTGTTTGGCAACTCGTTTAATTTGCCAAAAAAGTATTATATTTAAAATATATATAAGTTTGTTCACCCTTAGATCATGAAACACAAATTGTTTAAGAATTCTTTTCCTCACAGGACTTTAACAAGATGTGAAAATAAATAGTAATTATAGCTACATTCGTTTGCATACTTGGTGTGAGAACTAAGGAAAGGAAAGTTCTGGATCGGTATTTTTTTTTGAAGACAAGATATTATTTTAAGTTTACAACAAAACAACAATAAAGTTTGTGGAGAATTTGAAAATGGTGGATGGTGGTATCTTTTGGTCTTTTCTTTATGATATCAGTCACAGGAAAAACTTAGTGCACTCTATCATTATTTACAGGCTGAAAATAAAACAAATTCACATATGACGAATAAGGTACTCATTTTTAAAGAATACAGCGTATGCACACACAGGTGATAAAAACAGATACAGGAAATGAGTCCTTAAATTTAAATAAAGTAAATATTAATTAATAAAGAATCTAATTAATGAAAAACTAAGCACCTGTTACGAGAAAATACAAAACTAAATACTGAATAATTTTGCAATTATGTTCAAGTTCAAAACATCTACATAAACAGAGCAAAACTCTCCATACAGTATTGCCACCTGTGCTAAACAGAGTAATCAATGGATGCCAGAAGGCTTGTGCATAAAATCCCTATCTAATGCCTACTCATCCAATATCCCCAGACTAGTTTCTGGCTTGTGGCCTTCGTCAGTGAGGAGCTTTGGATCTGAGAGTACTGCATCTAGATCTTAGGATCTAATGCAACCCTCTAGCAACTACCTTTTATCTCTACTTAACTACAAAACTATGAGAATGAAATTGAAACACAAAAAATATTTTCAATCTAAGCTCAATAGCTTATATAGTCATATGGGTCTGAACTCAGTTCAGCAGCCATACATTTTGGTGTCTTTGGCTCTTTTACAACCATAGCCACCACTATCCTATTAGGCAGGATTGGTGTTAAACCATTAAGCATCACATGATCACATTTCCTATACTAGCACATTAATTGTTGATAAACATTAATTGTTGATCAACAATTAATATGCTAGTATAGGAAATGTGATCATGTGATGCTTAATGGTTTAACATCTACATACATTGTAAGGAGTGAAGTTAATAAATGTAGATATAAATTGTTAAATAAAATATATATTAATTATATAAAAAAAATCGTCAATGCTAAATAGAATGATTTTATGTTAGATAAAGTATATTTAATTAGTTTTATAAATGATTAAACACTGAACACTAATTAATCAAATTGTATCTAATATAAAATTTATTAAATATATTTCTATTATTAACTTTACTCCATATATATATATGTGGGTGTTTTGAGTGCAAACATAGCACCAGGCATAATAAAAGTTAGATAAAATGATATTGACATTTCTTCAGAAAACTATACGATCATTTTAAATTATTGAGCTCCCTTATACAAGGAATTTAAGAGCAGATTTCGGGATTTGTTAAATAAGGATTGTCTATTGCTTGTAGAAAGTCCCTGGTACTTAGAAACAGCACAATTGGCTGCACTGAGATATGATTATGCAAAGCTATCAAGTAGCTCAAAAACGATATGAATCCGAACATTATTTTTTTAGAAAAGAGGGAAGGAAAAGTATAAAGAATTTTGGAATATCTACAAAATACAAGACTGTATAAAAGTCTGCCCAAATGCTATTCACCATTGTTTGCATCAACCTACCTTTGCAAATCATCTTATTCTAAAATGAAATACGCAAAGAAGATATTAAGAGTAGCATGTACCAATTATAAAACTGATTTATCTAAAATAGTCAAAAGTTTATCTCATCACACTCACAATAATGGACACATTTAGGTTATTTTTTACATTATCATACTATAATTGGCTATGTTGCAGCCTGCGTAACATAGAAAACATATACGTAGTCCGCCAAAAAAAAAAAAAAAAGATTTAATATAGCTGATCTAGATCTTTTCAGTATAAATTCTTTTCTTATGATTTTTTAACTATGTTTTCATTATTATAATAATCTTTCACCTCCATCAATTCTTATTCCCAATTCATAACCTTATATCACTTCCTTATTACTTTTCCAACAGACAGCATTTCAATCTCCCATTACCATTATATCCTTTTTTCGTATTCTTTTAAATCTATTTTTCCGATTTTTTTGCTTATATTTATCTTTTCATCATCACGATTGTTCATCACAATTAGTTACATTTAAAACTAAATAATTATTCAAAAACCCCTTATGTAGTCACCAACAATTTATCATTCGCGGAAATACTGCTTACAAACCAGTCTTTCATTCACACCCGAAGCAATAACTACACCATAATACCTATAGTCTTACAAGATTTTTTTCCCCCATAACACATTTTGCTCCTTTTATAAAGACTTACAGTATTTAGTCTTTTCCTTTTCATCTTTGGCAACAAATTAACCATCTTTACTGGCTTATTCGTTGGCCTAACATTCCAATACTTTTTAAAAATTCAAAGAGTTTTTAAAATGACAATGATAACTGAATGGATATTTGGTATTGTGTAGAACAGTAATACATTAACAGATTTGAGCACTGAAGTGCCATGGATTGATGCTTGAATGTCACATGACCTTATGAGCAAATAACTTATATGACTATTTTATAGAAAGGAATTCAATCATAAAAATATGTACCTCCACTGGAAGAGTTTCTTTTTGTTTTGCTTTTTCTGGAGATCTCAATAGTGACTAATTCCTCAACTTTATAAGTCAAACAATATCTTGTTTTGCATAAATTACAGATTTAATGTTCTTAAAATTAATTGTATTTAATTAAACATGTGGATAATATAATTAAGTTTATAAAAAAGTTATATATAACATTTCCTAATATTGAAATATTTAAAAATAATTTTTTTTAAAATATTATCTAAATATATACAATCATCAAAACATTATCTACAAATTATATATTAATTTTATCGGTTGCTATACTAATAAAAAATCAATCTACACAGAGCTTTTATTTTGGATTCATTTATCCTATACCATTAACAAAAAATGACTACACATTTTGATACAGTGGTAGGATTGTAACCCAGGTGACATTTCCAGCATTTGAATCTATTACGAAACAGTAAACCGGTCAATTGGTTTTTTTTTACTAATAAAATTTGTAAGTAAACTAATCAGTCAACTAACCACCATATAAACTTTTGTGTCGTTTGCTCATTAGATGTGATAACAACAACACCATCAAGAAGCGTGTCAGCTAATCGACGAGTACCGCAATTACTTTTCTTGATTTTCAAAAAAATCCCATTTTAGTTTCAATTCTATTTAATAGATATCACTATCTAAAAACTGAATAATTCAAGTTTGAAATCCAGTTGAAGATTTTCCAAAGGAGTATGGAAGTTTTTGTTAAGTAAGACCAATATTTCATTTACAGAATAATTTCTTCACTTATTTTTTATTAGTAAAAAATTAAAATTTCTTAAGTCTATAAGTGGGTTGTGTTTGCATTAAGATTTTATTTAATTTTTTTTTTTTTTTGTAACAGTATTTTAACAGACTGTTAACTGTAAATTTATATGATATTAAATCAAAACCATTTCCTGCAAAATACTTTCTAATCGTTTTTTTGTTGTTGTTGTTGCTTTTTAATAATTAAAAGTTGATTTTTAATTTCTGAAGATCATTTGAATTATTTGAATACATCTTTTACGTAAATTCATCACATGATCACCATTTCTTATGCTTGCTCGTAACTGTTATTAAAACAGGCAAAACTCTATACATATTGCCATTTAGTGCAAGCCAGACTAATCAATGGATTCCAGAAGGCTTATGCATAAAATCCCCGTCTAGTGCCTACTCATCCAATATCCCCAGACTAGTTTCTGGCTTGTGGCTTTCGTCAGTGAGGAGCCTTGGATCTGAGAGCATTGCACTTAGATCTTAGGATGCAACCCTCCAGCAGCCACCTTTTATTTCTACTTAACTACAAAACTATAAGTTTCAAATTGAAAACACCGTAATATTTTCAATCCAAGCTCAGTAGCTTATATAGTCATATAGGTCTGAACTCAG
Source organism: Epiperipatus broadwayi (assembly GCA_028023455.1). Taxonomy (NCBI): domain Eukaryota; kingdom Metazoa; phylum Onychophora; class Udeonychophora; order Euonychophora; family Peripatidae; genus Epiperipatus; species Epiperipatus broadwayi. The sequence goes on from JAQFVV010000059.1 coordinate 3,848,706, forward strand.
TTCAGTACCCATACATTTTGGTGTCTGGTTCTTTAATAATTATAGCTACCACTATCGCAGGATTGGTTTTAAGCCAATAAACATTATAGAGAGTTTTGCCTGTTACAATAACAGTTATGAGCAAGTATAAGAAATGGTGATCATGTGATGTTTATTGATTTAAAACCAATCCTGCCCAATAGAATAATGGTGGGTATGGTTATGAAAGACCAAAGACACCAAAATGTACGGGTACTGAACTGAGTTCAGACCTATATGACTATATAAGCTACTGAGCTTGGATTAAAAATATTACGGTGTTTTCAATTTGAGACTCATAGTTTTGTAGTTAAGTAGAGATAAAAGGTGGCTGCTGGAGGGTTTCATTAGATCCTAAGATCTAGATGCAGTGTTCTCAGATCCAATGTCTATCATATTTCTGCCAAAATGCCATTGGTGTTCTACACTCAGCTTATAATTAAGACTGTGAATACAAATAATCTTTGTTTGAAATTTTTAATAAGCAATTTCATAGAATTTTTTTTTTTTTGATGATGTACAATTTTTCATAAAAACAAGCAGACGGTTTTAATAAATTCCTTTAAATGAATAAAATTAAATTTACTACTAATGAATCCCTTGAAATAAAACTGATTACTAAATGGTACGTCTATAAAATAATCAATATAATCTTTTTAATGCAAATTTATTTAAAAATGTTAAAAAGTATTCCAAACTAATTCCTGCATATCATTATTCAGATCCACATAACTATACAATCCAGACTGGCTTGAATTCAAAATATAAGCATTAACTAACATTCTGCCTTTTTTTTACAACCAGTTGTGATATCTATAGTATGATTAAATAATCAGATGTTAGATGGTATCAGATTTATATAACTATACAAACAATTTAGTCTGAATTCAATAACATTAAGATATTTTTGAATTTCAGGCTGATAACTTGATAATGATAATAAAAAAAGAGAGTATAAGCAGCAACTGGATAAAAGATGCACTAGTTTCAAAAGACTCAGGTACATTAGATCTAATTCAAATTCCTCCCTGATGAAGATCATGAGATAGAAGCTAGTTTAAGAATATGGATAGAATAGCGCTTGATAGGAATTTAATAAGTAATACCATTTATCATTTAATGGTAATTCAAGCTTACACTAGATGGCAGAGCTAGCATAGAAGGAATAAAATTTGCTTCTGAAAAGCATTCTGGGAGATGGATCATGTACTTTTTTTTTGTTTCATTCCTTATGTTCAAGATATTAGCTTGAATAACAGAATAAGAACAAACGCTAGATGGCCAATGAATGAAAGCAAATTAGTACTTTAAAACCAAAAAAAAAAGGCAATTAATCAAAAATTGTTAATCTGATATGTAAAATGGCTTCTCCTTAAATGAAATCAGAAATTTCTATGCAGAGGCGATATGCCTAGAAATCCTAATAACCAAGTTAAATATTCTCTCCCTCCAAAATCCTTATATACCACAATAAACTCATCTACTTCTTATTCCTAACTATCCAATTACTTAAATAGGTTTAGTTAATTTCCTTTTTTTCTTCCTATCTCACTTTAACGAAAGCTTTCGAGAATTCCATTATCCTGTCTTCATAGTCCCCAATTTTTTTTTATAAAAAATCGCAAAATCTTTATCTCTTTCACTCTCTTTACATTAAATTTCTTTCACTATCTATATAATTTATTCTGATTCTCTTCCAATGTCCTCCACTTCAAAATTAAATGTTAAATACACTATTTTTCCCATCTCCACATAAACTACATCTACAAATCAAATCCTTATACCATTTCTGCCTTCTTTCCCTAGTACTTAAAGCTTCTGCCTAACATCAAATAACAATTTTTTGTAGTCATTTCTCCCTTTTTCTATACCTAACTTTATCTTCTTTTCCCATTCTTATAATTGTGTGCCTTTATCACTTTTTTTACATATTTATCCTTCTCATGTGGATACATGGAAATAAATGAACAGTCTATTAACTTTGAACGTTGTAAAACTTTTATCATAGGATCCTGTTTGTACTGCCACCTTTTGGCTATTAGCTTCACTCAATACTTGCATTTAAACTTAAAAATAAAAAAAAATCTTACTAATGACCATTGTCTTGAATATCTACCATGACAATAACTTTTTCCTAAGAATGACTGATTAGAAAGATGAAACCACAAAGCAATTATAAAGTATTTAATAGATACAAACTTAAGACTAATTTAGCAAAACAGAAGACAAACAACAAGGAAGCCCATAGATCAACAAAAACATACCATACATTGATGAACTGAAATGAAATATCTTTATATATATATAGATACAGTCATAAGGAATTATTATAGGCATATGGATTCATGAATACATTGATTAAAGAAGTGTCAAGGAAGACTGTCACTCATAAAACAAAGGATGTTATTAAACTAAATGATCCTTACAACTATCATCAATTTTTTTACTTATATAGATATGTTTGTTATGATCTCTATTTGAAGGCAGAGAGAATTATTTAGGCATCAAATTACTATCACCCTGACCATCATTGGTGGTTATCCACCATTGCTTGCTACCCTAGTGCAAATAAATCCAATCAAAATAGTCCAAAATCTGAAACAACTAGCAAAATTTGCATTAGAGAAGTCTGAAATAAGAAATAACTTGTCATAAAAAAAATTGATTGATGTCCAAGTCTCTGATCCATAAATAAGAACTTCATAAAACACAATATTAAAAAACTCCCTTTTCAAGAACATAAGCATATTTTCTTTTAATATTATGTCTACAAAAACATTCAATCCAAGTTTAATTCTATGATTAATTTAACGTGATCATGGTATATTTAATTGTTAACTTGTCCTAATTCATTATTATCAATCTTTCTTTTCTCCTCATGTGAAAAATTAGAGAACACTTCTTTAGTCTTTTAGCATTCATCTTTACTCCTACTCTCGTGCTTTCATCTGATAATTCTTGCAACATTTTCTTGAAGCATTATTTTCAAAAACGACTACATCATCTGCAAAATCTAGATGACTTAAATAATCTCCATGCATTTTGTATTCTCTTAGTTTTTTTTTTTTTAATCTACAAAATATTTCTTGTAAAATTGATGCAAGAAGTTTTGGAGATAAGTACATCGTTATCAACTTTAATCTTAATATCGCCATGTAATTTGATTATTTTCATTGCATTTTGATAAACATTTTTCAGATTCCTGGATCTACGTCTTGATAGTCAAAAACTTTAATAACCATAGAAATGCTTAAAGAGTTAAATGCTTTTTCACAATCTACAAATCCAAAGCATAATCGCAATTCATTGGTCCTTTCCATAACTATTCTCAATACTTGGATGTGATCCATTATGCCGAAACCACTTTTCTTTTTTTACTTGGTTGGAGTCCAAAGTTCATAGTGGATGAGCTGTGATTATCTATAAAAAAAAATCTTGTATAAAACTGATGACTTTTTCATCTTTCTTAAATAATCAGCATTTCTATTGCATTCTTTCCATTCTGTGGTTCACATTTGATATATAGTTTTGACAATTTCTTTATTCATTTACCCGCTTCAATTTCCTGAAGCAATTCTCATAGATTAATTGAAAATCTCACTTCTTCATTCAAAATGCTTGGCAATTCAAGATGTTGTAAGTGTAAAGCTTACTTTGTTTTCTTGTTTCTTATTTACTCTATAGTTCTTTGCACAGCTCTTCCATGCATTTCATGATGTTATGCTTCTTTTATTAATAGTATCATCATTTCTTCTTATTGCTGAACACTTAAATAAGGATTTATATTTTGAGACTTTATTCTCTTTTTCAGCTTTCATTGCCAATTCTTTTTTTTGTTTCATTTTATAAAAATCTGAGAATTCTTCTTAATGAATAAATGCTTTCGTAGTCCTTCTTTTCTTCATGTGTTGCTTTGTCTCTATTGATGAATTCCAATTCTTTGTATATAGTTTGTGTAGCTGCTCTTAATATTGTATAAGTTCGGTATCTTCTTATTGATCTCATTCAAATCTGAACTATCTTCAATATCCATTAATGTTTTTAAATAATTCACAAATTTAAAATCTATCAGCGTGTTTCTGATTGGTTAAAAATATCAACTGTTAATATTGATCTTTAAACAATTCAAAATACAGCAAAACTCTCCATATAGTAGTATGAGATAGTGATCATGTGATGTTTAGTAATATTGATCTTTTTAATAGTTTTTGTTTCTAGCTTTGCATTAAGACATATCTTCCATCTTATTACAGAGGCACAACTCTCCATACCTTAGCGCCACTAAATGCAAGACAGAGTAATCAATGGATGCAGGAAGGTTTGAGTGGAGTTACTGTATGGAGAGTTTTGCCTCTGTGAAAAACAGCTTGTGTAAGCATAAAGAATGGTGATCATTGTGATGATTGATAGTTTTGCATCTTATTAGCCATATGTATAAATAAACCTCTCTCTATACATATAACTTGTCAAAATATGGCATATAAATATAAAAACATAAATAGAGTACAGGTAATAATAATAATTACAATTAACAGTACCCAAAGGCACTCGATATAAAACACAGATCATAAAATGATCTTTTTTTTGGCAATGAAGACTCTAATGTATGTTCATTATATCTATCAAATACATATATGTATTATATTATTAAATATATAAATATATATATATATAATGTTATCATGACTACCATAGACACTACAACCAATATTTTAGTTCAGAGTAAGCTAGAAATACAAGTGCATATGCCTACAATTGTCTTCACATGTTTTTTAACAATATTTGGTTTCTATAAAACCCAAACTATTGTAGCTCATGTAGTTGTATTTCAATGTCCATTTGCATGTCACATTCTTAATTAAAGCATGTCTGTACACCGATACAATCTTTCAAAACCTTTTTAAATAACTAAACCAACATTCACACACAATCATTTTTTCCTTAAATCATTTATCAACTTCTTTCATCTTCTAGCACTCTTTTTACTCTTCAAAAAAACATTTTCGATATATTTTTCATAATTCCCTAATTCAGTTTCTTTTTCACTTCAAAAATTTTCTGAAATAATTTCTTACTATCAACTCTCTTTGTGACATCTACTGTATTTATTTTAACTTACTGTTTAAGACTCAGCTATACGTAAAACCACATTTAAAATAACACATTTGATAAAGCTTTTTTACCCTTAACTACTCTTTCTTATTGCATTGCCAAATGTTTACCATATAATACTAAATCATCCATGCACTTTACTACTATTACACAATGCTTTATTTACCACCCTCTTTTACAGTTTACAGTTTCGATTGCCCCAGCAATCTTCTTCAGAAGTTTATATCTCCTAACCTCAACTGCTAGGAGATATAAAGTTCTGAAGAAGATTTCTGGGGCAATCACAACTGTAAACTATAAAAGAGGGTGGTAAATAAAGCATTGTGTAATAGTAGTAAAGTGTATAAATGATTTAGTATTATATGGTTTTTTACTCTTATTAAAATGCAAAGTAATTACTGCAAATTCACCCTAACAACTTAATCACTTTTTTCCACCATTAAATATACTCTAAAACTTCTGTCTAATAATCCTTCCACTAGCATCTATAATAATGACTTTAGGCAAAATATAAAAGGAATTTATTAATAAAACATAAACAACAAATAGCAGTAGCAAAATATTAATAATGTATAACAAGAGACAGACAAGTTCAAACGTTCACAACTTATTACTCATTATCCTGTTATGGTTCTCTATAATTTTTGAATAATAAACAATTATCAATTTTCTTTATGCAGAAAGGAATGCTCATGCTCAATTCATGGAATGATGATGATAAATGAATCCATTAAAGCAGAATTTATAAATCAGCAAAGTTTAATCTGACAGAAAAAATGCTGAAGAGTTTCAAGAAGAATTGCTCGGTATCTCCAGGAGCAACTAAAAATATTATAATCAAGAATTTTGAAGATCAATACAAAAAAATCTATGTATACAACTGTAAAAATATCTCATTTGAAAAATAAAGTTAAAATTAGACAAGTTATTTATTACAGGGTAAGCAATATATACAAAATACCCCAAAAAAAGCAAATATGAATATTCTTCATAGCAGTCTTCATATATTAATTTAGAGAGGTAACAGTATGAAAAAATGGAATGATGATGATAAATGAATCCATTAAAGCAGAATTTATAAATCAGCAAAGTTTAATCTGACAGAAAAAATGCTGAAGAGTTTCAAGAAGAATTGCTCAGTATCTCCAGGAGCAACTAAAAATATTATAATCAAGAATTTTGAAGATCAATACAAAAAATCTACGTATACAACTGTAAAAATATCTCATTTGAAAAATAAAGTTAAAATTAGACAAGTTATTTATTGCAGGGTAAGCAATATATACAAAATACCCCCAAAAAAAGCAAATATGAATATTCTTCATAGCAGTCTTCAGATATCAATTTAGAGAGGTAACAGTATGAAAAACTATCCAGAAACAATGAGGTATGTGATGTGATGTATTGTAGCTTCTCCTTAAATGAAGTCAAGAATCTCTCAGCAATTATGCCCAGAGAAACCTGTTAGCCACTTTATTTTCCATTCCCCAGTTTAAGTATTCCCATATTCTGCTTCATCCCATTTCCACAAAATAATCTTTGTCAACTCTATGGCCTTTATATCTAAATCCACCTTATAAGTATTCCCATATTCTGCTTCATCCCATTTCCACAAAATAATCTTTGTCAATTCTATGGCCTTTATATCTAAATCCACCTTATATTTTCCCAAACTCAGCATAAAAACCAATAATCCACTTTCTGTACAATCATTTTTTTCATATTTATTCTTCCATAATAGCAGTGATCAAATGATGAAAATACTTGATAAAGATTAGATCATGAAAGTGGCCACTTCCTTTATTTTATATCACACTCAATCTACTGCACTGGAGGCTAATATTTAGAGGGAAAAAACTGATGGGGCAAAAATATAATTTTGAAATTAGCAGAATTGGCGGGGACTAAAATAAAAGTGATGGGAAAGGGGAACAAATAAAAACAAGAGAAATAGAAGTTTTATATACTGTATATATATAAGTATCTTTCGACGAAAAAGTCGCGAAAACACAATACATTAAAACGAGAACAATGAAAAAAAAATTGTTTTAAATGTCTATTGGTAATATAATGCTCAATTTTGTTATATTATTATTGTTCAGAAATAATTTGCATTTTTATTTTAAAGAAATGAATGTTTCATTTTAAAGTATATAACAAAAATATGTATAAATACTGCACTACCGTATAGTCAATGTGATCAATATTGGCAATTCAAGAAAGGATATACTGCTTTTAGATGAATCCGAGTGCACTAAAACTGATATACTTGGCGTCAATGTAGTTATATATAGCACTGGAATTTCATTCTAAATTATCACGAACAAGTAATTTGGTAATCGAGTTTGTAAACTTCTAAAAGTTATGTAAATCTTTCCATATACTGGGTATTTTAAATAATATTGTTTATACAGCTCACCCTTTAATAATCAATGCTCTATGTATTTTTTCCATCATGATTATTAAACTCTTCGTAATCATTTCTGTTTTATTCCTCTACACAATAATACTGTATCTTCAAAATTTGTTTTGGTAGCGTGTCTATAAATTTTTGTCTGTTAAATTCAAGATACATCGCTATAAACTACTAATCGATAAAATCTAAACACAATATTAATAATTGTTATGTTTTGGTATTTTGCTATTAGAATTAAAAAAAAATCTATAAAAACAAAAGAAAAAAAAGTATAATGTTATTTTTCTATTACTCACACGATGTCGCCCATACAAAACATTATACACATGTATGAACAAACTGTTAAATTTATCAATAATTTGAAACTGACATCCTAAAACATACAGAGTATTTCTCAATATTTACCTAATATAGCTTATAATCTATGATAAGTAGAGTGAATATTAAATAACTACAAGAAAATACGCATAATATTGCAAGATACTAATTATTTACCTTGTCCGAGTTTAAATCCGGATCTTCCTGACATAGTCGACATAAGAATGATTTTGGATCTCGACATAATGTCGTTCTAGTGGTCAAAAAACAAGTTCCACCAACATTTAATCGAACCCAGTTTTGATTCGTCCGACTAATGCTATCTTTTTTTGTAATAGTAACAGGGCCCGTTTCGTCCATTGACGCCATTTTGAACTCTTAACTGAAATCTCGAACTCTATTAGTTTCGTAAAATATTTATAAAACTAAATATTTAAAAAAATAATTCAACTAAAAAATGTACGTAAATCATGTTATCGTTATAATTTTTGTTTCAATAGTATTAATTATTATCGCTGTGTTTTATTTTTTTTTAAAAAAGAAGTCTATTGACCGAAAGTGACGTTAGAGTTTTAAAATAGCAATTTGGTCTTAAAATAGCTCCTGGTTTGTGAGGGAAGACTGAGGATGCGCAATGAAGAGATACAAACATTCCGTCCTAGGAAAAATACTGTCGCTTTAGACATATGTTGATTGGTTTAAAATTTACTGCTTTAATTTTACATTACAGAATATTTTTTAAGTCACAAATTTGTTTTAAAAATCAAAAATATATATATATTTTTAAACAGAATAAAAATTAATACTAACATTGAAATAATTTTATTTTTGTAACGATCCCTAATCGGATATAATTAGTATACTATATTTATATACAGTGACTAAGATTGGAGAGTTCTGGCGCTCCGATTCTAAATGGGAGAACCATTGTACATTGTGATTGATGAAAACTGTAATTATATGGACAATCTGATTTTAAGATTGAGTTATTTTTTAAAAACAGATGCTCAGTATTTGAAAAAAAAAGAAAAAATCACGTTGCTTATAATTCATATATCTAAAACTAAATGGTAGCTCTTATTCCTAGAAAGTTGTAAAGTTGTCACCAGTTAGCAACTGAAGACAGACAGTGTTAAAAATATCTTGACAGCAAACCCAGTTTGCTATTCAATGGAGATCTTTTATTTGGTAACTATAACTGCAAATCAATTTCAAGTGAAGGAAAATTGTATGAATTATAAGAATTTTTCTAATATTAAATGAGATATTGTTGGACTTTGTAAACTTAAAGAAAACATGAAGAGGCAATTGATTTGAAAAGTGGGTGTATACTTGACTACAAAGACAAAAATAGAGTAACAGCTGGAAGGATATTCATTATAAATTAAAAATACAATGCCCTTAGGTGGAGCAAATGACGTAGGTTATGAGTCGCAATATGAATTCTGGTACTCACAAGTTTTGCACTCAAACTTCTTATAAATTCATGAGCAATAATGCCGTATGCCTTTTTTTTTAAATGGAAGAATGACTGTGGAGATTGATGGTACATCAGTTAGAATGGTAAGAATAATTTATTCAAATTAATGAGAAGATATTAGATGTAGATAATTCAGGTTTATGCCCAATAAGTTCTCAGATGAAGAAATAGAGGATTTTTATATGAAAGTATTCCAAATGAAAGTATTGCAGAATTGGATTATATTTTGATTAACAGAAAATATATTTTTTGAAGACACGGAGGCAAAATTCTTCATACAGTAGAGCCAAACTGATAACACAATATTATTTTCAATCCAATCTAATTTGCTTGTATGGTCATGCAGATCTAAACCTAGTTCAGGATCTATATATTTTGGTATGTTTGGATTTTTTATAATCGCAGTTACCAACATCCTTTGGCTGGGGTTGTTATTAAAACATCACATGACCATCATTCCTTATTCGACCACAAGCCATTAAAATAATAGCCAGTTTCTCCATACAATAATGGTACTCTTAGCTAAATTGTGCTCAGAAATTTGTGACTCTCTCTGTGAAGAAACCATTTTACCTCACATCTTTTAATAAGTATTAATTATCTTATAAAAATAAATGTTTGAATGAAAATGAAGATTCTAATGAGCAACAGATATAAATGATATATTGGTCACATTCATCCATGTATAACAATAGTACTATGGTATCAGTGTTTTCTCTGGATTGCACCTTCCCCTAATTAGGCAAGATTTTTTAAGAATTTCTTGCCCAGTTAATGGACAGTGTGATCCATCTGAAATGGCTGTACAGTAGTATATACAGATTATTCTAACCAATATATTTTTATATATCATACAATTTTCCCCGAAAGAAAATGACTTAAGATACTCATTTTCTATTACTATAAGTTTTATTTTCCTCATGTAATATTTAAGAAATATTTGCAAACACTTATAATGTATTTTGAAATAATACTCGATCTAATATCAAGAAATATACTGAATATCCAATCAAATTGTTTATCTGCTTCACTTCAATTAGCTTTTATAATATTCCAAGACTTCCGTCTTTGGCAACTCTAAGAACTCCAAATAAGTGTCCTGACTCTTCACGTGTCAGCTTGAAGCAAGATGAAAATCTTGGGTTTTAAATGCAAAATACTGGAGTGTAACAACTCAGCTGTTCAATTTGCAGTTACTATTCATAATTATCATTTCAAATTATTTGAGTAACATGATTTTTTTGATAGCGGATCTCTCTCTGACTTTCGTAGGGACATACTGGCTCCACACACTGCTTGCAAGTATGTCCTTAGCTAAGAAAGTAATATTTTAATTCTTTCACTTTTTTATTTTTTTATGTATTGATTAATTCTTATATAACAATTAAACAAATACTTATTCCTTTATACATTTTTTTCCAATGCAATTTACTCAATTTGGCGAAACCTGCTTACAATTTCAGCTGGCAGCAGCCTTTTTCAGAACCATAACACATAAATATATATGAATACATAATATATGTTGTATAAGCTACATATTCATATATATTTATGTGTTATAGTTTCTAAGCAGGTTACCGATTTAAGCAAAAGATTTTGTCAAGATGAACAAATTATGTCGTAAGAAGTGTGTAAAGAAAAGAGTGTTTTTTTAATTGTTATATAAGAAATTAATAGGTTAAACCACAAATCAAATACTAGTCTTGTGGTAATTGGCCATCTGTAAAATAATGTCAAAATTATGATGATATTTCTACAGAAACATGCAGAAGAAACAAACAATAATGTCAAAATTATGATGATATTTCTACAGAAACATGCAGAAGAAACAAACAATAAGAAAACATGGGGCAGATTTCATGCTTTTTTAAGAGCTACTTGCAATAATCTGCTAATAAGCTAACCTGGGAGAAAATGATGAGTTGCTATGGTTATGAGAAATAGTTTTAGTTTTTACTATATTAAAAAATGCCATGAGATGTAAAAGGGAAAATAAAATAGGAGATAAAATTTAATAATGAGAAAGTTAATAAATTATTAAAAAAATAATGAAAAATAAAAGAAATATGAGAATTTAATTTTTAGTCTTTGTCTGAAAGTTTGTAATGATGGCATTTTAGTATTAATTATATTTTCATTATAACCAGTCAACACTTAGACAATATCAATAACAATCAACAATTTCAAACTGTTGTCAAGGTAACCTTTTAATAATAAAGGTGGAATCCCAACCTTTATTAATGGACTAATTTATATAGATATTAAACATTGCAGGTTGACCACAGAGATTGAAATTATTGATACAAAGAAGTTTAAATAAACCTTTAAACAGGTAAATATAGCATATTCTGAATGCAGACTAATAAATAGTCTGCTATAACATTACAAACTGCAATTATAAATTTCAGATTGCCACTCTACCACTGCAGCAATGCATGCTGGGAACTCAGAAGGAATATAGTAATTTAATGATTTATTATTCAGGAGTTCATCAGAAATGACAGAGCTGGGCTGCGGTTCATGGACCTTGAGCTCCAGTGGCTGCCAATCTACTACTGCATCAAAGGATACTGGAAACTCAAAAGAAAGAATATAGTAATTGAATGGCTTATTATTCAGGAAAGCATCAGAGGTGGCTGCAATCCATGGACTTTGAGCTCCAGAATATGCCATTCTACCACTGCAGCAAAGCATGACGGGAACTTAGAACATAGTAATTGAATGGTGTATTATTCAGGACTTCATCAAAAGTGACAGAGCTGGATTGTGATCCATGGACCTTCAGCTCCAGAGTATTCCACTCTACCACTGCAGCAAAGCATTCTGGGAACTCAGAAAGAATATAGTAATTGAATGGCTTATTATTCAGGAGTTCATCAGAAGTGACAGTGCTGGTCTGTGATCCATGGACCTTGATCTCCAGAGTCCCCCACTCGACCACTGTGGCAAAGCATATTGGGAACTCAGAAAGATTAATAATTGTATGATTTATTATTTAGGAGTAACAGATGGGCTGTGATCTGTGGACCAAGAGGCCCAGAATCTATCACTTTACCATTGTATTAAATTATATAGTACCATGTAATATTTAAAAACATGGAGAAAAGAATTTTTTCCAATTATTTGTACTATAGTATTGTGACTGAGCCTCTCATGATATTTATGCAGCTATTTGAAGCCTTCTCTCATTCACTACAAAATTGTAAACACACCCAAATTTTTGCTAAATATACTTTATATTTTAAACTTCAATTAATAGTTTAAACTCCTCATTTTGGAACACTTTGGCAAATTATCAAAAGTTGAAACTTTCAGGTATTTTTTTATTCATAATATTTTTGGAGAGGGCTTTCCTCAATACATTCCCAGCTCAACTCCACCATATTGCAAATATCCCCAGTGCAGGTAGGGGGCTGGCTTCTATCCATTTTTATCACCTTCTGGAAGAGCGAAAAAGCATTGCATTGCAGAGATATTTCAAGTTCTTATCAGTGCAACTTTAATCTCAAATCAGCCATATCACAAACATTCAGCAGTGCAAAAATTAGGGTCATCCTCTCTCACTGGACACACTTTGTGAACTTTTGCTTATATAACTCATTATTGCATCTAGTATAATGTAAATACTGAACTTTAAGATGTAATTAAAGGGGATTTGAACACAGATTTTTATGCTTCCTTCAGCTGTTTTTTCTATCTTATATAACTAATACACATGCCCACACACATGTGAATAAGATAAATGATGACCAATATATGTATTTCTTGCTGAACTAGCATTCATCAGTCGATCCAGGTCATCATCTCCCACACATATGTGTCCCACACCCATATATATAATCAGTGTTCAGTTTATATTAAGACAACAAATCTTCAAACTTTAATAAACGACCTTCAATCTTCTTCACTCGCGAATTCTTCAGCCATCCATACCATTGAAAATCAATTCTCAAACCACTTTTGATGCCAAATTTTGTTGCCATACACATGTTGACCTTCACTCTGACCCCTCGTATATACGACCTTAATATGTCCTTTTAAATACACAGAGGAATGGGAAACAATGTTAGCATCAACAAGGGCTTTGAGCATTCTGTCCTAAGATTTTTAATGATATGGATGGCTGAAGAGTTGGCAGTTGGAGAAGATTGAAGTCTATTCATTAAAGTTTGAAGATTTTCTGTCTTAATATAAACTGAACACTAATTATATAATGTGTGGGAGATAATAATCTGGACCAATTGATGAGTGCTGGTTCGGCACAATATATATATATATTGGACATTATTTATCTTATTCACACGTGTGTGGTCGTATATATTGGTTGTATAAGATGGAGAGGCAAACTGAAAGAAGTTTAAAATTCTGTGTTCAAATCCCCTTTAATTATGCAATACTATATAATTTTAATTATATCATTTTCAATTGTGATTGATCCACTGCAAGATGAAGGAGACTTCTCCAAGTTCAGTGCATCTTCTATGATCTCCAATCTCTCTTTTCACATCACCCCAGAACATTTCCTTATTTCATCCACCCATCTCACATGAGGTATTTTTCTAGGTCTTTTACAATCTCTTGGAATCCAATTTAAGATTTCAACTATCTTCTATCATTTCTTCTAGTAATATGCCCAGTCCATTTTCAGACTTTTGATTCTTTCAGTGATGTCAGTACCGCCTGTGTGTTCTCTCACCCATGTATTTATTTTTTTGATATATTCTTGTTACTCATAATATGCATCTTCTCATATTTCATTGAGAGGCCCAGTATAGAATATTTATAATAACATCAATATGATTATGTGCAAACTTCATATTAATGTAAGAATAAGAAAAACGTAGACTTCCCAGTTAAACAATTAATATGTCTAAACAGCTAAGTACAAATTGTAATATTAATTGAATGCGTTGTGTGAGCATGATGGAAAATGTTTGTGGCAAATATTTAAATATATGCAAAGCAGAATAGAAAGTCCACTTTTTGGAAAGAGAGAGAAGCATGCTTCCTTCTGGTTTATAGCACTGAAGTTGTTAACTATAAGCCATGCTTCTTTGATTTTACGCACAGAGTCATGGCGTTCTGTGTATGTGGTGGAAGAAGAATATGGTTCAAATATATGGCTGACAGACTTTTGATATTATTAATAAAAATTTGCTTTAAAAGTTGTTGTTGGAGATGTTCTATAGGACTATTAAGAATTATACTAGACATATATAACTTATGACAAGGAATAGGAATAGATTTCAGAGAAATCGTGAAAATATAACAATCGATTTGATCCTGTTAATAATTATTTAAGATTTTTATAGAATATATTTTATAAAGTGGAAAACATAATGAATAAAAATAAAGAAAGATTACTCAAGTCATCTAGACTACGAAATGAAGAAAAAATAGATCTAAAAATAAATCACTAAAATATATTTTGAATTAAATAAAAGAAGGTCAGACAAATTATTAATATAAAGTGCACAAAATTAAATATAGAATTAAACTTTATTACAATTTGATTTACGACTGTTAAATTTTCTGTACTCACAACTTTAATACTGACTACCAGATAAATACACTGATAATTATTATTCATCATTTATTAAATTAAAGATTTTGTCTAGACCAGATATAACTTTAATCCTCATTTTAAAGATTAATTACCTCTGAATAAATACATGGAATAACTTTACTTTATCTTCCCTTTTCTATGTGTTTCAAGTTATACTTAAAGCCACAACTATATCACACATTTATTATAATTTTATCTTTCTTATCACATTGCCAAATTTATATAATATTAAATCTACATTCTTTATTACTGTTTACAATGCTTTTTACAACTGTCCCCAGCAATCTTCAGAACAATATTTTTTTATTTGGGTAGAAAATTGTCCATCTTGGATTCTATCAGCTCAAATTTGTCAAGTGTTCCCAAGCCCTTTTAACTTTTACAATTTAAAGGACAAAAATCAAAGCTTGAAACACTGCCTCCCCTCCTTCTTGCTGCTAGTCATTCAAAGACTAGGAAATTTTCTACCCAAATAAAAAAATATATATATTCTGAAGAAGATTTCTGGGGCAATCAAAACTGTCATAGTAGGTTGTAGAAAAACATTGTAAACAGTAATAAAGAACATAGATGACTTAATATTATATATCACACATTCTTAAAATATATGAATAAAGATATCTGGAAAAGACAAATAACTATTAAGATGTGCATTTCATGCTGAACCAGCACTCATCAATTGGCCTCGCTTTCTAGGTTTTCATCATTTGTTCAGTATTTATCATTTACTAACTTTGACACCAACATTATTTCCTGGTGTGCTTTTGATAGAAATATAATATTAAAAATAAATAAATCCATAAATCTGAAACCTTCCAATAATACATCACGACTTTCTCTGTTTATATTTAACATATTCAGTAATTACACCTTTTTTACCTTAATCCATCCATTTAGTATAAGCCTAAGTAATCAGGATAAAAGATGATAATACTATTACAATGTCCTCTGACTATATTCCAGCTCAATATTTTTAACAATGATGGATTGAATTAATATATTAAACTCCTTAAATTCTTTTATATTAGTCAACTATCAGTCTAAAATTTCACAAAACCTAAGATTTGGGTGCAACTCACTTTGCTTGTATAGTTAGTTATGAAAGTAGGATAAATGTTAAAAAGACTAAAGTAATGTTCAATGGATTTGTCAAAATATGAAAATAAATATTGATTATGATGTGTTAGAAGAAGTTAACAGCTACAAATACCTTGGTAAGATTATTAATACAGATGGAAACATAATGGATGAAGATGTTCGAAAAGAAAGGTTTTAATAAGTGTGTTTTACCAGTTCTCACTTATGGATCTGAGACTTGGACACTTAATAGAAGAGCAATACAGAGACTTCAGACCACCCAAAGAAGTATAAAAAGATGCATGTTAGAAGTAACAAGAAGAAACCAAAAATGCAATATATAGTAGGAGAACAAACAGGTGTTACTGACCTCATTGAAAAACTTAAAAAAACTGGAGTTGGGCTGGACATATTGCTAGAAGAGATGATAATAAATGGATAATTGAAATCTTAAACTGGATTCCAAGAGATTGTAAAAAATCCAGAAAGAGAACACATGTGATATGGATGGAACAAACAGGTGTTACTGACTTCATTTAAAAATTTAAAAGACTAAAGTGGAGTTGGCCTGTAGATATTGTTAGAAGAGATGATAATAAATGGATAATTAAAATCTTAAACTGGATTCCAAGAGATTGTAAAAGACCCAGAAAAAGAACACGTGATATGGATGGATGAAATAAGAAAGTGTGCAGGGATGGTGTGGAGAAGAGAAGCTAAAGATTGAAGATGGATTGAACTTGGGGGGACTTTAATCCTGCAGTGTATTGATAAATGGTTGATGATGATGATGATTATAAATCAGCTTCTAAAGCAGGTAAATAAATGCAAGTTAATTTAAGAAATAGCAACACAATAGAAAGCTAACATTGCATTAAATAAATATATCAATACTTTTTCACTCACCATCAAATAAATAAATGGATAAAATATATAAGGGTGTAAAAATTATTCACTTAATGAAATAATATTTCTGTGATACATCACAATAGGGACTGTTTTCTATCTGCTTTTAACACCTTGCAGAGATGTATAATTATAAACGTGATAAAAGCGCATAGAAACCAGTCCCTATCTTATGTGAGAATGTGTAATGAAAATTACACCACAAAAATATTATTCATTAAGTGGATATTTTCTAGTCTAATTAATGATTAATAAAAATTATTAATAATTCATTAATTGGTTTGGGTCAAAGTTATAAGGGCAGTAAGTTTGACATTTTTCAATTAAACTGTAGTAATTAGCTACCTATATATACTGATGATGATAAAGATACTTGTAAGAGATTGTAATCTGGGCCAACTGATGAGTATTGGTTCAGCATAAAATGTGCTTCTAGATAATCATATATCTTTTCACAAGTCTTTCGTTATACCTATATATACTGATAATGATAAAGATACTTGTAAGATATTGTGATCTGGGCCAACTGATGTTAGTTCAGCATAAAATGTGCTTCTAGATACTCATACATCTTTTCACGTCTTTGGTTATATGTTTATGACTACACCCCTCCACAAGATGTTAAAAGCAGATAGAAACTAGTCTCTACCTTGTGTGTGAGTGGTGTAGAAACTAGTCTCTACCTTGTGTGAGAGTGGTGTAGTGAAAATTGCACCACAGAAATACTATTCATATAAATGTGTGTTTGGTTAATTAGTGAGTAGCAAACACACTCATATATGAGTAAAGTTAAAAAAAAATTTTTAAACCAAATAATGAAGCATTAATATCAATTTCTGAAATATATATATACTCAAGGTAGTTTTTAAATGAGAACCTGATGGAAGACAGTCAGAGCTAAATAATATTGATCAGGATGTACTCCCATTAACTTTATTATTTATAAATGTAGTACAGACTTTGAGAATACTTATTTAGTGTGTGTGTGTGTGTATATATATAATACAAATAAAATGTTCATTAATTAAAACATTATTATAATAACAAAAATAATAAATGTAATGGTAATTAGCTATTGTATACAGTCTTTCAATCTGCAGAAGTACTTTCGGTTACTTAACCCTTCTCAGTTAAAGAATTATCCAAAAGAATTTCTGCAGATTGAAAGACTGTATATAAAATTTAATTAGTTATATTTATTATTTTTAGTTCAAATCCCAAAATCAATCATGTGATTTGATGCAGTTGGTAAAATGTCTGACTTGGGATTAAGAAAGTCTCAAGATGGATTCTGATGCCTGAACTTCTTATGAAATCATGAGCAATAAAACCACAAATAAATAATAGAATATAAAAAGGATTCCAATTTATAATGGATATAATGTTTGTTTTGTACTGATTATCACTTAGATAAAGTATATATATATTCATTTATATATATATATACACACACACGCACACATACACACACACACATATATATATTAGCGTTGAAAAAGACTACTGATTGGTTGAATTTGTCAGATTGATCTCATATAGAAGTAAATAAACATTGTTATAGTGATAGAAAAAAGGTGAATTTAATTCATAGTTAAGCTTGTAGTTTGATTAATCTACACAAAAGCACATCTGCCCTTGGCACAAAGTATAAAAGTTATGTTGTGTATCTCTGAAGCTATATGCCAAACTTCCAGAATGTGCCTAACTTAACAAAGAGCAAAAACTTTTTCCAAACCTACAAATTCATCATCATCATTTACATAAATCAAAGAAATTTGTCTGCCAAATATAATTAAGATGGCAAATTAAGTAGCTCCAAAGTGTGCCTGTGAAACCTAAAAGAAGCTTCTGTAGTCCAGGTTAGGAGGAACCTTTAAATTCGTTACAAGAAAAAAGTAGTTCAGAAATTTGAATTATTGGTATGTGAAAGTAATAAACATTTAGCAATAAGAATTTTTTACCCTCTTTGTATAAAAAGATCTTAATAAGTAAAAATGTTTTATTTCTTTTTTATTATTTATAAATGTAAATATTATTTTTATTTGTTCACGCAATGCATAAGTTTTGTAAAGGTCACTCAACCGATCATTAGAATGTAATTAACAGGGGAAACGTAGATATTTAATTATTGTGGATTATTATTAATGAGATATTTAAATTGTACCTATACAAACACTGAACATGCATGAAATGATCATGCATGCTTCAAAAAATGATATTAGTAATGATCTTTCATGCGTAAGAATGGAGAGCAAGATAATATATTCACAAATTAATATTTTAAATATTCATAAAAAAATCTAATCAATATTCTCTTTTAATATCAATTTGTTTTCTAATTGATGCCCTAGAAAATTTCATATATATTTTCTATTATTATTATCTTAATAAAACAGTTGTTAAATTTAAACCTGGTCTATTTTTATTCATTTCCCAATCTCAAATTCCATAATATTAAGATAGTTATTAATAAGTTTATTCAACATTAAATGCAGAGTTTTTTTTCCTATGTGAGGTAGGAATCAATAATAAATAGTAAAAGTTTAGTAAAACCTAACATATTCAAACCCAGATCCATAGATGACCTCAACACCAAAAAGGTTGTCTTTAAGATCATAGTAAATTAAAATAATAATAGATGTCATATTATATCTTATTTCAGTATTAGTTAAATGATTAGAAAATATATCTGTACTTTGTGAAACTTATCTCTAAATTATTTAAAGTGAGAAGTATTTGGTTTGATAATTGTCATAAGTGAGGATTTCTCCATATGTACACTATTACTATGCATATCGTGTCTTATAGACAGATACAATTTAGTATTTATCTGTAAGGTTTGTGATAGTGGTACTTTAGATGTGGTAATATGTTGGACTATTTCCATCATCTATCACGAGTGTCGAATGTCTAGAAAAATTTAAATTTTATTTAAACTTTTCAAATACAAACAACTGTTATTAATACTGTACAAATATGCAACACAGGTTAGTAGATTCCACAAGTTTCAGATTATTCTCAACTCTTCTTCAGGTGTAGCCTTTGATTGAATAGCTGTTGGTTAGAGCATTGCCTTAAAATTCAGTATTCATGAATTTAAAAGTGCGAGTTCCATTCCAGGCGAGTTCCATTCCTATGCTAATATTGTTACTGTTAAGGCATCAACCCCAGAAGAAGAGAGGAGAAATACCACTTGAAATGTCAAATCTACTAATGTTTTTTATTTATGTATTATTACTAACAGCCATTTGTATTGGAAAAAGCTTACGTAGAGTTTAAAATTTTTTAGACATTCAACATTTAATGTTAGATGATGTAAATAGTCCAACATATTATTACAGATATTATTTAATGTCATTTCAATGTTTCTATTCTTGCATAATGCTACCAAATGATGCCATGCCATGGAATAATCATGTTCACAGTGATATTTAAGCATCCATCTATGTTTTTCTTATGCATAACCGATGTATGTTTCATCAATCTTTTCAAAACTTTTGTCCACACCATTGCTATATATGAGTATTAAATTGTTTTTCTCCTCACTAGTAAAAATTGTAATTATAAATATGCAAATTTTTTCACATTATATAGTGAAGCTATAATTATACTATATTGTGTAATAGGTCTGCTTAGCGCTTTCGAGATTTAATGTTCGAATCTCATACTCATAGCTTTGTAAATGAAGACTGTTGTGGTTTATTGTACACATATGCAAATGAGTTTAAATTTTTAATTAGTTTGTCCATTGTTTGGAGAGAGCAAAGCATGCCTCTCTTCTATTAATGGCACTGAGATCATTGGGCTAACCGTAATACAAGAATTTACCAACACAGGTATGCATACAACAGGGTTAAAAATAAAAATTTAAGAAACATTAGTATTCTGGGACTACCAAGCAGCTACAGGACATGTATTCGAATCCAGTTCTACCCAAATAATTTGTACAGAGGAGTTATGCCAAAAGAAAAGTTAAAAAAGCTTTTTACATAGCAAATGATCTCAGTGCCATTAATAGAAGAGATGCATGCTTTGCTCTCTCCAAACAATGGATGAACTAATTAAAAATTTATAAGTCATTTGCATATGTGTACAATAAATCACAACAGTCTTCATTCACAAAGCTATGAGTATGAGATTCGAACATTAAATCTCGAAAGTGCTAAGCAGACCTATTACACAATATAGTATAATTATAGCTTCACTATTTAATGCGAAAAAAGT
This sequence comes from Epiperipatus broadwayi, assembly GCA_028023455.1. Taxonomy (NCBI): domain Eukaryota; kingdom Metazoa; phylum Onychophora; class Udeonychophora; order Euonychophora; family Peripatidae; genus Epiperipatus; species Epiperipatus broadwayi. Next base: position 3,869,823 of record JAQFVV010000059.1, read on the forward strand.
AGCATATTTATAATTATATACGAGTATATAATACTAGATTGTAATTAGCAGACTGGGTAGAATAAAAGGGTTAAATCTGACTACTAATATATTGGTGCATTTGATCAAAAATCTCTTATTAATGAAAACTGAAAGCCAATAGAAATGAAAATAAAATTATCATTTGATGTCATTGATTACCTAGGATTGCAATAGGTGGCTCTAGGGTGAGGAAAAGAGAGTGAATTGCACATCTTGAAAGCAAACATTTTGATATATGTTTTCTGAATCTATTTAAGAATCTGAGACTTGCAGAATTAATGGAGATCAATTTTAAAATTATGGATTTCATAGAAAAAAGGTAAAGAATGTTAGAATTAACAAAGGAAGATTATAATAAAAAACATAAGTGAGAAAACAAAGAGATATCACTGGAATCATTAATAAAAGGCTAGAGTGAAGGCAGGCTGAACTCATCTTTAAGAGGATAATTTAAGCCTAAATTGGAACTTTCATTTTTAAGAAAATCCGTTCGGACACATACCTATAAAATATGGGGAAAGAATGAATATTTACATTCAGGGCAATTAGAAAGCAGAGTTTTATATACACATTGTAATAACTGTAAGATCATAAGTTTGAAACAAATTATTGGGAATTCATAAAATCTTGAGCACTTGAAGTGATAGACCGAGTTATAATCCAGGGACCTTGAGTTTTGAATCCATTATTGTAACACTGCATGAAATCATGTAGGCCAGTTTTATATATATCAATAGCAAACTCTTGATACAATAGTACCAAACAAAGAAGGTTTTAGTAATAAATGTGCAGGAAGGTTTGTCCATAAAATCCCCATCTGGTGCCTACTCAACCAATATCCCTAGATTAGTTTCGAGCTTGTAGATTTCATCAGTGAGGAACTTGGGATCTGAAAACACTGCACTTGCATTCATTGATTCCTAAGGCTTGCACTAGGTGACCCAAATCTATTGAGTTTGCTATCACTGATAGATTGTGTAAGCATAGAAAATGGTGATCATATGATGTTTTGATGATTATATATATCTATCAATCACTACCAAAAATTAATTGTTCAAATGGGGACTACAATTCAGGGTTGCTATTAGTTATTTTTGACTCAGACTAGGGAAGATATTTAACCATGCTGATAAGTAACGTTTCAAGTGGGTTAAATGTAAAGACAAGTCACAGTTTTGCTTATGGGAAAACCCAACACGCTGTGTAACTTGTCAAAATCAAGGATTACCAAATTGAAACATTTATTCTATTAAATAGATATTGTATATAATAATTTTATTTTCATGATGAGCTAATAGAGGTCGCTCGTAATAACGTTTAATTAGATTGTGTAAAAAGAATAAACACAAACAATTAATTTCCATATATTTATATAAAAAATGAGATAAATGTGAAAGGATGATATTACTGGTATATAATTGTGAGTATGGGCAAAAGGATAGACAAGTTGGTTAAAGAAAGAAAAGTAAACTTGTGGAAAACGAATATTTAAAAAATAGTTTGAAGTTGCAAAAATTATATAAAATTTTTAAAACGTTTAATAATACTAGAGGGAAATTTATTGTTATTTGGTGAAAAGACAGAAGTTTTAAATACCAGATGAAGGCAACAGCAGAATAAGAAATTGGATTTTTTTCCTCATGAGTCTGGTCAGGTGTACTGGTTGATTGAGATAGAGTGGAAAATGATAGACTGAAAATTCCGAGATTAAATTCTCAGCTTACATATCATTATACATACTACCTTATAATTACATATTGCTTGAGAAATAGATTACATTTTAGTATAAGTTCAGCCAATCCCTTTTCTATTAATATATCACATGATGCATCATTTCTTATGCTTGCTCACAACCATTATTAAGACAGGCAAAACTCTCCGTACAGTAATGCCACTCAGTGCAAGCCAGAGTAATCAATGGATGCCAGAAAGATTATGCATAAAATCCCTATCTAGTGCATACTCATCTAATATCCCCAGACTAGTTTCTAGCTCTCAGATCCAAGGCTCCTTACTGATGAAAGCCACAAGCTAGAAACTAGTCTGGGGATATTAGATGAGTAGGCACTAGATAAAGATTTTATGCACAAGCCTTCTAGCATCCATTGATTACTCTGACTACTAATATATATGGATATGTAATGTCAATAATGAGAGAGGTTAGATTGATATAATGACTACATGGATATGAGTATAATATTAAATCCAATAAAGTCCTTTTGAGCATTCCATTGGTTTTTCCAAGAAATGGATGGTCAAATAGTTGGAAGGGTGATAATATTGATGATGTCTGTCCAATTGCTATCTTTATATAAACTGAGCACTGATTGTATATATGTGTGGGAGATTATGGTCTGGCCCAATTACTGATCACTGGTTCTTCTGCATGAGATACTTATATTGGGGATTATATATCTTTCGGGTATGTGTGATAATGTATATCGGTTGCTTGAGATAGAATGGAAGATGAATAGATTGATGAGTTCTAATCTCCCTATTTATATCTGTAAACTCTAATATTTGTGTTAATATGAAAATAGACGTATAACTTAAATATATATAATATAATCACCGTAAAACAAACAAATGATTATTTATATTTAGTTTATGTGAAAATAGGTGAATACTGAATAATTATTTTTTTGGAACTATACAGTAGAGAATAAAAGAATTGAAAGGTAAAGGAAATGAAAGAAGTAGAGATTTTATATTTTTTGTTTAGGTCTTCATAATAAATTGGAGATCATGAGTAGAGGAAGTATCCAAACAGTTTTTATTAAAATGGAATAGGTAAGAAAAACCCAAAAAGAAACAACATATGAGATGGATGGAGGAAATAAGGAAGTGATGTGGAGAAGAGAGGCTAGAAATCATAAAAGATGGATTGAACCTGGAGAGACCATCATCATGCAGTGGATTGATAATGATTGACAGTGATGATGACCTCACACAATTGTATATATACTACCTTATTTTATAACTGTTTGTGTTATTATGTTATATAATTAATTAGTTCAACCTGCGTTAAATTTCTAACAATGTGATTGCTTTTACCAGAGAGTTTTTTAATTCCTGTTTTTTTTTTAATTCTCTATATTATGTCAGTATAGTTCTTGGTTGGAATAAAATTCTCCTTTTTATCAAATGTAAGATTTCTGATTTATCACATCTTGTAAGTGGAAGTATTATTGTATATATCTCATGGTTGCTAGATATGCCAAATTAATAGAGGGAGCATGTTGGTACTGCTCATGGAGATGGTTATCCAAAGAATAATTAAGATAGATGAAGAGGTAAAGAATGTAGAAGCAAAATTAAAATCATTAGAGATGAAGTGTGAGCAGTTAAAGGAATTATTGAATAGAAATGATAAGGAAGAAGTAATTAAGGAAGTCCAAAAGGCAGAAGAGAATGTAACAGATGAAGAAGGGAAAGTAAACTATGAGACAATATTGACATGAGATTCGCTAATTGAAGAATATGGAAATATGCAAGGGAAAATAGAAACACGTATGTAAGAATAAGTCTGCCTGGAGCTAAAATTAGGAATGTTACAGATAAGGTAAAGAAACAAGGGAGTAGAGATGGGTATATTATGGTAGATACAAATGATTTGACAGTGCCTTCAGAGAGAATAATGGGTGAGTTCATAGAATTGATTAGTAATTTGAGTAAGATTAAAGGAAGAATAGGAATAGTTGGATTCATTAATAAGATTTGACAATAGATGTTAGATAGAGCATGTCTATAAATGAGAGATTAAAAAAATTGTGTTAAGAGAAATGATGTTATGTTTGTGGATGTATTGAATTCTTTTATTAGTAAGAGGGAGTTATATAGTAAAGATGAATTCCACTTAGCAAAACAAGAAAGTGAAGCATTAGGGGGTTGATTTATGAAAAATATTATGATTTGGGAAACTTATAAAAGGGGTAAGATTTTAAATTACAATATTACCAAAAAGAAGGTTAAGAATAGATGGAATGTAAGAAGTAAACAAAGGGTCGCTGATTAAAGTATAAACATAGATGTGGAGAGGGAATGGGTATGTAAACTAATGATAAATAAGCTAATTACAAATGTAATAGAGAATAAAAGAAACAAAATAATTTATAAAAGAGTAATAAGTAAGGAAAAAATTGTTAAAATAGGATATTTGAAAATACAATGTGGCAGGAGACCAGAAAGTGACTGGAATTAACAAAGTAGTTAAAAACAAAGGGCTTAAAGGTATTAGCAGTAATGGAAATAAATCTAAGAGAAGAACCTATACTGGAAGACTTGGTATGGCAGAGTATAAATAGAAAAGATGAAGAAAAAAGGGTGGTGGTATAGAAGTTATATCAAAAAAATATTTAAATACTGTTAAATGTCATTTGATATAAGGTTAGGAAGACAAGAAATGGATGATGACTGGCTATAGTATATATAGCCACTGGAGATGATCAAACTTTAATGGAGTGGAACAGAAACATATACAAATGCCTAGTTAAGGATATACAGGGTTTCAAAAAAAGGGAAAGAGAACAATGATTATAGAGGATATGAATAGGCATATTGAAGAAATTTGATGATGTAGATAACATGAATAGACAGCTTTTGAAATTTTTTTGTCAGAGAGTGAATTTGAATATTGGAAATGTATCAAATATTTATGAGGGATAATACACATGGTCTAAAAATAATATATTTTACACAATAGATTATGTATTAGTAGATAAAGAGTGAATGAATAAAATATAGAAAGTTAAGCTGTTTGATAATGAAGAGAGAGTAGGTAATAATGATAACTTTTTTTATAATAGAAATGGTCATTAATGTGGTAGGAAATAGTCTAGAAAGGATAGTGCAAGATGTGGATGTAGATTGAACAATAAGAATAAGTTATAAGAAGAAACCAAGGAAGAGTTGGTTGGGATGAATATAAAAAAGTGAGAGTTGATAGAAGTGTAAAAGAGAGGAAAAAGCATGCAGAGAATAAAAGGGTGCTATTAAGATAAAGGAATGTTAAATGGGAAATGTATTTAGAAAAAAAGTTGACCAAAATATATAGAGATCCAAATTAAATAGTAAATTGTTGGATATAAATAAAAGTGGAAGAGATGGGAGTAAAAATTTTGACAATACCTTAAAAGAAAAAATGTAAGGAACAGAAAAATAGTATTATGAGATGATGAAGGAATAAAGAGTAGCTCTAGAGAAGAATTAGAGACAATATTAAATATGTAATGGTTGTTAGAAAAAAATGCTAAATGTGAAGGACAGAGTGATAACGAACATGAAAGCATACATTAATGGAATATAATGAGTTGAAAGAGGCAGGAAAGAAATTGAAAAGTGGAGAGGCAAGATGTTTAGATGGATGGGTATCAGAGATAGTAATGAATTTAGGACATAGGACAAAATTAAATATGTTTTAAGAAGATGATGCAGAAGATAGATTTTCTGGGTAGTTGGAGTAATACAAGAGTAAGGCTAATATTTAAAGGAAAGGGTAAGGATCATAGAAAGTTAAGTAATTATAGACCAATAACAGTAATGTCAGTGCTATGTACAGTTTTCACATATATGGTGACTGGAAGTATCACAAAATGTATGGAAGAATATAATATAGTGGGAGATGTGCAAGAAGATTTTCGATCAAATAGGTGTATAAAAAATAATTTACTCGTAGTTTTACAACTTATAGATATTAAAATTTCCTTCCACTTCTTTTTATTTCCATTGCTGAATTATATATAATATATCATACATACCTTAAATGACCCCCTACAATGCAGTTTAACTTACAGTTTCAACTGTCCAGCAATCTTCATCAGAGCTACAACATTTAAATGTAAATAAAAGGAAGAGTATACTCAATATTTTGGATAATATATAGGAAATATAGAAAATTGTTTAAATGGAGTGTATAGAATAGAGTCTAAATCTTGTAAAGAACAAAATATTAGGAATAGTTATGTGGGTGGAACAAAGAATTCAATTTATACAAGGTTGACTCAGCATAGATATGATAAAAGATCACCTATTTATTTACATTCATTAGAGACAGGGCATAAGTTGGAGAAGGGAAGTATTAGAATGATAAATCATACTAGAGATGGGAGGGATAGAAAAATAAAGGAGGCTATATTGATTAGAAGTATTAGGCCAGCTCTTAATAAGGATCACAGTTTGAAAATGTTAATTTTGTAGGAATTTTTATTAATGAGTAGGTATATGTAGATTTTAAAGAATTGGAATAAGATATAGTTTTAGAATGTGTTCATAGAGGGCATGGGAGTGAAGAGAATAAGAAAATAGGGAAATTTTTAATTTTTTTTAAAAATTATTTCTGCTATAGAAGAAAGAGTACTGAGTTTTAAAAGGTAAGTTAAAAGTAAAAATTAAGAGTATGTTAATATTATTATTGATTAATGTGTAATATATAAATAATCAAAATAGAAGAAATAAATTAAAGGGTAAATTTAAATTTTAAATAATTAGAATATAAAAAAATAAACTTAAAATAAAATTTCATATGAAAGAAGTTAATTGAATAGAAGTGTGGGTAAAGAGGTTTAGATTGTAGAGATATTGAAGATCCATATGAGTGTTTGGAATGTTGTTTTTTATATTTATATGTATATTTGTATATGTATGTGTGTATATATTATAATAATCCGGAGAAGTTAGACTTGACATAATCTGCACTACAGGGTGCCACTAGGCATTTGAACCTAGAAAATTTATAAAGTAGGCAGATATGTAAGTCAAAAAAAATATTTTTTATTTTATTTTATAAATTTTGATTCCGGTCATTAGCCCATTGTCACTAGCTCAGTGGAATAGCAGAGATTTATAGTTTATAATAAATTATTATCTAAGAATATATAAAAAGGAATAAAATAAGCCACTGTCAGTAATTATACACACAAACATTTATTTATGCACATATATAATATTTAACATTGTTTTAGTATCAGCTTACATTTTAAAATTTAACTTACATTTTTAACTTTGATTTTAATTTACATTTTAATTTTTATAAATTTACATTTTAATTTTTATAAGTTCGCACAGATGGGTTTATAAAAGCTTGTTTTATAATGTTGAGCATAGATCAGTTACATAGATTACACGGTCAAAAAAATTTCAAAATAAACATAAACGATCAAACTGTATTTTTATATTGGACTATTTCCATCATCCCATGCTAGTACTGTCACTGGTCAGGCCAGCAACACCTGAAGAAGAGGGGAGAAAAATACCTCTCGAAACGTTGTGCGTATACTAACCTGTTTGCTGTGATATTACTAACAGTTAGTGCATATACTAACCTGTTTGCTGTGATATTATTAACATTTGTTTGCTGTGATATTACTAACAGTTGGTGCATATACTAACCTGTTTGCTGTGATATTACTAACAGTTGAATGCATTTGGAATATTTAACTAAAAATTAAACTTTTCCAAAGACATTCAACACACATATTAGATGATGGAAATAGTCCAATATAAAAATACAGCTAGAACACCATCATCACAAACCTTCAGAAAAACATAAACGATCAAAATATAAAATCATTGGTGGAATTGTAGAGGGAAGTTTATAAGAAACCCAATAGCATTCATCGTAAGATGCCGCATTGCCACCAATAACTTAAAAGACATCTGAATAAATATATTTTAGATACTCACCGTAAGGTATCGTTATTTACCGAATGTCTATATATTTTGATCAAATATGAAAACCAAAAACATAATTGACCGATAATGAATCCATGCAACATCCATACCCAACTTAAATTTAATGCATTTTTATTTAGAGTGTCAAGTATGAATACATTACATAGATTTGCATTTGAAAGAAAATATTCTATCCTTATTTAACCTTAGGCCAAAAGTTCGCAGTCAAACCAACGTCAATTCATCTGATATATCAAGGCATTCAATATAATACGAAATATGGCAGCACAAAAGGTTAAGAGAAGAAATTGCCTCTCATCAGATAGGAATACGACATCTATCTGACAAGAAGAGCAATAAAAAAAACTCCATAGGAAAGGACAGCGGACTCCGACTTATCCCTTCCATAGGCAAACAGTTGTGTGCGGCATATAAAGCGATTCTGCCCGTAGCGAATCTCATACTACATCTACTAATTACACCAATATATCCGATCCATTGACCCAATTTAACTACAAAACAAATAACCTAAGATTACCCTCCCCTAATATAACTTTACAAATCTATACAGCCATTCACGCCCAACTTAAGTTTAACATTTATATAATTTAATCTAATGAAAAACAAAAATCATAATAAAAACTTAAAAGAACAAAAAAAAATAAATGGAAATGATTTTAAATAAAAAAAATACATCAAATAACATTATTAATATTAATTTACATTGGTCAGATAGGATTCTATTGTATTATTTACTAAAAGGTTTATAATTTAGAGTTCTTATTGTTTTCAAATGAATATAAAGTTTACGATTTTTAAAATGTCCAGCTTTATCCATTGCTTGCCATTTGAATGTGAATTCCCACGCCGTCCTAAAGAGGTTGGTATTCTGTAGGCCATTTTATTTATTCATCCAAAGGTTTTTTACTTTAGCTGGTCCTCAATGTAGAAAACGATGTTTCATTTTTTTAACAACTGAAGGAATTGAAAGTGCATCTTTCAATCCCTTCACTTCCAACTCCACAATAACACATATCTGTCCACTCATAATAACTAATTAATAATTTCCAAACTTTTCCTTTTATATTAATTTTAAGGATTCAATTGACATTACATCATCGATGATGATGATCCTTCCATTGAGGTCCGATTTTCCCGATGGATTTCTTTCATTGGCCATTCTGTTCCTATTGTTTTCCCTCTCCTATCTGACCTTTGCTTATACATTTTAAATGCCCGAGGACTAGTTTACATTTAACTAATTAAAACAATCATTTCCATTTTCTGATTAATTAATGTGTTTTCCAAACTTAAAGATATATTTTTATCTCTAAATCTTTTTGAGTTTTTGTTTTTAAAATATCTTTTCTATTTTTAATAAAGTTTTATTTTAATAATTTTTTTTCGTCTGTGCGATTTTATATATATATATGAGTTTAGTATAGAATTTTAATTTTCAATTTTTAATCCTTAAAAAAAAGTTTTATTTGCGAACTTTTATTTTTTTCATGTTTAATAATAAAAAACAATGTAATGTACGTATGTGCCCGTTACATATCAGTAAACTTGCTTTAAAAAAAAATAAACAAAAAAAAAAAAAATTTACTTAGGGTTAGTAATTACGGTACACGATTAATGAAAACATTTACAAAAACATTCGGTTAGTAATTTTTACAAAGATTATATACAAAAAAAAAAAATGTTGACTATCGTTTTCCTAAGGACCATTTACGTTCACCTCCGCCCCACAAGAGTTCTATTTTTTATACATTTTATTTTTACACATGGCATGACAAGCAAATTTTATAAATTATTTATTTAAGAAGGTTGCATTGAGGTAAATATGTTTTAAGAAATAAGGTTTATACGTGTATATTTGCAGCACAAATATAAATACCACCAACTTATTTATGACTGATTGAAATGCATACATAGGGTTACACTGATGTAATTCGCAAAGATACTCATCGTAAGGTACCACATTTACGATCATAAACTTACATGGCTGTGCGCGCCTATACACATTAAAGCATAATATATATTAACAAAAAAAAACATATTAATTGCAACCTTTTGACTTTCTTGTTAACAAAGTACAATTTAAAATTATTTATACTTTCTCGTGTTTTATATATGTGCAATTTCTTTCTGGCAGCGCTTTTATAAGATTTAAAGTATACGACTTTATGTAACCAGATAAAAATATTTCATTTTGAAAAAAGAAATTTACTCAGGGCTCTCGTGATTGATTAATAGTTCGGCCCAAGTTGGGTGGCCAATTGTAATGATCTGGGATTAGTGGGACTTAACATAATCTACACTACAGGGTGCCACTAAGCATTTGAACCTAGAAAATTTATAAAGTAGGCAGATATGTAAGTAAAAAAAAAATTTTTTTTTAATTTTATTTTATAAATTTTGATTCCGGTCATTAGCCCATTGTCACTAGCTCAGTGGAATAGCAGAGATTTATATTTTATAATAAATTCTTATCTAAGAATATATGAAAAGGAATGCCAGTAATTATACACACAAACATTTATTTACACACATATATAATATTTAACATTGTTTTAGTATCAGTTTACATTTTAAAATTTAACTTACATTTTTAACTTTGATTTTAATTTACATTTTAATTTTTATAAGTTTACATTTTAATTTTTATAAGTTTGCACAGATGGGTTTATAAAAGCTTGTTTTATAATGTTGAGCATAGATCGGTTACATAGATTACACGGTCAAAAACATTTCAAAATAAACATAAACGATCAAAATATAAAATCATTGGTGGAATTGCAGAGGGAAATTTATAAGAAATCCAATAGCATTCATCGTAAGATGCTGTATTGACACCAATAACTTAAAAGACATCCGAATAAATATATTTTAGATACTCACCATAAGGTATCATTATTTACTGAATGTCTATATATTTTGATCAAATATGAAAACCAAAAACATAATTGACTGATAACGAATCCATGCAACGTCCATACCCAACTTAAATTTAATGCATTTTTATTTAGAGTGTCGAGTATGAATAGACTACATAGATTTGCATTTGAAAGAAAATATTCTATCTTTATTTAACCTTAGGCCAAAAGTTCACAGTCAAACCAATGTCAATTCATCTGATATATCGATGCATTCAATGTAATACGAAATACGGCAGCACAAAAGGTTAAGAGAAGAAATTGCTTCTCATCAGGAATATTACATCTATCGACAAGAAGAGCAATAAAAAAAACTCCATAGGAAAGGACAGCAGACTTCGACTTATTATCCCTTCCATAGGCAAACGGTTGTGTGCGGCGTATAAATAGGTTCTGCCCATAGTGAATCTCGTAATACATCTACTAATTACACCAATATATCCAATCCATTGACCCAATTTAACTACAAAACAAATAACCTAAGATTACCCTCCCCTAATATAACTTTACAAATCTATACAGCCATTCACGCCCAACTTAAGTTTAACATTTATATAATTTAGTCTAATGAAAAACAAAAATCATAATAAAAACTTAAAAGAACAAAAAAAATAAATGGAAATGATTTTAAATAAAAAAAATACATCAAATAACATTATTAATATTAATTTACATTGGTCAGATAGGATTCTATTTGTATTATTTACTAAAAGGTTTAGAATTTAGAGTTCTTATTGTTTTCAAATAAATATAAAGTTCTTAGATTTTTAAAACGTCCAGCTTTATCCGTTGCTTGCCATTTGAACATGAATTCCCATGCCATCCTACAAAGGTTGGTATTCTGTAGGCCGTTTTATTTATTCATCCAGAGGTTTTTTACTTTAGCTGGTCCTCAATGTAGAAAACGATGTTTCATTTTTTTTAACAACTGAAGGAATTGAAAGTGCATCTTTCAATCCCTTCACTTCCAACTCCGCATTAACACATATCTGTCCACTCATAATAACTAACTAATAATTTCCAAACTTTTCCTTTTATATTAATTTTAAGGATTCAATTGACATTACGTCATCGATGATGATGATCCTTCCATTGAGGTACGATTTCCCCAATGGATTTCTTTCATTGTCCATTCTGTTCCTATTGTTTTTCCTCTCCTATCTGACCTTTGCTTATACATTTTAAATGCCCGAGGGCTAGTTTACATTTAAGTAATTAAAACAATCATTTCCATCTGATTAATTAATGTGTTTTCCAAACTTAAAGATATATTTTTATCTCTAAATCTTTTTGAGTTTTTGTTTTTAAAATACCTTTTCTATTTTTAATAAAGTTTTATTTTAATAAATTTTTTTTCATCTGTGCGATTTATATATATATATGAGTTTAGTATAGAATTTTAATTTTCAATTTTTAATCCTTAAAAAAAAAAGTTTTATTTGCGAACTTTTATTTTTTTCATGTTTAATAATAAAAAACAATGTAACGTACATATGTGCCCATTACAATATATATATATATATATTGGTATTGTATATGTTTAAATGTAGCTCTGATGATGACTGCTGGACAGTTGAAATTGTAAGGAAATAATAAATCATATGTTAAACTGCATGTAGAGTGTCATTTAAGGTGTACATGGTGTATTATATTAACTTATAGATATAAGTAGAAATACAGGTAGACAGTTATATATGGTTTTTATAGATATAGAGAAGGCATATGATAGAGTAAATAGAAATAGATTATGGATAAGTTTAGTAAATTTGGGAATTGCTGTGTCTGCAAGTATGATTGGGCTGTCAAATGAATATATACAATAAGACAGAATATTTTTTTAAGTAATCATAATAGCAAATAGTTTGTAACAACACTATTGCTACAGTTCGCTAATGTTCAATTCCCTCGATGTACATTCAGGCTGGCTGTTACAAAGTGGTTCAAAACGGGCTAGGTTTATGTACACCTTGGTCCTGGTCCAGTACACAAACCCATCATAGTGTAGCACTGTGACTATAAGCTCCTTACAGCTTCCATATCTGCAACAGTCCACCAGTAACTTTACTTGAAAACTGCTGGAAACTCAACTCTTCATTCAGCTGCTATCCGGATGGTTTCCTCAGGCTACCATCTCCCAATCTCTGTGGGCCTATTCACTATGCCCATGAACTACATTTTCACTGAACACTGGACATTAACTGAAGCACTGACACTAGATCTCTTCTATCGGAATTGAACAGAAAAGTCAACTGGAGATGTACTCGAAAAATGACCTGACGTACTTAGTTACATACTCTTTTTGTAGCTTCCTGATAACTGCAACAATTAATTACATTCACCAATAAGGTAAGGTCTCTTATCTAGAAATATTTGCAATCACCAAATATTTTTTGGAAATTTTGTCGATCGCCATTACGTTAATGCTTTAATTAAATTCCTCAGTTATCACTATGCAATCTAAAAACAATATCTCGAATAAATTCTAGTTTTTCTGGAGTGCACAAACTTGTATGCAATTTTTACAAAATACAACAGGAATGGATGGAGATTTAGTGGATCTTATTAAGAGATTGTATGAAAATAATTACTTTATGTATTAATTAGGGAGTATAGAATCAGTTAAAATTAAAAATGGGATGGGACTGAGGCAAGAATGTTCTATGTTATGTACTTTGTTTTTTTTGTACTTGAGAAAAATGGAGAGAGCAATAGAAAGACTAGAAAGAGGGGTAGAAATACCATTAATAGGTGGCAAGGAAGTATATGCATTATTGGGTCTTTTATTTGCAAATGATTTCTTGTGCACAGAAAGAAGGGAAGATATAGAAGTTATGCTGAGGACATAAGAAGGGAAGATATGGAAGTTATGAAAGAGATGAGGTCAAATTTAGTGAAGAAAAACCCAAAGTAATGATGATTAATACTGGGAGGAAAAAGACAAAAGAATTTTTATTGGGGATATAAAGTTAAGTGTAGCGAATAGGGATAACTATTTGGGAATTGTCATAAGTAATCAGAGAAATTGCTTGGATGAATGGGGAGAAAATGATAAATGAAGCAAAGAGAAGAAAGGGACTGATAAAGAAATTTAACAGTGTTTTCGTATAATAAATATGATGTAACTAGAACTGTATGGGAGTAGCAATAGCAGGGATAAGAAATGGTAACAATGCATTATGTGTAAGTAAAGGGGTGTTAGATTACTTAGAAAAAGTACAAAGAGAAGTAAAAAGACATACATTAGATGCAGATATGTGGATGACAAAGGAGGCAATTCAAGAAAAAATGGAATAGTCAAGATTTTATATGAGAGATGCAAAAAAACAACATGAAAAGGTTCTGCAGATTGCAGTTTAAGGATAATAAGAGAATAGCCAAAATAGTATTGAATTGGGTTATGAGTAAAGAACAGGCAACAAGATGGGTGAGAAAGGCAGTATAGTATGCAGAAGATGTAGTTAAAGGATTTATATCAATATACTTATACAAAAGGTGAGATGACTGTGTTAGGAGAATTGGTTGAGTGTAACAGTTGCAAGAAATGGGATAGAATAGATTCATTAATAAAGAATAGGAAATTGGAGAGATGGAGAACTAGTATGGAGAGTAAAAAGAGTTTAAATATATATAGAGAAGAAACAGTATATTGGGTGTGAGTTAATTTATGATAATAGAAAGGAAAACTATTTAAGGTTCAAACATGATTTTTGGCAATAAGGGAATATACATATAAATGTGATTTAGTCTGCAAGTTGTCTAGAAAATATTAGGCATCTGTTAATTGGATGTAAATGTTTCCAAGTAGAAAGGTACAAATAATGAAGTTGTGGTGAAATGAATATAAACAAAGGGATTATATAGGTGGGTTCTTAGTTTTTATGCTGGGTTTGGAAAAAGATAAGAGAAATTTAGACATAAAGGCTAAGGAGTTGACAAAGTTTATGTTGTGAAAATCAGATGGAGCAGGATAGGGAAGAACATAGGAAAAACTTAGTGCAGGGAATGGAAAGAGAAGGTAAAGTGGCTAACAGGTTTCCCTGGGCATGGTAGCTGAGAGATTTTTGACTCCGATAAAGGAGAAGTCACAATGCATCTCATCTCATAACTGTTAAAACATATTTGATAAGCATAAAATCATAGGTCTAAAAAGGCTTTTAATGTATAATTAATAATACATATTTTCTATAACAGCTATTACATATATTATTTTTTCTAATTTATGCCATTATAAATATTTAAAAACCAGGCACTCTTCACAAAACTGGAGTGTAATTGTTTCAAGCACCCACCAATTATCCACACTATCTCATACAACTGATACACATGACCACACACATGCAGAAAAGATAAATAATCACAAATATATATATTTCATGTTAAACCGGCATTCATCAGTTGGTCCAGATTATCATCTACCACCCATATATATAACCAGTGCTCAGTTTATATTAAGATAGCAAATCCTCACCTTTTAATGGACAGGCTTAAATCTACTCCAACCTCCAACTTTTCAGCCATCCATATCATTGAAAATCTGATGATGGAATCCCATGCTGATACCAACATTATTGCCACACCTATGTTGGCCTGAAGTCACTCTGACACCTCATGTATAGGACCTTACTTATTTAAGTACTAGAAGAGCGATGGGTGTAAGTTTGATATATAAATATTTGAAAACCAGAAGCTCTTCACAAACCTGGAGCTTAATTGTAAATATAGGGATTTGAACTCAGACTTTCAAGCACCCACCAACTATCCACACTATCTCACACAACTGATACAATGATATGGATGACTGAAAAGTTGGAGGTTGGAGTGGATTGAAGCCTGTCCATTAAAGTGTGAGGATTTGCTATCTTAATATAAACTGAGCACTGATTATATATATATGAGTGGGAGATGTTAATCTGGACCAACTGATGAATGCTGGTTTAGCATAAAATACGTATATTGGTGATTATTTATCTTTTCTACATGTGTGTGGTCATGTGTATCAGTTGATGAGATAATGTGGATAGTTGGTGGGTGCTTGAAAGTCTGAGTTCAAATCCCTATATTTATGTTATTATGTAAATTAATCACAAAACCTGTAACAGCTGTAACCAAAAAGAACATGAATATATTGCAGTAGTTTTACTTTTATAAATCATCATTTTCCTGATGTTAGTTTTTAATTTTATACAGTTTAGCCTCACCTTAAAATCAATATCTTTAAAGACTTTAAAAAGACCTCGAAAGAAACCATAATTGAAATGGGTGTTAAGAAAGCTATGGATGATAAATGCTGAATCAAGCTATATGGCAAATAGTAACAATTGATAATGAATGTAAATTATCTAATATTATCTTCTGGGCTTTTTTTTTTTTGTTGTTGTAATAATGAATATATATTTATTTTTAATACTACAAATGCCAGATTTCATACAACCATTTATTGACAAATAT
The DNA here is from genome assembly GCA_028023455.1 of Epiperipatus broadwayi. NCBI lineage: Eukaryota > Metazoa > Onychophora > Udeonychophora > Euonychophora > Peripatidae > Epiperipatus > Epiperipatus broadwayi. The sequence goes on from JAQFVV010000059.1 coordinate 3,885,896, forward strand.
CTCTCAAAAGATTATATTTTAAAATTAAATACTGTATAATCAAAATTGAATACATAGTCCCATTTAATCTAATATAGTATAAATAGAAAGAAAATCACATTGAATTAAACACAATTTTTTTTCCAGTTTTTGTTAAAAATGTAATTTTTATTTTATTTTTGCCGGTTTAATTCATTATAATAGGGTATATATGTACATTGTATCTACTGTATTTGATCCTGAGGAAGACTGTTTGTTGAACTGTCAGCTATTTTGAAAGTGTAGTGCATTGTATAAAATGCACAGTTAGTGTTATCTTTGCTTATTTATATTATTAATAAATAATAATTATATACTAATCACTTATTAGGTTAGAGATTATATATCACTTTTAGTAGATATAATTAATACTTATGTATACATATTTATTAAGTCGATCACGTGGTATCATTAGCTGATTTCATTTTTTTTTATCCTCCCACGTGCAATATCTTAGATATATTTAAAACTTCTATTTTACCGCGCACATACACACACACACTTTACACCTCGTTTATCATTTTCAAATGTCTTTCGACATATGTCTAGTTTGCGTGTAGTGAAACAACAGCTTAAAGAAATCTAAAATATTTTTAAAAATTTCATTATTGATGCCCCCCCCCCCCCCAATTAACTTGATTAAAATATATTGAATTTTTACTTAACTATATTCAGCATGGTGATTTACTAAAATATTTAAACTTTTTTCCTTTTAATTAAATATTTAATTATAGTAATTTTCTTTTAATTAAATTAGTTTTATCTGACCGAAAATGAGTATTTGCTATTATTGAAATGGAATCAATAATAAAGAATGTCTGGCGTGGAAAGGAGAGAAGGAAGAAATAATTATTCATGGTTGCCTTTTTTTAAACAAACCACTAGTTTTTAATCTGAATTTTAATCGAAAATGAACTCAAAATTATACATATAAAATTAAATAAAGGAGTGGATTTAGAATTTGGATAGATGAACCGTAAGATCAATGCTGTTTATTATTTTCAATAGTAAACTCATAAGCTCGGATATATATTGCTACAGTTCTGCCACCTATTATACGTATGAGTAATTAAAAAATGGTGATGTTTATATTTCTGGCTTACGACCTTTTTTCATCAAAAGTTTTACAACTTGATTTAATGCGCCTAGATTTTTTTGGATCTAATGTACTTATCATTCAACAGCTATTTTTAACTTTTTTGCATTGGCACACACACTAAATAGGAATTTAATAAACATGGTTTACAATAAAGATGAGGTTACTTATTGCGTAAGCTGGATTCACGTGATGTTTGTTTATTATTTAAAAATTATTAATTAAATTATAACATTCAGTAGCTTTTTAAGAATCAATATGTTAGCATTAAGTGTAATATTTAATCTAAGAATAATTTTGGACGTATACAAACTTAGCTTGAAAAAATACACACAAACAAAAGTGCGGTAATATGTGTATAATTCTCAACTTCACAGTCGAAAGATAGAATGATTTTTAGATAGGAGGAGAAAGTGTGACTAGCCAATAATCTATATTTATATCTCTTATCGTTTTGTAGAATAAATTGATTAATCAAAGATTATTTTAAAGCAATCACTTTTCTTTTCTGTTTGCTTACCCCCCCCCCCCCTTATTGAGATTTACAATTATTCTAATATGAAATCTTGTGACTTGGTACCAACAATTACCCCCCGTGTTAATTATGATGATGTATTTTCACAGTTGTCTTTCCATCACTTAATTAAAATATTAGCATTCCTAACTCCAATATTTTCTTTTCCCTTAGCATTTTTAAAATAAATTTTTAAAAAAATCATTTTTTTTTAATTTTTCATAATGCTTTTTATTGAATTGTCAGATGTTTTTGTTTGTTTGAAAGTTGTCTCACAAAATTGTTCATTTAATTATCTATTAGTTTTAACTATCTAACATTCATCTTTAAAGCTGTTTTCATTTTCAAATATTTAATATTATTTTTACAGTTTGTAAGATACATTTTACTAATACCTGTAGATAACTTCTATTTTCATTTATAATTTCAAATATTCATTTAAATAGTTGAATATATTATTAATAACTCCAGAGTGAGTAGATAATGCTTACTTGCATGGTGGTTTTTTTGCTTATCTTTTCACCTTGCTTTCACCTTCAGGCAACAAACCAAACATCGGTAGTGCATAACTGTCATGCAATTTAACAAAGGGTTCGATTGCATTGAAAAAATGAATTTTTTAGGATTTATTTGGTAATTAAGATATGTACTTGTAGTGTTTGTAAAAATGGCAGACATTTTTGTGCACTCCAGAGAAAACTAGAATTTATTCGTGAGGTTGTTTTTAGATCGCGCTCTGATAGCTAAGGAATTTAATTAGTGCATTGACGTAATGGCGATCTACAATTCCAAGAAATATTTGCTGATTACAAATATTTCTGGATAAGAGACATTGCCTTATTGGACAAAGTATTGATTTATTGTTGCAGTTATCAGAGAGCGCTAAGAGGACTGTGTAACATCTACGCAGCGTAGTAGTTGAGTAGCAGTATTGAGTAGACATCTGTTTAACACCAGCAGAGATATCTCGCATTAGTGCTTGCGGTTAAAGACCAGTGCCCAGTGGAAATGTAGTTCACGGGTATAGCTGAAGGAGACTGCAGCGGAGATATTCAGAGCCTTTGTTGGAGAGCATTTGTTGCAGACCAATTCATTGGAGAGCATTCGTTGCAGACCAATTCGTTGGAGAGCACATTGTAGACCAATTCATTGGAGAGCATCCACTTTGCAGACCATTCATTTGGAGAGCACCCAGTGCAGAGAATACAGAGTATATTCTGAGCATTCATTGCAGACCATTCGTTGGTGAGCATACACAGCAGAGCATTAGTGGCAAGAAAACAGCGTGGGAATTGAACATTAGCGAATGTTATTGGATAGCCGCACAGTCGTAAGTACGAATATAACAGTACTGTATGTAACTTCTTTTTCTAAATTCAGATACATCAAAAATAAAGGTTTTATTATTAACTTGAGAATACCTACCTTTGATAAACAATGTTCAATGTGTGTTAATGTTAGAAAGTAATTCCAGATTAGTGAAGTACTAACTTACTGTCCTCAACTGGATCTTAGTTTTTAGATACAATTTTTATACCACAATATAAAGAATATGAGAGTCATGATAGTTTATTTGATTGGTCTGTTTGTGTTACTGACAATTTGTTTACTATTATTTTAATTGGTAAATCATATTCTATTCTGAATCCCATTCTGAAGCTCTCTGTACGGTCCATTAGTGTATTATTGAGAATAAAATTTGGATGAGACCCAAAACATTTTTTCACTCTGGCTGAAGTTAACCTAGGACTATACCTTGAGATAGACTGGTAGATATCATCATTCTCTATGATTTCTAAAAGTTTTGGGATCCCGCTTGATTTATCATCACCTGATCTGGTAGAATTTTGATGGGACTTCAAAATCATACCTGTCTTTAGAATTATTGGGTTGTCCATTCAAAATGTATAGGCTTTGTATCTATAACTATTGTTGGAAGCCATCTGAGAGTTCCATTAATTAATACATTAATATATATATGTGCTCTGCGCACAGTTAATGAAGCTATTAATAAATTGTCAAAATTTTTTACTGCCAAGCGCTTTCGGGACAGTCTACAGTCCCATATTCATGGTGAGTTATTCTGTTAATAACTGTAAAACTATGCAAATTTATATGCAGATGTTACGTGGACCATTTACAAGATAAAGAATAGCAGGCCTCTCTTCTGTTGATTGCCGATGGGTCAGCCGCAATGAAGTAAGCTTTCCTAACTTTACATTTGGTGTTGTTTGTTTCAGAGCAAATGACACTGGCTGTGGTAGGTAGAAAAGCATGTCCAGAGTTTCTCTCATGTTCGACAAAAATTGAATTACCTTCATACTTTGTTTTGGTTTTATTGTAAAGGTATCGGTGTTGAGCTACTCTGGTGGCAATGTTAGTTTTGGTCACTCCATAATATGTTGCCATGCAATTTCTTTGGGGGCAGGTAATTTTGTACACAACTTGAGGGGTGAGTTCAGGTTTGATCCTGTCTTTGATATTATTTATCAGTCTATTGGTATTGGGAGGTGAAAGGAAAGTGACTTCAAAGTCACATGATAGTTGATTGATAAGGCTTTTAGCTGTAGAGTGAATGTATGGGATTAAGATTCTTGGTTTGTTTTCTTTCTTGTGGTTGTGGTTTATTTTATAGAAAAATTTGTTGACTTTTCTATTGATGGACGAATAAGTGTGTCCAATTTTCCTTAAATCAGTTATATAATTGATGAGATTTTTTCTTTTATCTGCCTCATATTTGCACAAGTTATGGTTCCTAATTAATACACAGTTTATCGGAGCCCTTTTGCAATTTTCCATTTCACTATATTGATCAGGCGTATTAATAGTTTTATTCTTTGCTGGTATTTCTTTATCTTAATTGTTTGAATGCCAGTTTTTTTCATTTGCCTGATTCTTGGATGACTATTATGTAAACGTCTTAGTACTTGAAAGCATTCCTCAGAGGAATCATGACTCATGATCTCCAAACAATTCATCCATTTTCAATCAAGAGCTCCAGCCTATGCAATTGGCAGACCAATTTTTGTTCAGCCAATCAAAACAGATTCATTTAATTAACATTTGGAATATGAAGTTGCTGGTGATTCATTCAGAAACATATTTACAATTTGGCTACATGTCTATTTTAATAAATTTATATTAATGGCTTTTGCTTTTACATTATTCGTTTTAGAACTGGCAGTTTTAGATGACTCCCTTCACTTACCGAGATTTAAATAGTTCATTTAAAAAACGTATTATATTTGTGACCTAAATCACATTAACCATTGCATATCTCAAATAATGCATCTAGTCATGTTTTTGTAAATTGATATGTTCCCCTGCAATAAGGACAAGAGATACATTTTTTTTTGTTAGAAAAGTGGAAATTTGGTTACCTTGATAATCTATTATCCTATTGCTGGTTTGTGGTAGATTAATTTTTACATTTAATAACAGCTCAAATAGTTTTTGAGTCAATGGACGCTGCAAATTTGAAGCTCCAGTATTATAGCATTTTATTAAGTTATTCAAGTCTTGAGTCTTGAACCAACACCTGTTAATCTTTTCATAGTTTATACTGAATACTGGTCTTATAAGATCTACCCCTATTTATAAGGCTTTTGATAATGGACTCTCCCATTCTTCTCTGACCATTGTGCTAGTTTTTTTTTTTTAGGCAAACGGTTTTTTTGCGCCAGATATGATTACGATATCTGCAATATATATATATGAAAACATTCAGTGTGTGTGCTAATGTCACCTATAGTAAATTTTCTGGAACTTGACATTTTATTTGGATCATCTTCAAAAATAGTTTTAGCTAGAAATGCCATGTAGTCATACGACTATTTGACTGAAACTAGATATTTGGGCAATTAACTGCCTGCTGGAGGGTTGCATTAGATCCTAAGATCTAGGTGTAGTGCTCTCAGATTCAAGGCTCCTCACTGATGAAAGCCACAAGCTAAAAACTAGTCTGGGGATATTGTATGAGTAGGTACTAGATAGAAATTTTATGCACAAGCCTCTTAGCATTCATTGATTACTCTGGCTTGCACTGAATGGCACTACTGTATGGAGAGTTTTGCCTGTTTTAATAACAATTATGAGCAAGCATAAGAAAAGGTGATCATGTGATGTTTAGTGGTTTAATACTGCACCCATTTTATTGCATAATTAGAGTTTTACAGTTAAGGCTTTCTGGCTAATACAAATAATCCAGATAAATGAATATAAATATTTCAACAGGTTTGAGACTCATTCGTGTTGGTGAGATTACAAGCATTAGTTCATTACTTAATAACAACTAGATATATTTAAAAAAAAATACTTTAACTGTTATGTATTCGAATGTAGGCACTCAGAATACCAAGAACTAAATCAATAAATAATAAATTTAGATATGGACTGGAATAATGATGAAAATGTTAATAATAGTGAATAATTATCAATACACTTTAACACAGTATGTATTATAGTTCATTTGTGGTTCAATTCCCACAAACCACATTCAGCTTGCTGGACGATTTTGCTTGGCCTGTTTTCAAGACTTTGGCGCTGCTCCTCAAACTAACGGAGTTCTTTAGCTTAATTCAGCTGCTGATCAAGATTTCATTAATTCCATACTCCAGCTACTGTCTGTTAAAATCTCTTACCAACAATTCGCTTGGTAAATTCACTGGAATAAAAACCACGCTCTTTGCTGCACCTATATATCCCCCCTGTTTGGCCTCCGACAATCCAGGGTTCTCCTTGATTGCTATCAGCCTTGTTTTCCTCTTTATATTTGTAATTAGTACATTCAACTTCTACTGAATCAAGAAATATTTGTAATTAGCAAATATTTATTAGTATTTACCGTACGCAATTTTCTTATCACAAATAAATAAATATTTTCCATCGTTACATTCTATGCAAGTTTAATTATTAATTAAACCCTTATCAGTCAGAGATCTAAAAAAATATTTCTCTAATACATTTACCTTACTTTTTCTGGAGTAACAAAAATTTCTTATTGAATTTCAATGTACATATTTTACAAACACAACAATAACTTACTCATAATAAAATCTATTCTCTTAGTTATCTAATAAAAGTTCCAACAATATTTATCGCTGTTAGTTTTCTTTTCAATGCTTACATGTGATTGACTTCATTTGATAAATAATATTGAATGAGAGTTATTATTCAGTGTATAATTCTAGAGCAGTAAATTACTATTCAGTAAGAGAATCTGACATATTTTATATCTGATTATTCTCAAATGCACTCAATTTCCAAAAACATACCCTACTTTAATATGAACAATATTGGATTCACTCATCACTTTACTTTGTGGGCATGTATGTGCCAAGGTCTGTTAGTTTCTTATTATTTAATTGATTTGAAAATAATTATTTTACAACTGTTAATTTACATAAAGGCTTTCGTCAAATTTCTGAAAATAGTTTGGATCCAAGAAAATTATTTAGATTATAATTTAACTAATCACTTTGGAGGTAATGGAATCCCTGGAGGTTTTAAAAAATGTTGGACCTTTGGAAAATATGCAAACTCATCTTTTAAGAAGGCTTCTCTAGTTTCAATCTAAATAAATAGAGGAGATAGAGAGTCTGCAATAAGATCATGGAATACCACTGTTATTCTTACAACTGAAGTGGACAGTCCAGCTAATGATTTCAGATTTACAAATAAATAATACAGGAGAATGAACTAGGCAGTTTCATGCTATTGGTAAAAGGTCTGACCAAGGATTGGGAGGTCCCAGAATCGATTCTGGCACTCTCAGGTCTGATGCTCAAAGGTCTTATGAGCTCCTGAGCAATGAAACCATATGCAATTCATTTAGTGATTAAGAGATTTGAAAAGAGTGGATTCAATGCCTGGGCAATCCGAGCAAGAATGGTCTACCTATCAAATGCAAGTGAACAATGACAAGATCACACTAGAAGACCATTAAATGATCAAATTCAAACGATAATACTTACACATTCAGACCATTCGTAAGAATCACATTCTAATACGGATTGAAACTTAATATAAATAATTGTTCCATTTCTGAGCACCTAATTGAAATAGGGGTTCATTTACTGAATTCCTTCCTTATATACATTTTAAACTGAGTTATGTTTATTAAAAAATGCACAGCTGTTAAGAGTAGTTGTCACAATGTAATATTAATAACTAACTCTGTACCGCAATGTATGTACATATTCATTCTGTTACCCCACTAAACATCACATGATCACCATTTCTTATGCTTGCTCATAACTGTTATTAAAACAAGCAAAAACCCTACAATAGTGCCACTCAATGCAAGCCAGAGTAATCAATGGATGCCAGAAGGCTTGTGCATAAAATCCCTATCTAGTGCCTACTCATCCAATATCCCCAAACTAGTTTCTAGCTTGTGGCTTTCATCAGTGAGGAGCTTTGGATCTGAGAGATCTTAGGATCTAACACAAACCTCCTGCAGCCAATCTTTTATCTCTACTTAACTAAGAGTCTAAAATTGGAAACACATTTTCAATCCAAGTTCATTAGCTTATATAGTCATACAGGTCTGAACTCAGCTCAGTACCAATACATTTTTGTGTCTTTGGTTCTTTAATAACCAGAGTCACCAATATCCTATTAGACAGGATTGGTGTTAAACCACTAAACATGACATGCTCACCATTTTTTACGCTTGCTCATAACTGTTATTAAAACAGGCAAACCTCTCCATACAGTAGTGCGACCCAGTAATCAATAGATGCCAGAAGGCTTATGCATAAAATCCCTATCTAGTGCCTACTCATTAAATATCCCTAGACTAGTTTCTAGCTTGTGGCTTTCATCAGTGAGGAGCCTTGGATCCGAGAGCACTGCACCTAGATCTTAGGATCTAATGCAACCCTCCTGCAGCTACCTTTTATCTCCACTAAACTACAAAACTATGTCTAAAATTTTCAATCCACGCTTATAGTCATACAGGTCTGAATTCAGTTCAGTACCAATACATTTTGGTGTCCTTGGTTCTTTAATAACCATAGTCACCACAATCCTATTAGGCAGGATTGGTGTTAAACCACTAAGCATCATATGATCACCAGATTTACCAGTTTTAATAACAGTTATGAACAAGCATAAGAAATGGTGATCATATCATGTTGGGTTTAGCACCAATCCTGTCTAATAAGTTATGTATGTATACTGAACTGCATTCAGACCTATATGATTATATAAGCTAAAGAGCTTCAATTGAAAATATTAGTTTTTAATTTTAGTCTCCATATTTTGGTAGTTAAGTAGTGATAAAAGGTGTCGGCAGGAGGGTTGAATTAGATCCGAAGATCTAGGTGCAGTGCTCTCAGATCCAAGGCTCCTCACTGGTAAAAGCCTCAAGCTAGAAACTAGTCTGGGGATATTGGATGAGTATGCTATAGGGATTTTATGCACAAGCCTTCTGACATCCATTGATTATTCTGGCTTGCACTGAGTGGCACTAATGTAGGGAGAGTTTTGCCTGTTTTAATATTCATTCTGCTTATTTATTACATTTGATAGACAATAGATTCGATGACAAGGATAATATTAGTTACTTACCACTAGCGAATTATTTTGCTAATATAAAATGAAGTTATTTGATTGTGCATTTTGGAATTATAATTATAACAACTATCTTCCTGATATTGCAGGGTATATCCAAATAGATTGCAGTTAAGACAAACAGACTGCTTCCAGTCAAGAATGGCTACTAAAGACAGATTGAGAAACACTTCAAATAAGATGCAAGACAAAAAAAAGGATCACTTGCCAAGGAATGTTTATTACTGCTTTATTGATTTAGTCAAAGCATTTAATTCAATGAATACCTGAATACCCATTAAAATGTATTCATATTTTCAACATTATACAATGAAAGGAAACATTATTATGATGGTGGAAAACCTAAAATGTAAAATAAAAATTGGTGTTAAAATGATCTAACTTCAACATCATTTTTGTGGCTTCTTGAAGTGGGGTATTAATATAAAATTAATGTTGATGGTGTAGTTTTTCATATGAACAACATAAAAACAAATTTTATTTTCTACTATTTTTGCCAATTGATCTAAAACATCTTTATGTAGTACTTTACACAACTTCTTTTCTTCATACATTGTCATGTCCCAGACAAAAAAATTACTAGTAAATTACATGCCCATTTGTACCAGCTTTCTTAGTTGCAGTTCTTAATACTATATCAGTTATCTTCTTGTTGATTTTATTCAAATCTGAGATATCTTCAAAATCTGTTAATATTTTAAATCAATTTTGAAAGTTCTAATTTAAATTCAGTGGAATATGTTCAAAGGCTAAGAATATCAACTGATGTTTTTCTTAATAATTTTTGCCTAATTTTCTTTGTATCTTACACCTCACTAATCAAGTATCATTTCCTGTGTTGACCAACTCTAACATTAAAGTCTCCCTAACCATTCTTAAAATGTTTGATTTGATCAAAAAGCCTTTTGTACATCCATATAAAAATACTCTATTTGTTCATCAAAATGAGAACTTGTTGAGGCATAAACCTGGATTATGCGCATTTGGTATTTTCCATTAAGTCAAATAAACTAATTTTCCTCTACATCTGATATACCATCTATCTCAGAGTTTTCCATAAAGTCAAATAACTAATCTTCCTCTATGTCTGATATACCATCAATCTTAGTGTTGTTCCACTTTTTATTTATAATGGCCCATTTCAACTGTGCTTCCAATATTTGTCTTTGTAGTTATGCCCAATTTTTAAATCAATTTTTCTTCAAACTAAATAATGTACAGCAATGTCCCATTTAATATTAGATAGTTCTTCTAATTTCATGCAATCGTCTTTCACTTGCGACTTGCAATTTATAGGTACCTAAATAAAAGATCATTATTGAATAGCAGCCTAGGTTCACATTCGGAAAATTTTTAGTGCCCTATATTTTTGGCCATCAACTGCAGCCATGGTTGCTGTCATAAAATTTTTGGGAAGGGCCATAAACTGTCTATCATGATTGTAAATCCCTATTAAAAAATTTACACACCTTCATTCTGCTTTCAACAAAGTTCAAACGATATTTTATTTAAGAACTACAAGGTATTTGTGAAAAAAGTCTGCATCATTTCAAGATCTTAAACTTAGTATAAAAAGCCAATAAATTCACCATTAGCTGATCCATATTGGTGAGCAGTCCATCCATATTTGTTTACTATATGAATAATCACATAGAACAACTGCCATCTCAAGAATATATGGAGTGGACATTAGGAATTTGATCTGCTTAGTTCCTATAAGCCTCAAAGAGGAATCAAAAAATCTGCTTTCAGGAGTAATTTAGAAAGCACATTCTAATCTTTGAAATAACTTAATCTAATTTGGCAAAGGAATTAATAATTAACTGATTAGTTGAGGGTCGTTCTTTAAAAAAAAAAGTATTAATTGCTATTGCTAAAAGTATCATTAATTAATTATTTACTCCAAATTCTTGGAAAGGTATAACCCAAAAGTAGTTAGTCTAGGAGAGAGATAAAGGACTTTTATGGAAGTTCATATCCTAAGGTGTTCATCAACTGCAAGTTTCCGAATAGATATACAGAACAATACCACACACATCTTTACCTTTATTCCATATAAGCCTTCAGATTTTTCTGTATTAATAATTTATGTACAATCTTTATACATAGGTATATTTATATATATTTACATTTGTTATCTATGCAATAGAATACATGTCATTATTAAAATAAGCGCTTGGAACTTGTCACACTGGGTTATTTCTTTACTAAGTCCTTTCTACGCCCTCACATTGCTGTGTATATCTTATTAATCTCAAGAAAACTTATCAGCCAGGTACTGAGGTTCATCTATAATGTACTAATAAAAAGCATTATTTATAGTAGTGTTAGCAAGTTGTCTGATATAGCTGTTTCAAACATGGTTTCTGCATTCATAAGCAATTTAATATGTACATTATAGTCTCACATGCCACAAATGAATTTACTCTTAAGGGCTTCATTTACTAAAAAACAAAATTCACAAAAATTACCTATTTTTTCAATTGACATGAAATCTTTACTTTTTTATATCTTTAATCAAACTGATAATAATCTAGTATCCAATGGCTTGGGGTAAAAAATAATCAATTAAAATTTCTACTGTCTTTTTATATATCAAATTAAATGGATGTATTGATTTGATTCATACATACAATATCTCGTATGTGACAGGCCACTGAAAGATATTGCTAGTTTTAATTCATGTTTATTAATATCAGCATTTAGGAAGAACCTGAAATGATCCATTCATTTAGGTAAGTGTACTCAAATTCTATAAAATGAACCTATCTAAATTTTTTAAATATTTTATCCCTATTGCTAGTTGTTAAATTTTAGATTAATTAAATAATGAAATGGCGATTATTTCAATATTTGTTTTTTATGTAGAATCTAATCTATTAACAGCTAACGATAGGGACTAGTTTGTGGAGGGACGTAATTATAACATATGATCCAAGACGTGTGAAATAGATGTAAAATCCCCAAAAGCACTCACCAGTTGGCCCAGATCACAATCTCTTAACATATATCTTTGTCATTGTTTAGAATATATAGATAGCCAAATACTACGGTTTAATTGACATGTCAAACTTACTGCCCTCACAACTTTGACACAAAACACTTGATGGAAGTATATTAATAAATTTTTATGTCATTCATTGGACTAGAGATTATCCACATAATGAATTAATGTTATATCACTCTCGTGCAACGTAGGGACCAGTTTCTATCTGCTTTTAACACCTTGTGATGTGTAATAATTATTAACATATGACCTAGAACAGGTGAGGCAGTAAGTTTAACACACTTATTAATTAATTAATCTGTAGTACTTAGCTATCTATCTATATATACTAAATAATGATAAAGATATGTGTAAAAGATTGTGATCTAAGCCAGCATGAAACATGCATCTTAAAAATTATACTATATATTTTTCATATGTCATGGGTCATATGTTTATAATTTCACCTGAATGACTAATAAAAATTATTAAAAATCTACAGCTAATTTACATATTAACATATCTAAATAAAGGAAATAAATCACTCTTTCTCAGGCTATGAGTTAAAACATTTATCTTTATGGCAATTACAACTTTTACCTAGTTTATATATACATATATATTGTATTTAGGCTTCAACCGAGTAAGGTTACTATATTGTAAATGTGGTCTTTTTTCCCAATCCAGTCCATAACTTTTCATCACGATAGGAAAGAAACACAGTTGATCAATTTGACTGAAGTTATGGCTATAAAAAAAAAAACACGGAAATAGACAAAATAGGAAATATCAGGTCAATATCTATGACTCCATTACTCATCAAAATAATGGAGACAGTGATCAAAGATACCATACAAGACAACATCTTATTGCAACTACTACCAGCACAATACACCAAAAAAGGATCCTCAGCCATGATTGCAGTGGGTGAAGTGGGAATACTGATAAATGAGATAAGAATTAACCACAGATCCAGGCCAATAGAAGTACAACTGGATATAGCTGCGGCCTTCGATTCAATCAATCTCAATAAATTGATTGATAGATTTACAGAATTCCTCAGTCCCAAACCCAATGCTACAAATAATCCATAACTTACTAAACAATCGAGAGATTGCCATTACCTTACATGGCAAAATTTCCCAAACCTTTCAACCTGACTTATCTATACCCCAAGGATCACTCCTCAGCGCACTACTATTTATGGTTTACATAAACCCACTACTCAAAAATATAGAGCTCAAACTCCCTGGAATTTATGTCCACAGGCTAAAAAAATGCATTAAGGTCATGGCCTATAGGGATGACATGGTGATTTTTCTTGCATCTACTAAATTTTTTATTAAGAATATAAAATATTTTGGACAAGTACTCACAAGACTCAGGCCTAAAGATAAATACAGCCAAATCAAAAACATGGAAGATAAAAAAAAAATGGGAAAAAAATAAGCTTCAAATTTGAAGCATAGCCACAAAAATTTCTGGGCTTTGCCATCTCAAAAACTCAAACGACAAATGAGATTCAAAACAACATAATTCAGGCCATGGAATCCCTCACCCAAAAACTCGCCATGGTCTACCTTTCTCTACAAGAAAAGGCTGCCATCCTCAACATAAAAAATCATGTCAAAAATAAGCTATTTCCTACCTATTATCAACACAACTAACAAATTTATTAATAAAATAAATTCACTTGCAGGTAGATTCTTCTGGAAGGGCAAGGTTGTAAAAAACAATGCAAAAGCCTAGGAGAATGAATGGAATGACCTTTCATTCCATCCAAGCCTGCTTTATACAAAATATTCACAACCTACTTTTAATTCACCTTAAATATGAGAGCATCATGGAGCTAGTCATCCCAACGGATTGACCCCCACCAAAGAAAAACAACTGGTTAAATATCATACTAGGAAAATTAAAACAATATGAAATATTAACAAAGTAAGCATTTAAATCAAAACTCAAAATGTGGGATGCCTATGAACTTATGCATCCAGAAACAAAAATAATTCCAGGGAAGCTGGGATTAACAAACCATAAAATTACAAAAGTCTTCAAACACTGGGGAATGGATCCAAAGTACTTAGACCTTACCTTCAAAATAAATATGGATGCCATGCCCAATTGGCTCCTACACTATAAAAGGAGCATATCTAAAATCAACCCAATGTGCCCCAATTGTGAAAGAACAGGAGACATTTAATCATATCATTGAGAACTGTCATGGACTACTAATTGTTATATCCGCAAGTATGACTGTGTGGTCAGCAAATAATTATATACAATAAAAGATTCACAATATTTTACGTAGTCTGAATAGCGAATAGTCTGCAACAACTCTATCTGTACAGTTCGCTAATGTTCAATTCCCACGCTGTTCTCTTGCAACGGATGCTCTGCTCGAATTCACTGAATACACTCTGTATTCACGATGTTGATCTCTTCTTTCTCAACGAGGGTTATTCGCAATTCCCACACTGTTCTCTTGCAACGAATGCTCAGCTCGAATTCACTGAATACATTCTGTATTCACGATGTTGATCTCTTCTTTCTCAACGAGGGTAATTCGCAATTCCCACGCTGTTCTCTTGCAACGGATGCTCTCAATATCTCCGCTGCGGTCTCCCCATCTCTATGGGCTCTCTCAGCCATACCCGTGGACTACATTTCCACTGGGTGCTGGTCATCAACCGCAAGCACTGACACGAGATATCTCTACTGGAGTTGTACTCAAATAACTGCCTTCTGTAGTTGTTACACAGTCTTATAGCTTTTTGATAACTGCAGTAATTAATTATATTGTCCAATAAGGTAAGGTCTCTTATCTAGAAATATTTGCAATCAGCAAATATTTCTTGGAATTATCGTTCGCCATTACGTTTACGTCTTAATAAAATTCCTCAGTTATCAGTGCGCGATCTAAAAACCTCTCGAATACTTACTAGTTTTTCTGGAGTGCATAAACTTGTATGCATTTTTTACAAAATACAACACTAATAACAAAACAAAATATCTATAGAAACCTTAAAGCAGACTACTACACCATTACATCATTAAAACAAAGTATCCAATCTATGCATTTCACGACCATAAGGCTATCCCTTTACATAATAACGGCAATATGGTTGGCGAGATGTAACAAAATCTTCAACCACCCACATCAAAACAAAGAAATTTTTATTAGCAACAAATTAAAGGAATTCAGAAGAGATCTAATTCTGGTACCTATTATTAAACACAAAGATACATAGAGCCTCATAAATGAAGATTGACTTAGAAGATTAAGGAAGTACCAAATAGTACACTGACATAGTATAGACCAGTCAATGAACATCAATGTATATATAAAGCCTTAATAAATATATTGAGAAATATTGGTCCTTGATTTCCATTTGCCATAACAACTGGATCTGGTTGCAGAAAACAGTTTATAGAATTCTATCTGAACTTTATTGGTAGCTTGCTTGTGATAATACATTGCAAATGTAGTTTCAAATGCTGAGAAGTAGCGAGACTTAATTGTGCTATCAGTAATTTAACACATTAAAAGATGAGTACTTCATGACAGTGATAGTTACTTTTATATACGGTTCTTAATTTATCCCAATTTATTGTACGAAAGTAAGAAATGAATCTTCTACCAAAGAAATGTGAAGGCACTGAAATATTTTTATATTGACTTTAAAATTATAGTGCCAAAACTATAAGGTGTATTTTTCATCTATATGGTTATGTCTGGTAAAATGAATATATTCATGGAAAAGGTAGTTTTTTTATTTAATACTTAGTTTTATTAATGCCCAGCATTAATTCCACCACTATATGCCATAAATATGATATAGTAAATATATTGAAAGCATAGTAGGCATTAATAAAGCTAAATATTAAAAAAAAAACTTTTCCTGTGAGTATATTTATTTTACCAGATAATATGTTGGCTGAGAAAAGAAAATTACTAACAATTGAATTTTATATTACTTTTTATAATTCTCCTCAAATACACTCTAATGCAAATAAAGGAGGAATTATATAAAAATTTGCATTAAAGTATATATGAGATTTATAAAAAAGTAATATATATATATATGAAGAAATGCAAAAAAAAATACTTCTAACAATTACTGTTTACAATAATATTCAATCTAGAATTTCAAGGGCACAACAATGAATCAAATCAATAGCAATAGAATTCTAAAAGTGTATTATGGTGACCTTAAGCAACATTTCATGGAAGACTCCACGTGAACTTAATATCTTCCGTGGTTTAGTTTGTATTATAGCAAACCTTTTGTCTCTGTATCTAGCGTTTTTGTCTTTGTTGTAAAGCTAGGTTGCCCAGCTCGTTTAAGAGTAGCTGTTAGCAACTCATTGTTTGTTGTTAAAGTAAATAATCGAATAATATATTATTCTGGGATTCATAAAAAATACAAACACAAGTATAAGACCTAGATGCACCATCATAATAGATGAAGTATATTTTATAATTTAATAGCTAAACAAATATATATATACTCATTTGAAAAATTGTAATGCAACTATGAAGTTTTATATAATCCTAAACTTCTATATATTTTTAATTAACTTATCTAGGATATTATTAACTGCCTAGCCCAAAGAGAGAAAACTTTATTTGTAAAACGTTCATTTAAAACTCGTACTATTCTCGTCTATCCCGCGAAGTTGGATTTCATCTGAGAAAATGGCGGCTCGCAGAATAGCTAAAACTGCTATTGACTGGGCAGCTTTCGCTGAAAGAGTGCCGCAAGACCAGAAACATTTTTTTCAGGCTTTTAAAGTTAAATCTGAAGGCTACATAAATAAGTAAGTTTTACCTGTTTTTTTTTTTTAAAACAAAAAATGATTTTTCTATGACCTTGGTCATTGAATTATCGCTGTCTATCTTTACGCTCTTGGCATTTCATTAGGATGAGTTCTCAGGCGTTAGATTATAAAAACTAAAGTATTGATTCAGTGCTTATAGAAGAATAAGACCTCTATTATCTTAACACTCATGACCAGGAGTAGGCAGTCTTAACATGAACTATTTTGTTTAAATATTCCGATCAAAAAATTATAAGATCTAGAAAAAAAGTAAAAAATAGTTAACGAAAAGTATGATTTTTGAATTATTGTGGTTGTTTCTAAACATTATTTTAGTAAATAGAACGTAACAGAAACAGTGTATAGATAAAGAAAATTGAAATCCTAAATAAACACAAAATTATTTGACATTATTTAAGCATTCATCATGCACAGTAATTTTTATTCTATAAGACTGAATCCAAGGAACAATATGCAAAAATGCAATTTTGCTATCCTGAATCATAAAAATATTTAAATATATTTACTTTGTCATGTAGCAAACCACAATTGTCGAACCTCTCTTGACCAACTCTCCATGCCGCAATAAGTTGATTAAATGCCAGCACTTATTGTTATATATTATTGCATTATAACTCTTTTCAATCGATGACTTAATCGAATTGGTTGGCGTCCAGATGTATCAATTGTTAATGACATTGATTGTTATAGTAATGTTTGTCCATGATCATTACAGGTCATCCTTTTGTGAAATCTTCAACCAAAGTTTAAATTTCAGTCGAGGACTATGCCTGTCGATTATCATTGCAGATCATCCTTTTGTGAAATCTTAAACCAAAGTGTAGAATTTTTAGATATATTTTAAAATTGTAAATTCAAAATTTATATTCATTTATCAACTTATTTCTTCTGGAATGTTTGTACTATTAATATTTATCTTTGTGTAAAATAAAGTAAAAATATTGACCAATCAAATTAGTAATAAAAATGAATATCACAATAATCGATAGTTTTAAAAAAAGTTTATCATTTGGTATTCATTAATTATTCAGGCTTATAGATGGCTCTAATGTAGCTCTTAAAAGTAATTTTTTAAATTATTATTCCAGAAATCTATTCATTGAGTTTTTTTTTTGTTATTAAAGGGTTTTTTTTTATAAAAGATTTGACTATAATAAATATCAGAAATAAAAAAACATTGCTACAACCAATCAGAATGGTTCTATAGCAAATGTGGGCCAACCTATGAATTTTATTTCAGTATGACTTGATTGGTTCATGATTATATTAACATAATTTTAAATTAAAATTTTATATGTTTCTTTTTCTTCCATCTTAAAATTTATAAGTAATTTCTATTTTTAATTCTATAAAACTTAAAATAAATTTATTTTAATATTCTTTATACTAAATATAAAGTTGATTACAGGTATTAAAAAAAAATTCAATAAATCAATTATAAATTCCTGTTAACTTAAAAAAATAGCAAAGAATATATTTGTTAATATTCGTAATTAACCTTGGTGTTCAGGATTGCTCTGAATCTATTGATGAGATCCCATTTGTTTTTATGAAGATCATATTTATCTGGCTGTATTGTTGATCTGGAAGAAGGAATTTATTTGTAAACTCGTACTATAATTTTTCATTTATAGATGTTTGATTCAACACCCAAAACAGGGATCTTGATTTGAGTCTAGTGTTAGATAATGAAACTATATCTTGAGTTATTGGCAAGTCTGATTTTCTTTCTGTGAGACAATTTCTTTTCTGATATCTGGTGGAAGATTATGTTTAAGTAAGTACTGGAAGACACTGGAAAGGAGCGGATTTAAATGTGCTAGTAATATTTAGTAATATTTCTGATGGTAATATTTATTGAGTTCTAGAAATTTATTTAGCTGTCTCCAAACAGGGGCACAATATTTACCAGTGGAAAATGCTACCATTAAGGAAACTATACATAAACTTGTATGACAACCCCAACTAATCGTCAGCCGCTTTACCAGGAAGTTATTTCTAGAAATTAATTTAAATCTAATATTATATAAAAGAGGAAAATAAGTTTCTATGATCCAAGAATTCTTCTAAATAGCAACCAACTATCAAATTTTATTCAAATACAATGCTCAAATTATACATGTGTAATCTGTTTTATAATTTTGCTGATTATTTTTGATTTTATGAATAGTATTATTGATTTTTTTAAATGAATGAACAACTGACATTTTTTTTATTTTTTTTTACAGGGTTCATGCTTTTCCTGAAAATCCTCCAGTAATTGACTTTGCATCATATAAAACCAAAATAAGTAATATAGCTGTTGTAGATCAACTTGAAAAATCAGTAAGACTTTTAAAATAGTTTTGTGATTGATTACTTTTAATTTCTTGTAAATTGTGAAAAGCTGAATCAATCTTGTGTTTTATAAATTTTTTTACAAGGTTGTCTATTTGAAGAAAAACATGAAATGAAAAAATATTTAAGCAACAAAGCAGATATTTAATAATAAAGTGTTTTAAATTTATTGTTTTTATTGCTTGCTTGATGAACTATCAAAGTTTTTTCAGACATTTGGCACGTAGTCAATTCAGATAATCATCTAATAGCGGTCATTTAATGGATGTTTAATTATTTTAAGCCAATAAATATCACATGACAACACCTCATGCTTGTGTATAACTGTTGTTAAAACAGGCAAAACTCACTATACATATTGCCACCCACAGCAAGCTAGAGTAATCTAGGTGCAGTGCTCTCAGATCCAAGGTTCCTCACTGACAAAGGCCACAAGCTAGAAACTAGTCTGGGGATATTGGATGAGTAGGCACTAGATGGGAATTTTATGCACAAGCCTTCTGGCATCCATTGATTACTCTAGCTTGCTGTGTGTGGCAATATGTATAGTGAGTTTTGCCTGTTTTAATATTTAATTATTACTAGTTGAGCAAAATCTGAATTGGTCACTCTGCCTATAAAAATGAAAAATAGGATTGTAATACAATGGAGGTTTCATTGCTTTTGTTAGTTGCAAGGAATCGTACTTTTTGTATAAAAATGTTTCAGATATTTGCTGGAATAAAGCAAGTCGCAGAAAATAAAAAACGGTATTTAGCGCAATTCGAGCCATTAGCTTGAACAATACCTTTTGGTTGATATGTATAATGGAGGACTGGTCTGTGGATTAGTTATTTCTGCCATCTAGCATCTTAATTGCTGCAGAATAGAGTGGATTTCTGATGATAATATAGATGTTAAACATGATCTTAAAAAAATCATATGGTTCTTTTTTTGGGTACTAGCGATAAACAAAAGTCAGAGCAAAGCCTTTTGTTATTATTACTGAAATTAGTGGTGAAGAAGTTAAAGTTTTAAGATAAATCGATGCAAGCAATTTTTAGATATGTAAGTGAAAATTGCTGCCAAATTAATTTTTTTAATTGAATTACTAAAGATTTGTTTACAAATCGATTAATTGTCGAGCGTGTCGATCGTAATTGCATAATTTTTATTTTACGAAAACTAAATAAAATATATTCATTTAAGTCAATTTAATAATAATAATATATCCATGAGATCAACTTGTTGAACATGTAACGGTTAGGGGGTGATGGTGTTTCATAAATGTCCACATTTCCGCAATATTATCACTGTTTATTTGAAGAGAGCGCCACAGCAACATAAATCATTGCGAACTGATGATTTTAGGCAGGCTAACAATTACACACCTTCTATATTATTAACATTTGTTAGGAACTATATGTAGAAAATATGAAAGCTTCAGAGAATAGTTTTATCTTGGCCGCTTTCAGAAGTCATTTTATAACTGAAGGTAATGGTGAACAAATTATTCTGCGCAACTACAAAGTTATGGTAGAAGATCATTCCTTTATCAAATCTTGATTTCTCTCTATTTGATAAAGGCAAACAATAACACAGTAATTTCAACAATAAAACAAATTTTATTAATGTAGCAAACAACGTAATAATACTGATTGTTATGGCATATGGATCTTTTCCCCCATTTTTTAATAGTAATACTGATTGTCATGGGTTATGGATCTTTCCCCCCATTTTTTATTTAATAATACTGAGTGTCGTGACATGGATATTTCTCCTATTTTCTAATTAATAATGCTGATGGTCATGGGATATGGATCCCCCCCCCCATTTGCTAATCATTATTTGATCCATAACAAAAATGAAACTATACTTACATTTAACTTAAAATTGTAAATCTGTTTATCTGATTTTATATGTTTCAATATTCTTAGATTTAAAGGGGGGCAATGATTTTTATTTAAATTCTTAAATTGTTAATACAAAGCATTAGATCGAGTTTGTATATTGATATAAATATATGAATAGTTATTAACCTGGCTGCTAGACACCATGATACAGGTGATGTAAATGGTTCACTACTTTGCATAGTCCAGTACAATAGTTGAGTATCAGTCTGGATCATAAGGTCATTTCATTTCCATTTCTCATCTCCGACACTTGCGTAAAGCCATTTGATTTCTTTTTTTTTTAATAGTTCACTCATACTGTCTCTTCTGAAAGATAATTATTGGATTGGTATATGAATATGGTTTAATTATCATATGATATTATTAAAAAAAGTATTATCACCATCAAATCTCCAGAATGGTATTGGATGTATATATAATGTAAACACTGAAGTATTTAATTAGTAAATAATATCTCCCATGATCTAACCAGCATTCTCGTTTGAGTTAAAGTTATCAATGATTTATAATTGAAGGAAATTCTATAAATATGGTCTATGCATTATCTATTCTGATCTTCAGGATACAAAAGTTTATATTTCCTTTTAATGCTTGTTTCAACCAGATATATATTTAAAGCTTGTGATATTGGTAATATTCGATTATTGACCATTTCTTAAAATTGTTATTCACATTTATCTCAACAAATATGTATAACTAAACATTGGTCTAGCTGGGTTTATTTTACTCTGACTAACATCCCTGATACATCTTTAAGAAGAAATACCCAGTTATTGTCATCATGCAACATTTAACTTATATCTATGTTGAATGTATAAGAATCGTAATAAATCTGTATTACATGTCATTCAGCTATTTACTTTTTCATTACCTTCACTCTTAAACATCACATGATCACCATTTCTTATGCTTGTTTATAACTTATTAAAACAGGTAAAACTCTCTATACATATTGCCACTCAGTGCAAGCCAAAGTAGTCATGAATGCCAGAAGGCTTGTGCATAAAATCCCCATCTAGTGCCTACTCATTCAATATCCCCAGACTAGTTTCTGGCTTGTGGCCTTTGTTAGTAAGATTTGCTTCATCACATCAATCAATTCCAAGTATTTAATATTATGAGATCTTTAGTATCTCACATTCATGTGTAATGTAAATTTAGATTATTAATAAAATAAAACTTATTTTTAAAATGTTATTTGTTTAGTCTGTTATCTAAATTTTCATTATATAATTTGAACCTATATTAAATAAATTATTAGCTTTTTTCTCATCTTCAGTGCATGATCTAATCGTAATAAGATATAAATTGAATTATGTATATAATTTGAATCTATATTAAATAAATTATTAGTCTTTTTCTCATCTTCAGTGCATAATCTAATCGTAATAAGATATAAATTGAATTATGTATATAATTTGAACCTATATTAAATAAATTATTAGTTTTTTTCTCATCTTCAGTGCATGATCTAATCGTAATAAGATATAAATTGAATTATGTATTTACTTGCATGAATAATCGCACATGTAATTTAAAATGAATTTGTCATGTTTTAAAATTATATGAATTATAAAAATTTATATTGGAGGCATGCATCTTACTCTGATTCAGTTCTTTTAATTTTTTTCTGATATGGGGGTAATCATACTTTATACAAACACAGTATCTTAATATTCAATTAGCGATGCTAAGTACCAGTAAACTTTTGATCCAAGTCACAAAATAAAGATGACCATTCTTATCTTTTTAAAAGTCTTTATCTTGCGATTTGGATCGAGAGTTTCCTGGGATATAATATCGCTAATTAAATATTAAGGGATGGCGCTGTGTGAAGGATGATTACCTTCATACCAGAATTAAAGTTTTAACACAGATGCTAGTAAAAGTTTCTAGATTATTTACATTAAATTTTTTTTTATAACATCGAATTTTGTATCCCTATCTCGGTTGTAAATAAAATAAATAAATAACAATAAAAAAACATTTTAAATTGGATGATCATTTAAGTGGAATTAAAAATTTTAAAATAAATACATTTTTGCTTTTTGTTCTTATCAAAATATGTAGTGAAATGTTAATTTCATTTGAGCAGTGTGGGGATGGGAAGTGAATGTTGAAGTCAGTTAGTGAAAAGGGAAGATTTGTAAATGAATCATATTAGTTTAAAAATAGAAAAAGAGAAAGCTTCAATCATATATAAATTTTATATATAGATGGAGATATATATGTGTGTGTGTCTGAACATTTCAGAATAGTCTGAATTGAAAAATAATATTTTTTTTTCTTTAAAGTTAAATAATTTTATTCTTTTTATATACTTTTTACAATTTTATTTTAATCAAAAGGTTAGTATCTGTTTTCGTGTTTGATATTGAAGATAAATTGAATAGATCAAATCCATCTTGGGAGTAATTGAATAGATAATGATTCAGTAAAAGTAGAACAATGCTAAAACAAACCTCAAGTCTCCAATTAATTATTGAGTCAGTAATTGAAATAGAGATATATTGTTTTTATATTAAATTTAAATGCTTTTATTGACTATACTAAAAAGAAATGAAATAATGTGTCTTTCAATCACAATTGGAGTTTTTAGGTTTAACTTGAAATAAAAGGATGGGGGGGGGTCCAGAAATTAATTTAAGTCAATTTTTACCTTTTTTATAACAATGGATTGACTTAAATTTCTGGACATCACCTCCCTTGCTTTTATTTCAGGGTAAATCTAAAAACTCCAATTGTGATTGAAGATACAATTATTTTATTTCATTTTAGTGCATAGTCAATAAAAGCATTTAATATTAAAAAAGTTTTTTTCTCAATTGTGTTTAAGTTTTTAGTGTTGGCACAGTAAATGTAACACTTACAGCTGATATATATATATCACTAGATATTTCTGCTATAAATTAAAATGTATACTCCTTATATATATATATCATATTTAGTGTGTGTACATAACACGTGTATATATTATAAATGAACTTCACTTAATACATATAATTTATATAATGTCATTAGAGATTTTTGCAGTAAATTAATATATATATATTCTTAATGTATACATTATATGTATACATAATTATATATATATAATAAATTAATTACTAAATTTTCTATTTAAAATTGTTTGATAGTTTTTATTTTTATTTTAAAACAATTGTTTTAAAAAGGAAAGCTTTTAGTGATTGTTTTAAGTAATGGAGTTTTCTATTTTTAACTTTTTTTAAAAAAACAATTGTTTTAAAATAAAAATAAAAACTAACAAACAATTTTAAATAGAAAACTAGTTATTGATTTATTATATATATATAATTATGTACACATACTATATACTAGGGGTGGACATGCATGAGGTCAATGAGAGCAACATGCTAGTTTTTTATATATTGTAATGAGTCACGCCATATTATTTAAAGTACACTAAAGTAAATACATATAGTCTAATTTTATTTAATTAATTAATATAATGACATATTCTACACAAGCTTTAACTGCTGTATAAAGTATATAAGAAAATATAATTAAGGGAAATAAAATACAAAATGTTATTTCAAAATTTTAATAATAAAAATAAAATATAGTAATAAAAATTTGTTAATAAAAAGTATAACATTTAAGAAGATTTAAGGGAAATCTTTGAAATTTGGCGTTTAATTTGTTAAAGCTGTTCGTAGTAATTCTACGAGATGCTGATTGGTCATGATATTTTGATTTCACGAACTTCACTGTGGAGTACAACAATTCACCGCAATATGTTTTACCAAAAATTGAAATTAGACCGCAAGCAGCTTTCTTTAAGTGTGGCTATTTGATTCTGGCATGAGTTTTCAAAATTCAATTAGAGAACTAAATTTGTGAAGCGTTTGCAATGCCTGTCCCTCTTTCACCTCTAATAATTCCAATTCCCCAGCTGCTTTTTCAATAAGTATTATTTCAGAAATTGGAAATCCATTTTTAATAATATCACAGATAAATGGGTTCACAAAATAGTCAAATGTAGATTTAAAACATTTCAACTCTTCAAACCTATATTTGAAATCTGTTTGCAATCATTCCAATTTTTCTTTATATTTGTCTAATTTTTTTTCTTTGATATTAATTATATTTGATTTTACTCGTGGAAAGTAATTAAATATTCTGGACTTAGATCGTGCACAAAAGTTTAGCTTCAAAACTAAATATAATTTGTGACAAATTACTAATCATTTTTCCCTTGTAAAATTAAATTAAGTATTTGCAAATGTTCCATAATGTCTGTAAGAAACATTAAGTCATAAAGCAAAGTTTCATTTTTTAATTCTGGGTATTTTTTCCTTTTTATTTTAAAAGTGTTATGATAGAATTTAAGAGTTTCACAAAATGGCTCAGAAAATTATAAGTTGACAACCATCTTATAACAGATCATAAGGAGCGATCACTGGACAATTCATTGACATTCAACTTTTCTAAAAAGTTCTTAAATTATGACTGGTTTTTTTTTTTTTTTGCATTTGTTCTAATTAAATTCACAATCTGTAAAACAATCTTCCACATATTTTCATATTTTAAGTACTTCACTATAAAGTGCTCATATGCTTGTGGATACAAAATATTGAATTTTAGGATCATTGCTTAAAAGACCAATAAGATCTAGGTTTTTCTCTTATCTTTATAGGGGGCCCCATCAGTTGCAACACTTACAAGTTTATCACGAGGCAATTCAAAACTGTTTTATTATTACTTCATCAATCGCATTTTAGACATCGATACTGCCAGTTGTTTCATAAGAGTTAGTAGGTCTAACATTTCTTCATATTTAAGAGCTTATTTTGCAAGCTCTATATATAATAGCAGATACATAGACAAAAGTGGCCAGTTGTGGAATATTCTGAATATCTGTAAATTTGTTAAGAGCTAAACTGAATACTGTACAATTTTTCATATCACATAAATTATTTTCAACATTTTTATTAATTTCAGTAATATGAAGCTCAGTTATATGTTGTGACATACAAACTTGTGTGAGCAATTTATGCTATTTTGTATCATCTGGATCCAAAACTTTAACCACTTCTTCCAAGTTTCTTCTAAAATTCTTCTTGTCCATATAAATGTTTGGCACAAGCAGTATTCCAAACTGTCAAAAAAACTAGCTTCGTTGGCTCTGTTTTCTTTATGATGAAAAAAAGACAAGATTTCTTATTGCTTATGAAGACTTGATTGCACAGATTTAAGTTTCTCTGTTCACAATTTTGAATTGTGTGGATGTTGAATTTAAAAGTGGTAATGACTTACTTCATAATGTCGACATGAATTGCTTTCTTTGTAGTTTTCAATTGTAGCTTTACAAATAAGATGCAATGACTTTCCATTATTCTAAATAAAAGCAAATTTTTCTACCCATACTTCCGGAAAGCTTTTATTTTTTGGTTCATATTTTCTGAGGTCATATTAACAAAAAATTTATGAAATTTATTT
The DNA here is from genome assembly GCA_028023455.1 of Epiperipatus broadwayi. Lineage (NCBI taxonomy): Eukaryota > Metazoa > Onychophora > Udeonychophora > Euonychophora > Peripatidae > Epiperipatus > Epiperipatus broadwayi. Next base: position 3,912,616 of record JAQFVV010000059.1, read on the forward strand.
CCAAAATCTGAAATTCAAATAAAATAAATAAATAGTTAAAATTAAAATGTCTAAATATTCTTGTTTTTAAAAATTTGAAAATGGCATACAAATTGTCAAAGAAACAGGGCTTCCTAAATAAAATAAGAGTAAAAACAATTTACAATAATTAAAAGCAACTTTGAACTATAATTATTTTTGGTTGATATTTTCCTAATAATTCTTAAATGTCTGTTTTATTATTATTTACCATCGTAAATGGAAACAACATAACCAAAATCGAGCAAATGCAAGATTTTTTTTTGTATAATTGTTTTAAAAAAACATGAATCTCTAAATGCACTAAGTATTAACAATTAAAATAATTTTTTTAACCTGTATGTACATCTTTAGAAAGCCTGCATCGATGCCATGGAAAAATTAGACATCAAATTGCTTAATAAAAGAATCTTCTTACCAGATTTTTTGAAAAAACATGAAATAGGTCATTTAGCTGGTAGGAAAACTATTATTGAAATATACAACGACAAAATTGTACAAATCATAAATATGCTCTTGTGATCACTCCATATACACATGTAGTAATTTTTTTGATTCAGTAGATATCATGACCATAATTTACCAATATATTTAAATATTTATGTACATACATAAATAATGTAATTTGTAATAAAATAAGTAATAAAAATTTCTATTATAAATTTTGTGCAATTAAAAAAAAAAAAAAAACTGACATAAAAATCCAATCATATTTCAATGGGAGCCACACTTAACTTGATTAAGAGCCACATACTGTTCTGAGAACCACATGTGCCCACCATCGATATATACATTAAGAGTTTCAAATGGTTAAAAAAGTGTTATTAAATTGAAAGAATAAAAATATTTATACTGCCCTTTAATGAGCATTATTTAAAATAAATCAAAATTCTAAGACTTAACTGCGATGTGTGAAATTATTGAATATTTTGTGATATTTTCCCACCTTCTGTTCCATGTCTAAGAAAATAGTTGATATACTGAAAAGATAAGTGTTCCAAATGGTTAGGCTAGTATATAGTTATATATTATTTTTCAAGAAATTCTATTGAATTTAAATATATTAAACCTTGATTTTACAATTTCCTTCTAACTTGAAAAAGATCAAAAGTTAACAGACAAACAAACTGAATTTCCAACTTCAATAAAAACAATTAAAAATAATATTATTAAATGAACTGTTAGTGATAAAACCCAATATTAGTATCAATTGAATGCATTTGAAAAGTCTAAATAACTTTTTCTAAAAATATTTAACAATTTGAAATACATAATGAAAATAATCCAGCATATATCCCTAATTAAATAATGTACTAATAACGGGCACTTAAATCGCTTTTATTCTTAACATTTTGGTATAGCTTTGTAATATATTAATTCCATAATTGGTTATATATATATATACAAATTGTTTATTACATAATTCGGAGACACTTTGAATTTCTAAAGAAAGAAAAAGAGGGCTGATAACATGATGTAACATATTAGAAATTTTGTTTACTTTTTTTTTACTTGGTAAATTGGTAGATGTTAAATGATTTATTTTGAGTTGTACAATTTTTTTTTAACTATTACAAGTGCCTGTCGTTGCCTATCTTTTGGATCATTATTGATTCGTGCTCTTAAAAATGTCTTGGGTTCTAATCGTAAGAGATTTAAAACTTTCATATCATTATCTTGTATAATAGAATTAAAAATGATGCTAAATTTTTGTATGCAATCCATTGTTTTTTACATGACGCCCAGTTTGTACAATGTTTTGTGATGTGTTATGGTAACTCCTTTTATAGGAGCAAATTCCACCGCTGCGCCATCTGTTCTAAGCTTGAGTAACCAATAGAGCTAGATGCTTAGTGCTTATTAAATTTATAAGCAGTATTATTCTTATCATATCGCCAGGCTAATTATTGGCTCACAGCCTTCATGTACAGTTACTATAAAAACTAAGGACATCAAAATATGTAGTTATTGGATTGATATCAGAACTAAAGAATTGTGCAAGCAAGTTGGTTTGGATTTAAAACAATAAGATATTTTTCAGTTCTGTTTGATGGTAAAAAAGAGTACAAGAACTGCCATGTGGACAATGCATTAGGATCAAAAGATCCAGATGCATTAGATTTAAATCCAAGCTCTTCACTAAAGAAGACAAGTCAAAAACTAGTTTGGTTAAGATAGCACTGAATGTGGATTTCATAAGCACAGGCATCTAGTATTTGTTAGATTACTCGGGCTTACAATAGATGGCAGCAGCAAGTAGAATGAGATTTAAGGAATGGGGTAAAAGAATAGAAGCATTAATAAAAAATAGGGAGTTGGAGAGATGGAGAACTAGTATGGAGGGTAAGAAGGGTTTAAATATATATAGAAGTAAACAGAATAATGGATGCAAGTCAATTTATGATAATAGTAAGGAAAGTAGTTTATTGTTTAAGGCTTGAATGGGATCTTTAGCAACAAAAGAATATACTTGTAAATGGAAAACTGTGGGTGATTTAGTGTGCAAATTGTTTGTAAGGAAGGTATAGAAAATATTAGGCATCTGTTGATTGAATGTAAATGCTTGAAAGCAGAAAGGGTACAGATAATGAAGTTATGGGAGAACAGATATGAACAAAGTGATTATACAGAAAGTGAGTTATTGGTTTTTATGCTGGGTTTGCGAAAAGATAAGGGGGATTTAGATATAAAGGCCATAGAATTGACAAGGATTATGTTGTGGAAATGGGATGGGGCAGAATATGGGAAGACTTAAAGTGGGGAATGGAAAATTAAGTGGCTAGCAGGTTTATCTGGGTATAATTGCCAGATATTCTTGACTTCGTTTAAGGAGAAGCCACAGTACATCTCATTACTTCATTGCCTTTCTCTGATGAAGGCAGTAGTCAGAAACGAGGCTGGGATTTGGTTGATGACACAAGCATCTGATATCCAGTTATTATACAGGGTTAAATAGATAACTCTAGAGTAGAGAGTTATGGAGTAGATTATAGTTTGGATAACACATTAAAAATGATCCCAAGTTCATAGTATAGGTTCTAAATCCAGAGACTCCATGTTATTTGGGTAAGTGATTACTATTGAATGCTGTATTTTTATGCAACTTGTTAACCATGTTAAATAGAATTTATTTTCTTGATATAATTTTGTGTTTTTATTTTTCTCATGTCATGTAAATTGAGAATGCTAATAATTATCCTTGCAATTGAATTTAAATGTATTTCTGCTTTTAGAAATAGCTATTTCATTTCTTTAAAGATGTTATATATGCTTATTTAAATACTTGTTGTTACTGATTGTTTAGAAAATGTCTAATTTAAAAACAGATCTAATTCTTATTTGTAATGATTGCTTAGAGAGCGTCTCATTTTCACATCTTTTTTATATTTAGTACAAGAGTATCCAAATTCAGTATCCCAAGGAGAATGTTATTTCAGAAATTGACGCTCAGGAGAAGAAATCCGTAAGCTTGTAGTTTTATATTTAATTATTTAAATCTATACTTAAAGTAAATGTTTTAGAATAAGTTGTTGTTGTTATGTGCATGTGTAACTGACTTTCTTACTGAACAAGATTCACGTTGTTGTTAATTTTTTTTTTTGCTTTTGCTTTAATACGATAATGAAGAAATCAAATGTCAGTCATTTTATTTAAATTTCAGCAAATATTTGTTTAGAATATGATTGGCTAATTGTTGAATTCTATCCAAATGAGATGGCAACGGAAGAATATTGGAGAATTGCGTAATTGGGCAAATAATAAAGTATGAAGTTGAACACAATTTGATGATAGTTTTAGCTCTTATAATACCAGGGACAATCCAAATGCCAAGGGTTTCATGTCATGAACATAGTTATCTTTATTAATCCTAAATCTTTCTTGCTGACATTTAATATGAGATTTTTTTATTGAAAGACCCCTCAATAGTTGATTAAAGATGGAAAGGACTGATTTACAATTCTACTTTTATGCTATAACAATACTATCTCCACCGATAATTTAAATGGGGTAGGGGATGCATAACAATTAGTTTTATTAAAGAAGGATAGTGTCATTACTATTTTTTGCAGAGTTTTTCCGTTCCATGATTACATCGCAAGATGTGCTCCGTTGCATATAGGATGTATTTTATTAAGAGATATTTTAAAAATGAGTAATGTAAATATATATACAACACACTGAATTGTTTAGCGGATAATGGGGTTGAGCTTGGAGAAGGATTAAATATTCAGAATTTAGGCTTTTTAGATAGCAGGACATACCAAACAGGCTTCAAAGGACAAAGATTTTAGTCTAATGTGATTGATTAGTAGGGAAATACTGTTCTGATCACCGTAAAAAACAAAGTTTTTTGTAAATTTCACAGCAGATTATTAAATATTGTACGATGTGGGGATATAATTCGCTTAGATAGATGCTAAACCTTTCATTATTTATGAAATAACAGAGTATAGCTGCTACTGTCAATATTTTATACTATTTTATTTTGCAGTTTATCTAGTTTTACTTGAAGATTTCTGGAATTAATATCAGCAATTAGATTGGTTCTCTAGGACTATTTTGGCAATCAAGAAGTGTATTTCTATGATAGATTTTTTTTTTTTTTAGTACTGAATAAACTTTTCTGTTATTGCTAATTTTTTAGGGTGATATAAATACATTTATACTTGTTACTTTAAACATTTTATTGCAAGCTTATATATATAATCTGATGTTTTGACTGTCCTGCAGTCTTCTTCACCTCTGAGTCAAAACTTCGGATTATATTTAAAAGTTTGCAATAAAGTGTATAAAGTACCAAGTATAATTGTTTAGATGAAATAATATAATAAGGAAATAGGTGCAGAACCTTATGATGGGTATTCGCTGAATAACCTTGTCTCTTCTCTGGATATAGCACAGCTCCTAATGTATTTGAATATGCACTAGGAGTTTGAGTACTGGCGGTTACAAAGTTGGGCCACAATTCACGAACCTTGAGTTTTGCGCTCTAGCATGGCATTATTCCATACATGACACTGAGCATTGAAGCCCTATGATTCCTCTGTGCATATTAACCACCTGCCATGATATTTCTTCCTTCTTCTTAAGTACTTTTTATTATTAAATATGAAAATTCAGATAAGCTGCTGTGTTTTATGCTCATTATATTTGTTTTTCCAGATTGACTATCTCCAGAGGGTGGTACTAGTTGCACTAGTATTTTATCCAGCTACTGATTACCAGAATGTTTGATATGTAAATGGAAGCACCTACAGGTACTTTTTAATCCCTGGAACATAATCCCAAAACTTCCACTACAGTGATATCCAGCAACCATCTGCATGGGCAGAGGAATAGAGTTTTATATATTATTGATACCCTTGAGATAAGCTTGGTTGCACATTTGTTCTTGCTATTGTAAACTAATAAATTGTTTTGACATCCCTTTGTTTAATTAATTGTTGGTGATAAATAGTATTACAATTGTAAACATATCTCTTGTAATGTGTGAGTTATGGGCGTCATATCATATTAGCATTTGTACTGTTTGTTTCCTTCTGTCAGGCTTCCTCATAGAAAAGTTCCAAGTCTGATTATCGGAAAAAATTTCCAAGGACCATCTGGTTCAGATTCAAACCCTGCACATTGGGATGGCAAATGGTTTATCTTAACTATTATGTTACAGAATCACTAATTGACATACATGACCACATTTATGGATGAATGACGATTTTAAGTTAATAATTGAAGCCACTTTTTTCCACCTTGGCAGATTGAAAGTGTTTTTAACATTTTCATTTATATCAAAATTGGGAATAATGGGATATGCTTTAATATTTTAAGCTGTACTCGGATTCTTGTTAAAGTATTTTCTTATTGGATTACATTGAGTCATACTACTAACAGGGATTGATGGGTTTAAATATGGATTCAGGCTCTTAATTTGTGTAAATGAATTACATACTTTGTTCTGCGATGATACTTCAATGAACAGTCTATTTGTAAATAAATGTCTTACAACTTTGATACTGAATAAAAATTAAATAGAAATTTAGAACTGACTGAATGTATCTGTAGATGGCATTTGTTGACATGGCACGTGATCAGGCATATCTTATTATCAGAAGAAAGCGGAAAGTGTTGAACAAAACAAAGGATGACAGAGTGCTTTGTAATAGAATATTTCCATTATGGTCTACATGATTTTAGAGAATAAACAACTATGGATTGAACTTTAAAACAAGAAAGTTAGGCTAATTATAAGAATAATATAGCAATATGGAACTCTGCGACATAGAGCTTAGAATGCTTTAATGAAAAATTCTTGAATTGGTGGAATCTTTTCTCTGGGAAGTCACTAAATATCTCATTTATGACATTTTGGAAATGCGTGAAGATGTCCTACAGCAAAGAAATGCAGCTGGAATCAAAAGAATTATTACAAATTCTACAATACATGGCAAGAGTGGAATATCATTAGGATGTTTACACAAAGGCAAAACTCTATATAGTAGCACCACTCAGTGCAAGCCAGAGTAAGCAATGGATACCGGAAGGTCTGTGTATAAAATCCTTATCTAGTGCCTACTCATCCAATATCCCCAGACTAGTTTCTAGTTTGTGGCTTTCACTGAGTGGCGCTACTGTATGGAGAGTTTTACCTGTGTTGGGAGGATTGTTGAGTGTTATAGTGGTAAGGAGTTTGATGGAAGAATAGATGTATTAATAAAGAATAAGGAGTTGGAGAGATGGAGAACTAGTATGGAGAGTAAAACGAGTTTAAATATATATAGAAGTAAATGGAACATTGGGGGTGAGTTAATTTATGACAATAGTAAGGAAAGTAGTTTATTGTTTAAGACTCGAATGGGACCTTTAGCAACAAGGGAATATTCACATAAATGGAAAAATATGGGTGATTTAATCTGCAAGTTGGGTAAGGAAGGCATAGAAAATATTAGGCATTTGTTAATTCAATGTAAATGCTTGTAAGCAGAAAGGGTACAAATAATGAAGTTGGAAGAATAAATATGAACAATGTGATTATACAGAAAGTGAGTTATTGGTTTTTATGCTGGGGTTGGGAAAAGATTATGAAGGCCATGGAGTTGGCAAAGATTATGTTGTGGAAATGGGATGGAGCAGATTATGGGAAAACTTAGGGTGGAGAGTGGAAAGGGAAGGTAAAGTGGCTAACAGGTTTCTCTGGGCATAGTTGCTGAGAGATTCCTGACTCCATAAGGAGAAGTCACAGTGCATCACATCACCTTGGCGTAAATAAATTGGGTAAGCATAAAGAATGGTGATCATGTTTCTTGGATTAATAATGTCCATCTAGAATATCTGTAAACTTTCTTTCTAATTAGATAAATTTGATCAAATAAATTATGCTCATAAATATCATCTATTTGCTATATGTTGATATTTTTTATTAAATGATAAATAAAAATTTTTTTATTAAAAAAAAACAACTTCATAACTTGAATATAAAGTTTTAGTATTTTCGTATGAAAGATGTGGTCTGGTGTTGTCCCGTCCCCCCCATTTTTTAACCTTTTAATGAATTTAAAATTTTAATATTACTGCATTTGAATACATCCTTCTTGTTTTAGCAACAAACTACAGAAGAGTATGTCAAAGAATCTAATACAAGAATAAGCGAATATAAAAAGCAGGTAAGTAAAACTTAGTCATATATTTATGCACATAAGTGACTGATTAATAATAGAATTAAATGTTTTATTGAAAATTTAAATCTTGAATGCACCGTTTAAGGGCTACTATGGAGAAGTCGAATGGATTTAATATTTTCAGGCTGGAGTTGAAAATGGTCATGCAGGCAACAAAATTGATCTAATTCGTTAAGGTCTCCTTTATTATGCTTTGTCAGAATCTCAGTAAAAATGCACTGTACAATATCAAGATATATTCATGGTATATATTTGCATTTTCCCTGTTACGGACAAATTGAACGTAAATCTATTAGTTAAAATATATTACTAAATTCTCCAGTTCTTAAATATTTTGGTAAATAATTTTTTCATTTTAAATATACCTCATGTTAAAATGAGAAACACAAAATTTGCTAACTTTGATCGCCAACATTGAAGGACTTGTTACTTAAAAGCAGAGAAGAAGATAGAGCTCTGATGAAGACTGCTGGACAGTCGAAACTGTAAGGAAAATAAAGAAGTTTTTAAGAAAATTTGTTGCATGAAAGTGTATATGAAAGAAGTGTTCTAAGCAATATATATAATACTTAAAAACAAATAAGTAGACTCTTATTGTTACTCTTATACAGTTTATCATATGCAAAGGAATCTTTCTTTAACATAGCATCATTTTTCATGAAAATCTGGTCATATATAAAAAATACGTACTTTCAACTATTGGAGACTATGATTCTCCACGACCATATAATTAGATCAATTTGTAACAAAATTAACTTCAAATTAATAATATTAATCATAAAATGGATTCCTTGTTAAAGCATTTAACTTGATTAATATAGTGTTAATTGACAAGGATAGATTATCATTAAGATTAAGAGTCATGGTGACTGAGTAGACAAGCTGAAACTAAAAGCTTTGTTTCTAAGGAATGATGAGATTAGATGATTCATTTAGTTTATAATAATGAAACTGTTAGTAAGATTACATCTATTCAAAAAGGAACCGGGAAAACTAAAAATCTCACTTATTGATGTAGAGTTATGCTACAGCGCAAAATCTGTTATTACAGATCCTCAGAAAGTGCCATTTTCCCAGCAAAGAAAGGTTGAGGAAAAACTAGACAAACTGTAAGATCAAGGAATTCTGAAACCAATTGAGAATGGGCTACTCCCGTAGAGATAGTGGAAGCAGCGGCAGAAAAATAAGAATTTGTGGCGACTATCGTACCACTGTAAATAGATACTTAAACAAAAATCAATACCTAGTTCCGAATGTAAGGGAAATCCTAGCCTTCATAGAACAAAATACGTATTTTGTCAAACTAGATTTGAACTGCATAACCCGTTACTGAGGAAACAGCAGAGATTTTGACAATCACAACCCACAGAGATCTATTCAACTACAATAAACTACCCTTTGGAATTACAACGGTCCCAAATATATTCTAGGCCGAAGTAGACTTGTTACTCAGAAATATGAATAAAGTCATCTCATATTTCGATGATATATTAATAACAGCGATCTTTGAAGAAGTACTGAAAAAGCGAGTAGAAAACCAGGAAACTGCTTGAGAGATTCGAAGTTAGATTAAATCCCGAGAAATGTATTTGGAATACAAAAGCACCTAGGTTCCTAGGACACCTTATCAATAACCAAGGGAAGAAACTGCACCTGAGAAAGTGAAGACTATTAAGGAACTCCAAGAATTCCTGCCACTACTAAACTATTTTGAAACCTTCTTAAAGGGCAAGGCTCACATTTCCCAACCCTTATATAACCTGCTAAAGAAAAATTAGCATTGAACTGGGGATGCGATCAAGAAAATCATGTGAACAAGCCAAAGCCTTACTAATATCTGAAGTACTCTTCATCCATTATGATAACGAGCAATATATCATGCTAACAAATAGACATTTCAGAATATGGACTTGGAGCTGTAGTATACCTTTCAAAACTGATGACTGCCTTATAACATATGCTTCCGAACACTAATGTCTTCTGAGAGAAACTGGCTATAATAAAAAAGTTCAGTCAATATCTCTATAGATGAATGTTTTAAGACCATTACGATCATAAATCTCTACTTGGAATACTGCAAAGGATCGAACAGCTTCCGGCCACTTAAGCCCTCGATTTATTTGTTGGCTGGTATTCTTAGGATGTGGCTATAATATCACATATGAGAAGGGTAAAAAGTTATCACATGCAGACACATTTAGGTACCCAGATAAAGCTGTTACCTAGGTCAAAAACCTATTTAAATTATAGTGATCAGCTAGCGTCAAAAACTATCAATAGTTGGAACAATAGTAGAATGGACTAAAGCAGACTGGCTACACAATTCTTAAAAATTGGATAGGGAGCGAATGGCCTGCTAGATGTTCTCTACTTAAATAAAGGATTGTGGAAATTATACATGAGGCTGTCAGTAAATAAAAACTGCATTTTGATGGACAAGAAAATACTTATAGCCATCTATGATCATGAAACATCCAGGAATAATTAAAGCTAAACCCCTGGCATGCAGCTGTGTATGGTGACTAGGAATAAATAAAGACCTTGAACTGTATATTAAAAAATGCAAGGAATGTCAAATCACAGCTGATCAACCTCCAAAGAAATATTTTTCATGGGCTACCTGGGAGAAATTTTGGAAAAGAATCCACATGACTATGTCTGACCATGGAAAGGGCATTATTATTTAATAGTGGTGGATTTGTTTAGTTGTTGGACTGAATACAGAATAATAATAAATATTGGTTCGTCTGCAACTATTGAAAAACTTCAAAAAAAAAAAAAAAATGATATTCGCTACACATGGAACACCAGAGATTCTTGTGTCAGATAATGGTACTGCTTTCTGCTCAGAGAAATTCAAAGATAATTTAACGAATGGGAGTAAAACATATAAAATCACCAACGTATCTTTCCGAGTCTAATGGAATCACTGGGAAGGCAGACCAAAACATGAAAATAGCTTAAGCAAGGTTAAAACCAAAAATATACATGAAGCCTTATTTGAAATAGCATTTCTTCAACATTGTAAGCCATCTACTGCCACTGGGAAAACCCCAGCTAAACTGTTGTTTCAAAGAAAAATAAAATAAATTGTCAGTTGTAAAGAAAAAGCTTGAAGTAGGTGACAACATTTGGTCACTGAATAAATTTTAAAAAAAGTTGGGAGAACACAACTAAAACGAGAAATATTGCAAATCAACTGGCAGAAATTGAAACTGAAGAGGGCTTAAAACTTTGGAAGCCTAAAAACCAACTGAGAAGATGGTATCTGTCAACCATAAATAATAGAGACAGTGAAAAAGCAATCGTCAACAACATTGAAGCAAAAATTGCAGTATCAACCAGTTCAGTTATCTACAAACCTGAAGAAAGAGAATTGGTTAATGGTTAGAGACCCTCCCAAAAATGAGATTGCTGAACTGAAATCACCACTGAGGCACAACAAAGGCCAGCAGCATCCGACGGGAATCAGAAACTCTCCTGTTCATCTCAATGACTATGTTAGGTGAAGAGCGCCATACTTTTAGAGTGGGCGATGTTCAATGTCAAGCAAGAGATATATGTGTGTGCAATGATAATGTATAAAAAAATACATATAACAATTGTGTAGAATAAAAATAATAACTTTGTACACTAATTATGTATGTATAATGATTGTGCGTATACAATTACTACTATCATTTAAGCACATATAATAATAAAACAGATATGAAATAAAAGACTAATAGCCTGAGACAGACCATTTTAATCAGGAACGCTGCGCATGTAATAAAATAACAATGATGTTAAATCATGCAGCTAATTTGTAGAATTGCATACCTGATCTTATAAGGTCAGAGATCTGTAAAAAAAAAATTTTCATATATAGTGAGATATGTGATAAACACCATATACAGTGAGGTAAAATGCCATATATGGTAAGGTATATAAAAGCACCATATATAGCAAGATATGTAAAGGACTCCAGAAGTCTTAAGGGGTATTTAAACCTCCAGAATTTAGTATATGGGTTTGGTATTAATATAATTCAGAGTTCTGCCTCTGTAAGTCAAAAATCAGGACCAGGGTTTACTACATTCAGGCCACCCATGTTTTATTATTTTAGTCACCCAATTAATTTTTTTCATCTTTCTCCATGCCCATCTCTCAAAAACTGCTAATCTGTTCCTACTTTTATTAACTTTTATCAAACTTAGTCTATTCCCTAAATTATTTAATTAAGTTAATTCGGACAATATCAGATACTTTACAAAGTTTGTTTTGGCATTTTATATTGTAGTCTCTCAATAGTAGTTAATTTCTAAAAGGTCTGCTAATGTTCCTGTAATATATGTGTTTGATGAGGCAAATTAACCTAAACATTATTCTGGAGAAAAGTGAATACTAATATTAACAATGAATGAGATTCTTTTACAGTGACCCATTGTCACATGAGCACAGATCAGACTTTTTAAAATGAAATATTGCTTATGTTAACCAAATTTTATGTTATCTGAAAATGGTGATAGAATTTTAAATTACGACAATTTAACATCAAGATATTTTGTGCTAATTATATAATTAAATTAGTGCAGGTCAATTTTGATAGTTTCTATATTTGAAATTTCTTGTGTTGCAAAATTCTACTTACACCCCCTTCAGTGTTTGAGTTTGAATATTTAGATTTAGAAAACTTAGAACGTTAAAAAAAAAAATTATTTGAATCAATGCTAATAAAAAAACAACCTTTCTTCTTGGAGACTTTAGTTCACTTATTGCCAGAAGCAGTGTTTGTTGTTACTGAATTTTTACACAACACATTTGTATTAAGTATTGCAAATAAGGTCTGAATGAAGAAATTGCTATTAAGAAATATTGTTGTGTCTGAGAATCCAAACAATGGCATTATAGGTTATGCTGTAGTTAGAAGTCAGAGTGCAAAAGAAATCATTGTTACATAAAAAGTACTAATTGCTAAACGGACAACAGATTGCACACTTCAACGATAGTAATATTTAAAATAGATTTTGCTCATTTAATATATTGATTTTTTTTTTATGGTATCTGCCATTCATATTACATCTTATTGGCTGTTGAACACTAAAATTACCCGCTTGTTATGGTACTAATGTATAGAAAAAGTTTGTTTTTGGATTAAACTAAAAATAAGAATCCTGATTGGTTCTCTGGCAATAATTATACTACATTAGTGATTTGATTGGCACAATACTAAAGCGAACATACATAGCATTTCACAAGTTATATAGGGATTTGAAGATAGAAATTGAACGACTCGCAAGACATCTTGAGAATGATTTGTGGATTAATTTTGCAAAGGCGATTACCGTTATTTGCTGGAGCTGAAAAATGATGTCATTCCAATAAATCAATGGATGATTGTTGTATGATAATGTGTGACATTTCAGATAGACAGGATAAGGTATTATGATCATCTTTTTGAACATCAATAGGAGAATTCTGATGATTACTGTTTATGTTGCCTTCATTTAATCAATTCATTTAGATTTGGGCAGAATCTTCCAGCTTGAGGAAAAAAATATTTGTATTCTCTAAAAACGGAAAAATTGCGCACCCTGAAGAAAAAAATATTTGTATTCTTTAAAAACGGAAAAGTTGCACACCCTGAAGAATATCTGGAGAAAATATAGGGTTGGTATGTTAGTTTCAAGATTATTGGAATTTTTTAGAAATAGCCCATATACGGATGCATGAAGTCAGTCGCCTGATCTTATTAATGCTTTTATTCTATTTTGTAAGAGATGTAAAAATGACTGCATTTTATATTCTTAACATCCTTGTTATCACTATTACAAAAACGGTTTCAAGAATCTGGTTAAATAAACTGCAGCCAATCGTACATGAGGGGTTGCCAGAGTTTCCGTAAAATTTTAGATAATAAAGAAGTACTCTTGTTACCAGGCAAATGTAATGAAAGTGAGATAAACAAAGGTATTAGTTCTTTACACTGATTAGCAACTAACTATCTTGGGGGATATTTGAATTGACACTGGGTGGCAATAATGATATCATCCTAAGAGTCATAGAGGCAACTTTAATCATTTAACAGATCTAAATAGGTGGTTCCTGTAAAGAAAACTATTTTTTGATGCTAAATTTTAATCATAAAATGAATCTTAGGTGGATAAAAGGGTCAGGAATTTTCATTTCCCAAATAATTCTCTTGCCCATGTGTTTGTCAAGGGGGCTGCTATTTTTTCTTGCACTTCTGTGTTGTTTATCAATAATATTTTTATGGCATGTCTTGCTATCTCCTAGTATTAACAACTTTGACCCTGTCCAAAGAAAATTTGTCAGTTATTATACTCTTGCTAAATGGTGGTATGAAAAGATACATTATGGGCAAATGGAAAATCTTGAGGCTCTAAAAATGAAAATTGTTGTTATACTGGGATAGTTATTAGTTCCAGTTTTGTCATCCATCTTTATGGCAATGGTCATTGAAATGAGTCATCAAAAGGCAACAGGAGTTCTATTTTGTTTTGCTTTTAAATGTTATGATTGATAGCTTTTTGAGTAAACAAAATAGAGTTAGATGCTATGATATAGCACAGATTAGACGGAATTTTGCCATAAAAATTGAGATATGGTTACTGTATCAACATATGTAATGATATTAGAAAAATCCTGACCATGTTCTGGAAATACAATATCCAATCTTAAGTTTTTTGATATTTTTTTTCGATTTATTGAACTGTAATAATATCAAATCTTATACGGTTTTTTTTTTTTGTGGTTGTTGTTGTTGAATTGGTCAGGTGAAATGAATAAAAGGTAATATATTTCCTGCCAAAATATTTTATGAATAATTTGTACATAGTTTTTGCTAGAATGCCACAATTTGCCAATGTTGGAGAGATTCTTTTAAAGACATTCTAAAGAGTGTAATATTGGTGGACTGTTTTCTTGAAATAGTAAGGTCAAGTTTATGGTAAAATGATGAATTAAGACAAAATGTTGGAAGTCTCGAAAGGGCTTACTGCTGGTGAAGTTAAAGGTAACATCTCAAGATGTCTAATAAATAGACTGAACGCCATTATATGGTGTATGCATTTCATTGACTGGTTCATGTAGGTAATTCAAAAGTCACTTGTAAGTTTTTGTTTTTTCTTGTCTCCAGTATCAAAATTATAAAGAAAATATTTTATTTCGAGACAGTTTTCACTTATGCTATTGTTAATAATTGTGTGATTGTAATAAAATATGATGGTTGTAAAAATAAAGAAAAATGATATAGTGATACATAAAACAGTTTTTGAAATAAATTATTCTATTTTTAGCACACTTCCATTTTTAAAATTATGTTTATTTAGTCATTGTTAGAGAAAGACAATAGTCTGCGTAAATTTGTTTCATAAAATAGATTATTAAATATTTAAAAGTTAATATTTGCATATATTTTGATTAAATTAAACTGAATTGGAATTTTAAAAATAATTTTAAAAATTAACGGATATTTGAAGTATCGTTCAACACTATCTTCATAAGCCTTCCGTGAACAAATGCAATCACTATAATTCCCAACGGGAAAAAATAAAGATAAAAAGAAAAATGTTTAGTGGTGACTATACAAATGCCATCTTTTAACCTCTTCTGCAGTGGGCTTGATCTTTTTAAAAGACTTCATCATTTTGCCTAATTATATTCTTAGTTCTATTTTTCTAACGAAAGCATATATTATTGCAATTTTTTAGAATGGCTTTCGGATAATCTTTATAAGATAAACAGGATCTGTGTCTCTCACAAAAATCATATCCTAAAATACTTTTTTAAGAAATACATTATAATTCTTTTATTTCACTTCCCCAGTTCTAAGACGTTATGCCTCTGCATTAAGAGATCAAATATCACAACCAATAAGTGGAATTGTGTATGGTCGTGTGTGATCGATCTTGCCACAAATATTTGTAGAATTTTTTGGATAATTTTTAAATGAAATTTTTCCTGAGCCTTTATGTAGACAACAGAATAAATGAGTCAAAATAATAGTCCTATGTATAATTTAGCTATGATTGTTATATCATTACGATGAAATACTCTCTTTTTTGAAACAGACTAAAGAACTAGGTTGTAAAATAGATGGATTGCTTGTGGCTCATGGATTGATTTGCATCGTCCCTGCAAACTCATTTCTCCTGGAATTACAATTATCATACATTGTATTGACCATTTTATTGTTTGGAAGTAAGGTACTGGAAAAATTTTCTAAGAACATGGTGGTGGGATCGTAAATCCTTCTTTTCTTCAGATATAAGTATTTTTTCCAATTATTGTATTGACAAATCTTTGGATTGTTTTGGAAATAAGAGGGGTAAACAGACTGCCTAAAAAGATATTTTATGATAGAATGTGGGTTTTTGGGGAGAAGCAAAAGTTCATTTACTTTATAAAGAGTAGTGGAGAAAAGAGGTAGGTAAAGAAAAAAAGGGATGGATGATCTTTAAAAAATAAATAACGAAGAAAGGGAGGAGAAATAAGGAAAGAGGTTGGTTGTAAAAAATGGTTTGAATCATAGATGGCATTTTACTTTTGGTATATAAATACCCTGATGCCATAAGTTTAATTTTATTGATGAATATGTTTTTCTTGTTTTAAATGTTATGCACTTTTATTTATGATACTATATATAATTAAACAAGGCAAAACTCTCCATACAGAAGTGTCACTCTGTGCCAACCAGAGTAATCATTGGATGCCAGAAGGTTTGTGCATAAAATCCCTATTTAGTGCCTACTCATTCCAATATCCCCAAACTAGTTTTTGGCTTGTGGCCTTCAGCAGTGAGGAGCCTTGAATCTGAGAGCACTGCACCTAGATCTTGGGATCTAATGCAACCCTCCAGCAGCCACCTTTTAACTCTACTTAACTACAAAACTATGAGAATCAAATTGAAAACACAATAATATTTTCAATCTAAGCTCATTAGCTTATATAGTGATATGGATCTGAACTCAGTTCAGCACCCATACATTTTGATTACTCTGGTTGGCACAGGGTGGCACTACTGTATGGAGAGAGTTTTGCCTTGCTTAATAACAATTAGAGATGGTGATCATGTGATGCTTAGTGGTCTAGAGACTATATGTACAAAGACATTTATATTACGTGTGTATGCAGTATGAATTTTTATTTTTTTAGATTGAATATTTGAATAATATTATGCCATTTGAAGAAATGACCATGGAGGATTTTGCATTGACCTTTCCTGAATATGCGTTTGATTCAGTTAACAAACCTACGTTTTGGCCTCATGAAGAGGAATCCGAACCGGAAGCTACTCCTACTGCAACCGCTCATCATTAAATGTAATTAAGAAATGATAATTTTAGAATTTATTTCAAAAAGTTATAAGTGTAATTAATTAAATAAAATAGTTTATTTATAATAATAAAAATTTTGTTCATACAATTTTAATCGTTAGTTTTTAATATTTTTTATTAAATATAATTGATCCATCATCTTAATAAGCATTTATTATTTTAGTACATAATTATGTATATAAGATAAAGCAGAATTAGCAGTTCAAAGCCCGTAGACAACTCAGCCCAATTAGACATCCAACAATAATCAGTAAATATGTATTTAGCTGTTATTATTATGATAGGTAAAGATCAGAAGTTAATTTAGATTTTAAATGTGTAATCCTACGGATACATTTAAGGCAAAAGTCCCTCTGCACATAAATATTGAGGAGTAAACTAGGCATTTATCTTTTAGTTAGGATTTTTCAATTACATAACCATTTACTGACCAACAAGTTGATTGTGTTCTTGGGTTGGTTGTGGTCAAACTACTTGAAAAAAATCCAATTTTGTGTAGGAATTCTCAACTAGCTATATGAACAGTTTCAGAATATGTAGGTGGGTATATTATATTAAATATATAGATTATTATCATTTGTATAAATAATAAATATAGTAGCGTTTTTAGAGAATAACTGATGCAGTTGAAATAATCTGATAGACTGAATTTGCGAGTTCATTGAAATAAAAATAATGCTAAATTAATAAGAAATGATTTAAGGGATTAAGATTGGCAAAAAAGATAAATGGGAAGAGGAAATGATCAAACATGGCAGTCGAGTGAGAAAGGTTGATTTTAAAACTATTATTTAGAGATTGATTCAATTTTTTATCATTATAGCAATGAATAAAATATATAAAAACAGGCAAAACTCTCCAAACAGTAATGCCTTTCAGTGCAAGCCAGAGTAATCAATGGATGCCAGAAGGCTTGTGCATAAAATCCCCATCTAGTGCCTACTCATCCAATATCCCCAGACTAGTTTCTGACTTGTGGCCTTCATTAGTGAGTAGGCATTAGATGGGGAATTTATGCACAAGCCTTCTGGCATCCATTGATTACTCTGGCTTGCACTGAGTGGCAATACTGTATGGAGAGTTTTGCCTGTTTTAATAACAGTTGTAAGCAAGCATAAGAAATGGTGATGTTTATTGGCTTTAATAAAAGATATATACAGCGCTTTGAAAATTTATTATTTGTTATATTATTTATAGTGCTACTATTTGTTTATTATAAATTCAGATTTGATCGTGCAAGACTTTTTGGAAGTGTGTTTACACACTTTGCCTTGTACATATATGAATTATGAGAAGTGGGTTTTATTTAAATAAGAATTAATAATTCAAACTTTAATATCAGTTGGACTATATTAGTGATACTTGAAATAAAATTGTTTGATATAAGATTGTTTATATGACAGTTGAATAAAGATGACCAAACACAATCTTGCAGAGATTGGTTTGATTTTTACATTATTGTAATAATAGTGGGCAAAATATAATTTAGAATTAGCGAAGATTCAATATTACTTCACTTTGTTATTGTAGAGAATTTGAACACAGACTTTCACGCACCCTTCAGCTATCAACTCTATCTCAAATCCTCTACAATTACATATAATTTCCAAGTATATTAAATTATATTTGTCTTTTAATATTTCAATTTGTTATGTTGATATTGTATTGGTTGCATAGAAAGATACATAATTGACTACAAGAGTAGTTTTTTCATATGTCATAGCATCGTCTGGAAGGTGAACCCACAATCGTCTGCAACCAACTACTTACTTGCAAGGCAGCTGCTATGACCTCTCGGCTAACAGCGAGTAGTTAAGTGCTGGTTCGCTTTGGATTACAAAAACAGAGTAGACAAATAACTTAGAAAAAAAAAAGGAAAGATTTCTTTTTGTTTACAAATTAAAATTTGCTTGTGTCATCTCTAAGATTAAAGTTCAAGGTTCAAAAGTCAGTTATTCAAACTTTGAAATAAAATATGATTTAAAAAAGGATTTAATTTTGTTTTGTTAAATATCAAATTTATAAAAAGAATTTTTATATTGGAACAAATATTTTTATTGTAATTAGTAAAATTTAAAAAAAAAAACCATTAGAAAAATAATAGAATACGATTATTATTTTAATCAATAATAGTTTAAATAAAATGTGATTTATAATTTTTATTGAAAGCTAACGTTCTTGTCAACATTTCCAATTTGTCTTTTGTTTTACAATCGTCATTAGCAGCTTGTAAAAACTTTAAGTTTATTTTTATTAGCAGCAAAGTTATGAATAAAGATAAATATAAAAGAATTTTATGATTCACAGTGGCTAATTCATGAGTTTGTATTATTTATCCTGGATTAATGTAGCTTGAATTATTTATTTATTTTCAGCCTGATATTTGATCAAACTTTAACTGCCATTTCCGAGTTCTGCTAAATCTATGGTAAAAATTTATGCTTGCAAAGTGATTGTTAACTGAAAGGCTTTTCTTACAGAATATTTGTTTTGTAGAGATGAATAGATATGATTTAAGGAAATAGGATCTGAATAAATTAAAACTTGAAGCAGCTAAAGGAATTAAAAAGAATTATTGTTTTACAGTTTCAAGGATGAATTATAGCATCTTCAATATAAAATAGACTCCATAATGAAAAGCAAACCAAGGGAAAAATGTTAAGCTTAACATAAAAAGAATTTTAAACGAAGACATTGATAAAACTTTAGTGTTTAAAAGAGTGATTACCTGAAGGACGGTAACGCTTAAATACTTATTATGTTATAATTTAACGTAATGATGTTTTAAATATTTTATATGTCTTATTATGTAATAAATATTTCTTTTTGTTAGTTATTAATCTGATCTTTTGTTTCTCCTAAGTTCTACCATTTAAATTTATAATAGCTAAAGAGATAAGAATTCATATTCTACTGAATTGTGGTAGTGTTTTAATAAGATGGATGGTATGCTTTATCCATCTATGGATTTCAGTTTTGGGATGGTGCTCTGGTTTTTAACATAACAAATTTGTAATCCATAGAGGATCTAATTTTTCTTCAGTCATTTAGGAGTGATTAATGGTCTGGAAAGGTAACATCGTTTGTTATATTTTTATCATTATAGCTATGAACGATTAGTTTCATTTCTATTATTTGGATTTGAGAGTGAAATCTCAAAAGATTATTTTAATTATTAAGCACTGACTTTTCATAGCTATATAATTATTATAATTTGTGCTAAATTAACTTTGATGATGAGGATTTGACAAATGGCAGGACCATTATACATATATAGTGTACCACTATTGGACAGCGATACATGTTTGTAATTTTATTTATCATAAAATTTTAATGACAAAACAATTTATAATTAGTTAAAGAAGTTTAAACAAAAATACTGCGGAATTATTTTATCAAGAAATGATTAAAGTGAAAATCTCATTCGAAAGAATTAATTATAAAAGTTTATGAAAGAGAAGTATAATTCAGAAAGTTTAAAGAGTTTTTTTTTTTTTTTGATAAGCGCAGATTATTGGTATAAGTTTTACTAGTTTAAAATAATAATAAACAATTTGAGGGTGGAGAAATTTAACTAAATAAAAAAAGATTTAAAAACGATATTTCTCTCTTTCCATTTATTTAAAAGAAAATGGGAAATACGTGTGTTAATTTTAAAAATACATTAAAGTAGGGTAAAATGTGTGCGTGTTTAAAGAAAATAAGAAAAATATAAAAGGAAAGCTCATAATTGAAGTTAAAAATTCCCTCAAAGATTGCATATACTGATAAGCTGCATAGGAATGGGATTAGCAATGGCTACTAAGTAATTAATTAAAATCCATAAACAACAGGACTAATTAAATTGCATCTTATCAAAAATTTGATCAACAAAAGCAGTGGACGAATTTTGAACAATGAAAATAACTAACGGATTTAAAAATTAATTAAAAGATAACCACAAGATCATCACATAAATAGGGCCAAAAACTTATCAGTCATTCATTCACGTATCTAGATTCAATCATCTATTAGATGTATTTTCAATAAAGACAATGCTGTGCTAAGCAGTCGGAGCATGCAGCCAGATTCCAGCCTCAGTCTGACAGAACATCAGCAGTTTTCCTGATAGAAGCAATGCCAGTCTAATAATTTGAAGCCGCCAAGAATGTCTAACTGCCCGAAATAGAAGTAACCCAGAACCGCAATCTTCAGGGCTGCAACAGAAGCCTAAAATCCAACCGGTTGGTAAACCACACATGCAGCAACAAAGAGCAAGAAGCCACAATGTTAAAAATTCTATAGGTAATATTTTCTTATGCCCATTCCTAAGTTTTAATATTAATTTATAAGTAGCCATTGCAATCTTTGAGTATCTCCAGAATCAGTATAATAAATGAACTCTATAGCAAACATATAATGAACTATAGTATGTGCGGGTTCACATGTTTCCTAATGTAACAAATAAATAGTTATAAAGCTTTTAGGTCATGAAATGATTAGTTTAAGAGTCCGAGTTTGTGTGCGTTCCATGTATACGGTGTTTACATTATATTATGATTGTATATTTTTTATAAATAAGAGTGTGTGCTTATCATATAAGTGATAATTGTTTATTGAATTGAAGAAATGTATAAAATTAGTCTATAAGTTTTAGTAATAAGTCTTTAAAATATTTACAATAAAGTATTTGTCTGTTAATTATTGTCGGTCAATTCTTTAATTATACCACTAAGAACAATTTAGCAGAGACTTATACAAGCAGTTTACTGAATTATATTTCCGTTGAGCTAGTTTGGGATTTATCAGGCGTTGAATTAGTAGCTGTCATCCAGTGTATGTTAGTTACTTCTTGTAATTAACTGGCGCCTGAAGTTTACTTTAAAACAAATAAAGTACTTTGAATGACAGGGTTTGAATTCAGCACTCGAGATGTTCTGTAAGAAACAGGTACTATAATATTTAAATTTCAGCTGGAGTAAATCGAATTTATAATATTGCCATGTTATATAAAAAGAAGTCAACAGTTTATTTATAATGTTTTCACAATCTTAATTTTTTTTAAAGAGTAAAAAATAATATTTTTCTATCTTTTTTTATTCGATCTTCTCCCCACCCGGTTCAATAGAGAAAATTTTGTGTGTGAATGTATATAAATGCAGTTGCTATAAAACAAATAGGCAACAGATGTATTGTTAGACACAGCAATATTTGCAATTTGTATTCTAAATTGGTGATTGTAATCGAAAATTTAATTAGTCATAGCATGCTACCACTTCGACACACATTTTTTATCGGTTAACCATATTTAAAAGTTAATTGGTGGCTAATAATGAATAAAAACGTACAGTTGTTGATTATTTAATGTTGTCAATCTTAACCAATGAGTCTGAGATTTATTATTGAATTTGGCAATTATGGACTACTGGAAGAACACTAGAGATATATTTTTTAAAATTACTAATTATTGTACGACATATTATTACTAAATATAATAATAATTACAGGGCAGTTCTCTTCACATTACTCTAGAATCATTTCTTTTAATCTTGGGTAAACAACGGATCCCAAATAGTATTGTGCAATAATAATACCAGACTAGTAGTAAAGACCGAAATTCAAAATTAGAACTAATGAATCTATGCATCTAGCAGCTACTTATATTCCTTTATAATATTCAAGTTAATACTCTTAAAATGAAAAAAAAACAAAACAAGATTTTGAATACAGGCTAATTTGCTCATGTCATTACATAGATCTGAAATTTATACATTTTAATGACCTCAGTTTTATGCCAACTGTAGCTAATACTGACAACAATATCGATTTTTTCATATACTTTCAAGAATAGTTTTATTAATCTTTCTTTAGCCACTTTGAATAATCAATAGATACCAAATGGTAGAATGTTAAAGCATTATTCTATCTGTTATTGATTTATTTCAAAGGCTTGCAGTAAAATGACTCTAAAATACAATGAAGAAAACTGCTCTTGAAAGTGAGGAAGTCATGATAATTATTAAAATATATTACTTTTTTTTATAAATCTTTTCATATACACTTTAATGCAATTTTTATATAATTCCTCCTTTATTTTTCTAACAGTTTTGACTGTCCTGCAGTCTTCATCAGAGCTTTCTATAACCTTGTTCTTATTTTTCTAACAGTTTTGACTGTCCTGCAGTCTTCATCAGAGCTTTTTATAACCTTGTTCTTACAAGCTCTGATGAAGACTGCAGGACAGTCGAAACTGTTAAAAAAATAAAGGAATTATATAAAAATTGCATTAAAGTGTATATGAGGAGATGCAAAAAGTAAAGAAGATAGAAGAATAATTACTAAAATACCGGTATAACATGACTTGATTCATTTAGCTTACTGCAGTATAAACAGTAAGTTTTCTGTTTTTATATTGTAGCCCTATGTATTGTAAGCTTGGGTTGTCAGTGTTTTGTCAAATAGTGTTATAATTTAATCCTCAATTCTGGATTGGTTATTGGGGAATCGAGATTAAATATCCCACCAGATAATGATAAACCATGATATAATAATAATAGAAAAGAATAATGAATATTTCTCTTATATTTTTAAACTGTTTTTGTACTAAGTAAACCAAAATTCTTACATTTAGGATTTTTTACTATATTTTATAAAATCATTTTTTATGTTAATTACCATTTACTTTATTGATAGAATTGCGACACGTTTATTGTGCTGTATTAATGATTAGTCTTTTTTTATTGCTATAATAACATCATGGTTTATCATTAACTGATGGAGTAATTTAATTCCCATTCCCCAAGAACCAATCCAGAATTGAGGATTAAATTATAACTATTTAACAAAACATTGAATACTCAAGCTGGTAGGCACTGATGAAAATCAAAAAAACATGAAAAATATCTGCTGAGCCAAGATTATTTACTCTTTCACAAAGTATTAAAGGTTGATAGGAACCAGTACTCTACTTTTCTTGAGAATATGTGGTGGAACAATATCGACTTGGTATTTTTAACTCATCTGAGGAGTTAAAATTGTTCGTAAAATGCTTGCACGGTAAAAGACAAAATGGACTGTGTTTTTATGCTGGTAGATGTTTGCAATTTGGTGAAGTTAAAGAATAAATTAATAAAAAGGAATTGAAAATATAGAGATGTTTTTATCCTATTACTACTGAATTATATAAATGCAGGCTGGTATATTCGTTAGATTTAATTTAAACAGAAATATTTTGGAATATGGAAGGGATTACCTAAACTTTCATGAATTTTAATTAAATTTGATTAAAACAGTATTTTTTTAAAAAAATAAATTTTATAGATTATTTATATTATTATTTGTAGTAAGTAATTAAATCCGAAATGGGCATTAAAAAAATGTATATTTTAGTTTCAAAGTCAAGGATTAAATATTTTGGTAAACGAACAATTGTCTTTGTAAATTAGAAATTAGTTTAAAATTCAAGTCATTGATAAACGAATACTTAAGTTGTTTATTAGGAAAAATGGGAAACCATAATAAAATTATTAAAAAACAATATTTTATGCATATATTTGGAAATTGATTTTGATGTAATGAACATGCAAGTATAAAAGGAAAAGTTTCACCAATTTAATCATTTGTTCAATTTTAAATTAGCATTAATTCAGTTTTAAGGAGGACAATGTTATAATTGTTTTTATTAGAGCCAAAAAATTCTTAACCAAAAATTAGTGGTTATATAAATAGTAAACAATAGTAAGTATTATAACACAGTATTTCTATCAGTGGTTTCATATGTGGGTACATCATTCTATAGATCATCTATTTTTTTAATCTTCCTGAAAAGAACTAACCATCACATGACATCTAGTATCCGCATAGACAAGTCCACTAGAATTGCCTGTTGAACTTTATTATGAAGAATAATGAAATAATACACTTGAAAGCTTACATTGACTAGATTATATTTTCTTTTATATGTCAAAGCTTCCATATTCACATTTAATTTTAACTATTAAAGAATATTATGAAAACTTTTTGTATCAACCAATCACATTCTTTTTCCATACCTATGATCATGCTTGATAACAGATTAGTGCATAGAAATAAATGTTTATATGGGGCAGGCTAGATGTATTTTTATTGAAATAATATTAGTTAATCTAAAAGTTTAGAATGTGACATCATTTAGAATTTTTGGCATTTTTCTGAAAATAAAGCTAATATTCATATAATTTTTGATCTGAGAAGTCAAATTTAGAATATTCTATATTTTAAATTAGCAATTATTTTGACTTCACCTTCTCAAAAGGGAACAATAATTGAAGCCCATACAAATCATTAGATATCATATATAAGTCATAAGTGAGCTTACAAACACATGCTACTTATTTCTAATTAATCACATTTCAGTTGTATAATTGTTCAACTATGTACATCATTATATAAAGGCAGAATACTTTGGTCACCAATATTTGATAATATATATATGTGTATCTACAGATGATTTGTTTATGAATTTTGGCAATCCAATTCTAGATCATGATTGGATTTTTATGGTCAGCAGTGACAAATTTTGGGGCCCCAAAGAGATGTTATGTTACCATATTACATATAGAGTTTTCTATTAGCAGACAATCTGTTTCACATGTATTTGTCCAAAAATAATGGTCAAAGCTCATTGAGAGATTGAGAAATAAATGATCATGATTACATAAAAAGAATGAAGCAGATCTCAAATAAGTTGCAGGAGAGATTATGATCCATAATTAGTAATAAACTAAGAAAGCAAAAGAAAATTAAAAAAGAACTTTCTACATTAAAAAGGAATCATAAATAATATGAATAGGTGCAAAAACAAGAATAGTGAACTTAGAAGAACTATCACAAAATAGAAGGGTTAGTTAGCAAATAAATACAGTTGTTTATGAAACAAAATTAAGCAGTGCTAAAAAAAGTAAGAGAAAATGCTAAGAACTATAATCAACAGTTGATGAACAAAATGGAGAATAAAAACAAGATAAAGAAGATCCCAAAGCTAATAATCAAAATATGTTTGAGCAAATAATAAAGCAGAAATTATAAGAAACTATGACTGAAATTCAAGCACTGTTGAAACAAAATAAAGACAAATAGTATTTTTTAAAAAATGACAAAAAAATAAAATAGATATAGTGTTGAGGAGGTTGGCTAAGGACAAAATAGAAACTATTTTAAATATGATGAATTAAGATAAACAATGCTTAAAAAAAAATTACTAATAAGAAAAGAAAGGAAGATAAAAATAAATCAAACAGAATAAAAAATATAGGCAGGAATATTGAAGACAATCTGAAGAAGAGGGACCAAATAATGGAAGAAATCTAAAAAGAATGACAAATAGTAATCATAGAGAGAATTGAAAAGTGATGCTAGAAGTGAGTAAAAAAAATAAAGATAACTGAAATGTTACATAAGCCTGAAATTGCATGGAAGTTTATGATTGATTGAAAAAATAAATAATCTAGTTTTCTTTTAATGTTAATCTGCATATTATCATCATCAAACATTATTAATCCACTGCAGGATGAATGTCTCTCCAAGTTCAATCCATCTCTGATCTTTAGCTTCTCTTCTCCACATCACCCCTGCGCACTTTCTTATTTCATCCATCCATCTCATGTGGTCTCTTTCTGGGTCTTTTACAATCTCTTGGTTTAAGATTTCAATTGTCCACTTACTATCATCTCTTCTAGCAATATGTCCCACCCAACTCCACTTCAATCTTTTAATTTTTTCAATGAGGTCAGTAACACCTGTTTGTTCTCTTACCCATACATTGCGTTTTCGATCTCTTCTTGCTACTCCCAACATGCATCTCTCCATACTTCTTTGAATGGTCTGAAGTCTCCATGTATTGCTCTTCTATTTAGGGTCCAAGTCTCAGATCCATAAGTAAGAACTGGTAAAACACATTTGTTAAAAACCTTCCTTTTCAAACAGGCATATTTCCTGTTAGTATCAAGTTATTTCTACCAAAAGCACCCCAAACAAGTTTAATTCTATGATTAATTTCCTCCATTATGTTTCCATCTGTATTAATAATATGACCAAGGTATTTGTAACTATTAACTTCTTCAAACTCATCATGATTATGATGTATCTACATATAATGTAAGCTTTATATTTTTAAATAAATGGAAGGCTAATATTAGGCTTTCGTCCAGTATTATCTATCTGCTTTTTTTTTTTTGTACTAAAGTTGTAGAGTTTATGTTTTGGGCATATATAATATTTGAAATTCTATTAGTCCTAGAAACAAACTTTATGAACAAAGAGCTTTGCTAATTGCTCAATAAGCTTTGAGATAAATGCTTAGCAAGAGAAAGCATTTAAAATTCCCCCTGACCAATGGTTTCATGCTTTTGGCACCCCTCGGAGAGGCGCTAGGATAGTTTCAGACAGTTAGATGCATTATGTGTTAGTAAAAGGGTTTTAGATTATTTAGAGAAAGTACAAAGGGAAGTAGGAAGACATGCATTAGATGCAGAGATGTGGACAGCAAAGGAGGCAATTCAAGGAGAAATGGGATGGTCAAGTTTTTATATGAGAGATGCAAAAAGTAAAATGAAAATGTTTGGTAGGTTGCAGTTTATGGATAGTAAAAGAATAGCAAAAATAGTGTTCAATTGAGTAATGAGTAAAGGGCAGGTAACAAGATGGGTGAGAAAGGTAATGCGGTATGCGAAGGATTTGGATAAAGAATTTATATCAGTATACTTATATAAAAGGTGGGATGATTGTGTTGGGAGGATTGTTGAGGGTTATAGTGGTAAGGAATGGGATAAAAGAATAGAAGCATTAATAAAAAATAGGGAGTTGGAGAGATGGAGAACTAGTATGGAGGATAAGAAGAGTTTAAATATATATAAAAGTGAACAGAATATTGGATGCGAGTTAATTTATGATAATAGTAAGGAAAGTAGTTTATTATTTAAGGCTCGAACGGGATCCTTAGCAACAAGAGAATATACATGTAAATGGAAAACTATGGATGATTTAGTGTGCAACTTGTGTAAGGAAGGTATAGAAAATATTAGGCATCTGTTGATTGAATGTAAATGCTTGAAAGCAGAAAGGGTACAGATCAGGGCCGGCGGAAGCGGGCATGCAACGCATGCTAGGCATGCGGTCGCTGGCAGAAGGAGGCGCCATCACTGAGAGATTAGCATCTGAAAAAGAAGGCGTCATCCCTGACAGGGGCACCAAAATCAAATTTGCATGCGGGCGCCTAGTACCTAGCGCCGGCTCTGGTACAGATAATGAAGTTATGGGAGAATAGACGTGAACAAAGTGACTATACAGAAAGTGAGTTATTAGTTTTTATGTTGGGTTTGCGAAGAGGTAAGGGGGATTTAGATATAAAGGCCATACAGTTGACAAAGATTATGTTGTGGAAATGGGATGGGGCAGAATATGGGAAGACTTAAGAGTGGGGAATGGAAAATAAAGTGGCTAACAGGTTTATCTGGGCATAATTGCTGAGATATTCTTGACTTCGTTTAAGGAGAAGCCAAATACATCACATCACATAGCTCTAAAAATATTAACCCAAAGCCAGCATTTATCTAAGAGTTCACCATTGAGTAGAAAATCTGAAATTTTCAGACATCTAAATCTTCAGCCAAACCATATACTAGAAGTCTTAGCAATATAACATCGCTTAAGACTTAAAGCAAAGATTATAAATAGTCAATAAAAATCATATATCACACGACTATTTATAGTCTTTGCTTTAAGTCTTAAACGATGTTATATTGCTGAGACTTCTAATATATGGTTTGGCTGAAGATCTCTCAGCCCCATATAGCTATTTGAGTTAGAAAGCTGGGTTTGAAGACATTTAGGTGTCTGAAAATTTCAGATTTTCTATTCAATAGTCAACTCTTCGATGTCTGAAGCTACCCTAGCGCCTCTCTGAGGAGTGCCAAAAGCATAAACCCATTGGTCAGGGAATGAGGGTGTGTGTGCTCAGATAGGGATATTTTAAATACTTTCTCTTGCTAAGCATTTATCTCAAAGCTTGTTGAGCAATTAGCAAAGCTCTTTGTTTATTTTTTAGAAGCTTAGAAAAGAAGTGGAGCCATGTGATATATGACTATTTTTTATTTTTATAAATTTTATAAACGGTTCCTTGTTTATTGTATTTATTTTTGGATTTTCGATGCTTCCGGCTTCCCTATTATTATATATCTCTGTGCATGTTCTTACTCTACTTACAATTCTTATATATATATTTACATATCATGATATCAATAAACAAACATTTTAAAGTCGATTTATTTATAGTACTTTCAACTATTACGCAAGTTAAGTGATATTCAACGTTTCGGCTAGCAAATAATGATCAAGTTAAGTTTTATTTTGCTTTTAACTTTCCTTGGTAAGTATCGATTTAATAATCTTAAACTCTTAAATCTCATATTTTTATTGTTGGGCTAACAATGAAAGGCAAAAAAAAACAACAACTAGTAAATAATTTCCAGCTGCTCTTAAATTTTTTCTTAGTGCCGCATTCTATTTTTTCCCCCTAAATAAAACAATTTTATTTGCTATAAAATATTTCAATGTAACATTCATTTGTCTTTCACTCTATATGTAATTCTTTTGCGTAAGTATTCTTTACGAACCGGGTTTTTTTTTTAAATTTCCTTACTTTATTAAACCTGCCTGAGTGCATTTTCATTACTCGTACACTAAGCTAGATAACATAAAGTAAGTAAAAAAATCCACTTCGTAAAATATACGTCCACAAAAGAATTATATGGCATTTCAGCAACCAAAAACATTCTATAATTTTTTATTAATATTTTGTTTTATAAATTTGGCTGTTGAAAATTAACGAATTACGATTAAGATCTCCATTAAGTGCGAAGTTAATATTATTTTCGGATTGCTTTCCCATTGATAAAAACCTATTTGTAGCTGGATTTTAAAGTAAGTATCCGTAAGTAGTTTTGTATTTTTTTGATAAAATTATAGCATTTTTCTGTATGCCTCTTATATGTAACGCTTTCAATGTAGTTATATATATATATATTCTTATAAGCCAATATTCTTTTGAAAATACTTTTATTTTTCTATTTTAAAACAACATGCTAATTTTTTAGTTGTTTTTTTTTTAGTAGAAATTATAATTTATATATATGGTTGAGAATGCACGCGTGTATATATTGCATAATAAAATAACTTCTTAATAATAATAGTATATATACTTTTATTTCTTTGCCTTTGGTATTCTTTGAATAGTAACTTGCTCTCAAAAGAAAAGTGAATGCTTGTGAACGAATATTTTCAAAATTTTTATTTTATACAATATATATGCTGGCTTCACCATTCACTGTGGACTAGCTAAGACCCTAAATCCAACCATAGTAAATGTATGTTCCTTTCTTAAAATAAATTATCATCTGCACAAATAATTACGTAAGTTAAGAGGGAAAGTGTTTAAAAAAAAAGAAATCAATGAAATAAAATATACAAAATTTAAATTTTTATTTGTAACTATTTTTTAAAATATGGCAGAAATAGATAAGATAAATTTTCTTAATTAAATAGAATCCATTAAAGAATGCAATTAATTTATGAAACCTTTTAATTGAAAGAAAAATAGATAACAGAAAATTTGAAACAATAGGCTACTAATAAGTAGTTTAATTAAAAATAGAATTGAAAAGGGTATAAATAAAGACTTTTTCTTTTGTTTTGGGTATTATGCTTACTGTCATCTTGCTGAAGAATAAGTTTTTATTCAGAATTTTTCAAAAGAACGTTTTGACAAATTTACAAGAGAATTTACATGAAAAGTTTTTGCTATACTTTCTGCAAACAATAGTCTTTCTTTCTGTTCAGCATATATATCTATAAATTCAAAATGTGCCACTTGAACAAAAATGAGAGAATAATCTTCTTTGCCTTCGCTCTCCTGCCCATTCCTGAGACTGGAGTCGTAGACATGAATCTGGTCTATATGTTCTGATATTAATGTAATTCAGAGAATCCTGCTTCTGTAAGTCCAAAAATAGGACTGTGCAGGTCGCCACGACCTTTTATTATTTTAATGCGCCCTAAATAAGCTATATCCATTTGTAAATATGCTCATACATTATTTAAATTAAGCTATTAGCTTACCATCTCAATTCTGCCATTGCCAATTATTTACTTGCTGTTCATAGGACACAGCAATAATAAAATACCAAATTTACTAGTAAAGTTCACATTGGGAAGTTAATTTGAAACTAAGACAAGTTTATCCAGCATGAGTTATGTTTGAACACCTATTAATTTGACATATCAATATTTTGTATTTTATAACTCAAATAATAGTAATAAAAGAAATAAATTAATTTATTATTTAAAAAATAAAATAGCAATAATATCATTGTAATAGTTACCAATATCTAAATTAATACATTAAAATCAGCAAATACATGTATGAGCAATAATCTGAGACATTGCCAAAACAAACCAAGCTATCCTTATATTAATACTTAGTATCACAGTAACCTATACACTGAGGGCTATAAAATTAAGCAGTGGATGAAATGTTTGTTGTATATAATCTTTAACTCTATTACAATATTCTAAGAAACAGCATAAAAATAACATATTCTGAAAACATATAAAGTACTTAAATATTAATTCTTTATCATTACCATATTATTTATAAAGATCTAAATGTCACTAATGCTTAAGAAAGTATTCACTACAAAAACGAAATCAGTACAAAATAATGCCATAGGAATTTATAACTGGAACTAACAGATAATATCAAGTAAAACATTTTAATAATATTTCAGTTGCCAATACATACAGTATCAATTAAATCTCATTCATATAAAATAATTATTCATTACCATTTAAATAATCATTTAAAATTATATAATTAAATAACACAGATTATATATTTCATAATCTGTATTAACATGTGACGTCTATAAAACAAATAATCATTTATTACACATGTATTATTTTGAACATTATATTTAAAACATTTTGGAAATATTACTTGCATATAGCTTTGATAATTACACACATAATGATCGATCCAATATTTAAGAATTAACAATTTAAAATAATATCAGTATGATATTTATGTGAAAAAGAATTTATTATGAATATAAATATTTAATCAAGATTTATAAATTGTTTTGTAGTTTTAATTTATTTACCATTAGTATTATTCAAAGTTATGATATAGATTATCTATAGGCTTAAACGAAGATGTAGAAAAAAATCATAATTTTGCAGCAATTGATTATAATGGCGCTTCATTTAAAATATAGAAGATAGGCTTAAACGAAGATATAGAAAAAAAATCATAATAAGTAATCCTATTTATGATAATGAAAACAGGAAGAAGTTGATTATCCATTTGAATTTTGATTCCTAAATTCTTGGGATAAAAACTATTTATTTACAAGTTCATTTTGAGAGTTTAAAATTCAAAGTTTTCCTTTTTAAATTCAGCAGCCTACAGTTTTGTTCAGATGATCAAAACAGTTTTCTTGATAAGAAATCATTCATGGCTGCTAATCAATAGAACATAAATCTACAATCAATTTTAAAACTATTTAAAACTAATTGTCAATTCTTTAAAATCAATATTTTTAAATTAAACACTTGAATTTCTTTTTATATTATCATTTAATAAAATCAATTTTCATTTGTAAAATAGTGTATAATGTCTTTCAAATTATAGTAATAACAACTCAATATTTTAAAATATTAATGATGTCACACTTTTAAATTAATAAAATTTCTTTCCAAAAGAATATACTATTTCACTATACACTAGTAACTTTGTGATCTGACCCTACACAAAATGACAACCTTAAGTAAATTACTAAGCTATTGGAAATCTAAATTTTATTATTGGACAATATACTGGCTATGGAATGATTATATTGCAAGAGATATATACATATATGACTGAAGTTTGGATATTTGGTTATACAGTTATTTACTATATTTATAAAAATAATATTGAATCTATATGAACTGCATAGTTCATCTAGGTTTGCAGATTACTACACAGGTCAAACTAATCCGAGATTGCAAACAGAATTCAATTTTTGATTTCTAAAGATAAGCTAGCCTTAATTTATTATTACTAGCGATGCTAACGAATGTTATAGGGTTATCTTTTTCATCTTTCTTCTCAATCAAAATTGAATAGATTAATTTTTATCATATTTTATTTCAGGCTACACAAACCTTTTTTTTCTGTTCTTTTTGGGATTAAACTTTTAGGTTTGCATTTTCAAAATAATTAATTATGATTATTTACATTTAAAAAAATCCAATTAATTATTGTTTTGATTTTGCCTTGCATTAGTATTTACTCATTTTTTGGCAGCTTTATTAGCATTAGCCTGTCTCACCAGACGGAGCATTTATGTATTATATTGGCCTAAAATAATACAGAAAACCATTTAAAATATATATTTCCAACTTTCACAATATATTTAAGTAGCAAGTCTATTTCTTCTCTAGTTCTGCCATCTAGTGTAAACTTGAGTAATCAATACACGCCAGAGGGTAGTGCTTAATAAATACCTAATCAGTGTTTTCTATCCATTTCCTAGACTAATATCTAGCTTATGGCTTAATAGTTTCGAATCTATTCTAAGGTATTAGGATTTACTGCAGTTTTCCTCCAGCCTCCATCTTTTACTCCTTTTGTTATCAAGTTGCTGGCTGAAATTCAAAAACATTTAAGTTTTGAATCCAAGCCATTTTGTTTGCATATTTATAAAGATCTGATATTATCTTGATATCTATATAGTTTGGTGTTCTCATGTTTTTTAATAATTGTACATGTTTACAGAATGTTACTTTAAGTGGCAAAACTGGAGTAGTAGAAATATATTTACTCTTTAAAAGTATTGTAGTAATAATAAAAAGTCAGATGTCACATGACATATATAGCTTGCATTTACCAATATGTAAACTTAAGAGCATGCTAACGCTCTAACAAGCTTTTTTTTTTTAATTATGATAAATGCTCCTACAAGAGAAGGCATTCAAATCATCTTTATCTTAGATTGTCCCCATCCCCAGACCAGTTTCAACCTATGGGTCTCTTCAGTGAGGAGTTGGGACATTATATTCAAAAAAACCAACTCAACCTAAGCATTTATCTAAAAGGTAATTCTCAAGAAGAAGATCTAAACCTTTAGACATCTGCATGTTCTTAAAGTCAGCTCTCCAACTGAAAAAAATTATATGGACCTGAACTTAATTCAGATACTCCATATATTAATAGGCTTAGCCATTTAATTTAGCCAAAGCCCCAACAGCTAAATAATAATAGTAATAATAAAGTATTGTGAAAGC
The DNA here is from genome assembly GCA_028023455.1 of Epiperipatus broadwayi. NCBI lineage: Eukaryota > Metazoa > Onychophora > Udeonychophora > Euonychophora > Peripatidae > Epiperipatus > Epiperipatus broadwayi. The sequence continues at coordinate 3,946,982 of JAQFVV010000059.1, forward strand.
TGGAATTATGTGGTATTTTGTTGGTCTTATAGCAAACATGGTTAAGGAACATAGATGCTTACAGTATTATAAAATAGGATTCTAAAATATATCGATACTGGATTAATGTCAGATGTATATAATTATGCAAGCAAGCTGGCTTAGATTTGAAATAAGCCCTAAGCTAATATTTATTCTAGAGATATGGATTGGGCAGTACTAAATTGAGACTTATTAAGCATTACCATAACAATTATTGACTACACAAGTCACACAGTGCCAGAACTGGAGTAGAAGAAATGGACTTGCTACTTTCAGTTTTGATAGAAGTATTACTTCTGTAAAGACAGAGATATGGCTTCTTTGGATAATCATTCTGGTAAATTTTTAAAGAAAATAGGAATACACGTTGTGCTAAATCAAGCAATAATTTCAGAACAGGAAAATAATATTGCCAGAAAAATACAATCAGGTCATCTCTACCATTATTATTACATTAAATATATATTAACTTTTCTTTGACAAATTGTAATTCATTTAACTTATAAGCGTTAAAAACGCTTACATAAGAAACGCTTAAGTTTCGATGCAATATAATATTATGCAAGCAGCTTTCGATATCTTGGACTGATATCAAATTTATAGCAATGACAGGTGGACAGGAGGGTGAAAAGTATAAATATGATGTGGAGACATGGTACATCACTAATAACCCTAACTATAAACAAAACGGAATCCTGCTTCCCCCTCTCTCGAAAGTGAATGATTTAACTTATCTGCGCAAATTTACATGATATTTATACATTTCACCCTCCTGTCTGCCAATCATTGCTATGAACACGAGTCCAAAGTATCGAAAGCTGCTTAGCATAATATTATAACATATTGAAACTTAAGCTTTTCTTATCTAAGCATTCCTAGCACTTGTAAGTTAATTGCATTATATTATGTGGAAATTCAAATTTTCTTGATGTACAAGAAAGGAAATAAGAAAAAGAGAAGGAGCAAAACTATGCACAAAATGTTTGAAACTATGGAAGGATTTTGTTCTAAAAATTATTTAAATTGGAAAGAAAAAATAATTAAAACAATTTTTTGTAACATTTTTAAGAAATGAAATTTTATTTACAGGAATGGTTCCGCACCAAAATATTGACTCTTTAAGGAGTTAAAAAATTACCAAAAAGTAGTAAATATCCTTTGATGATTGGAAATTCAGGTAAATTGTGTAATTTGTTTTCGTTGCTACATTTAAACTATTTACTGGACACACCATTCAGACACGAGGATCCAGATTTTTATAGAAAGATGTGTGTATCATCGTGAAAACATTTCAAAAAAAGGGTCAATAATCACGTTTAAATTTTTTCTTTCTCGAAATCATTTCACAAGAGCCCACTCGAGTTGAATCTTTCAGTGCCAATATAGATATAGTATTAAAAAAAATTTATGGTCTTGTTTATTGAAAATATAATTTAATAAAGTAATATTTTATCCCCCCCCCCCCCGATCAAAAATCATCCATTGATTCCAATACATAAATTCTCTATAATTTTTGTTTACAAATCTTATTTTATGAATCATTTTTCTTCCATATTCTTACATAAAATATACTGATTATAGGAGGCCTAATGAACGAGCAAGCATGATACGATATAGATATGCTGGCGGTATTTTTAATTTGAATCAATTAAAAATAAAAATTTTATCTTCTAGGTTTCTGGATTTATAGTATGTTGCTGATTATGCTCTTTGCCAGTTTAAAAGATGGTTTACAGAATATGTGAAAAAAATCTCCGGCAACTTCTCGCTTGGATGGTTATCAACTTGAACTTATAAACCAATTAAATATCTTGTTTTATAAGTAACAACAAATAGATTTAGATGCAGTACGGATTACAATGTTCTGCTGCATTTAATAAATACTAAGGTAGAATATTTCATCACAATGAAATAACTACCACAACTCAACTGTATATGGAGTTATTATTTTACCCAATTTATTGTATGGAAGTGAAATTGTGGACACCTATTGATGTAACGTTAAGGCGTGAGAAAAGTTTCATTTAACAATACTTTGCAAAATTTTAAAAATAAAATATAATAGCAAGGTCGTAAGATCCTATCAATATGTTCTTCACATTTGTGGATGTGATACTTTGGTCCATTATTACAAAATCACAAATTTGTTGGATTGGAAATGTGAAATGAATGAACATCACAAAATTTTGTAAAAGAGTGTTTCATATTGTGTAAGTATGATATAATGTAATTTATAAAAACTATTATTTTTACAGATGCAACATTTATATGTAAACAGAAACTGTCAGAACATTTTAAATACTCCATAGCATTCGGAGTTGAATGTTAATTTCACTTTAGCAGTATAAATAAGAGGAAGTGAGAATATCTTAATAACATAAGACTTCCTTTGTATTGTTTTAACAGTAATTAATTTTTCATTGTCATACTATTTATATAAAAAAAAGAAAGGGTGGGGAGTGGCTTTCATTTATTATTAGAAAAATAACTTTGGTTTTATTCAAATTTGAACAATAGTTCAAGAGTGCGAAGAAAAAATACTTCCTGGCAGCAGAATATAATTCTAAAATTAGTAATTATGTGATACTGAGATATTATATTTCTAATTGGAAAATCAGTGGAGATAATTTACCATACTTATCAAACTTCATCCTCTTTTTTTTTTTTAAGGATATTCACAAGATTTCATCCAATTCTGTGTATTTAATTACATTTAATATTGTTATTTGTGTTGGTTCCTTTAATAACTAAAAAAATAATGATGTCTAAAAATACAAGTATATGCTTCTTTCCTTCAAATGTTTATTTTTTAAAGACACGGCATACAAAGATCAATCTTCTTGCAGTAGTAGTCTAAAGTGATTTTCCAAAGAATACTATTCTTGCTTTATTCATTCAGCATCTTATTCAGGTTTTAGTTTGAAATTTTTTGAAGGTTATCCTTGTGTTTTCATAGTTTATGTTAAACCATTTAGGACTTCCTCAATTGACATTTATATTAATATTACTGCATATTCAATTTAGAATTTACCGTAATTGCCACAATTGTAACTTCTTTTCATGCCCAGTCTCATAATTTTCTTTTATTTTGCCAATCTTCAGTTTTACCCCATTTGCATCATCTTTCTAGTTTGATTTTAGGGCTTCTCTTATTTCTCTGATGTTATTCACTTTAGGAAAGTCTTTTCTTTGATATGTTCCAGACAGATATCTCGGCTTTTATAAAATGCTACACAAAACTAAATCACTTCATCATTGATAAATATGTTTTAAGTATTTAATTTTTTTTTCTTCTGACAAGTATGACTTACATATGACACATAAGATGTAGATTTCTTTTATTAGAAGTATCATTTCATGACACTGGAGATTGATCAGTATTTGACTAAAAAATAGTTAGCTTTTAATGGATATTTTTTCATTTTCATCTCTGTAAAGGTAAGATTTTTATTTTTAAAATTTAGTTGGATTAATAGATTTGAAAAACGGATTTAATTATTTGATAGAACCTTATGGAATTTAAATGAAATGTTTATCGAAATGAGAGGTTTTAATTAATTAGAAAGATTACATTAAATTATTAAGTCATTTTTAAGCAAATTTATTTGAAATCGTCCAACTGATTGACATAAGTTTTTAATCTATAAAAGTAGACATTAAAAATTATACTGATGATTATTCTAATTTTGGAGTAAGATGAGAAGCTAGAAATGAATTGTATTCTCACTAATAATCTGAGAACCTAATCTGTAAATTTTTGTGATTCATTCAAAAGTTTCATTACCGCAGATTGTTCCGTTTCCAGAGTTTTAATAATGGACGTGATGAACCATTGCAGATTTTTAATGAAGAAAATGCAATATGTTGTTAAACATTTTATAGTTGTTTTCCAGTTATTACCTCTTCTGCTACAGCATATGCTTTAAAAAGATTTCCCTTGGCCTATTTTTTTAATATGACTTTCTTCACTTAAGTAATATGTTAGTTTGTCTGGCCAAATAAAAAATGTATTTTATACTATATTTTTATTATATATAAGGAAATTTTATAAATTGTTATGGATATGAGAATATGTAAAATAAAGTTAATGCTTTAATTGTATGCTTCCAACTCAAATTACATAGAAAAATCAGAATTCTAATAATTTTAATAAGCAAGAAAATAATTTTACGGTTTATTAAATATGTAATACCAAGAATATTAATCTATTCATAGAACAAAGTCTGAATACATTCCGAAGATAATTCACAAGTTAAATCCCCAAAGAAACATTTAAATGAACTTGTAAATAATTATGCCTTACACTGTTATATTACTAAGCCATAGAATTATTTACATGCTCATTAAAATCATTAGAATTTCATCTAAATTAATGTTTGTAATTGTAAGCTGACTTGGTTAATATAAAAATAAAAATTACTGCTGATAAAAAATTTCAGCCATTTTGAGTATCATTGATTTATTATATAATAAACTGAAAGTCAAAGAAAAATAATCTTTTGTCTGACATAATAGATTGGCTTTGATATAAAAAAAGATGGGTGTTATTTAATTTATTAACGCCAAACTTCTCTAAATTTGAAATATTCTATTGGCAATTTCTGTCTTATTGGCAACATTTTACAATTACTTCTTTATTCTAAATCATATCTTGATAATCTTTGCATTATTATAAATATAAGTTTACACATGTAAAATATTCGAAACGATAGTATTTGAACTTTGCAAAATAGAAAAATAAATAATGAAAATGAATGGGAAATGGTAACAGTGGTTCTTTTCATATTTGATCGTAACCATCATCAATGTATAAAATTATTGAATGAAATATTTTTTATTTGAATTCCATTCATTATTATCAAAACATTATATTTTGCACCGGCATTTGTGAACGCTCTTTTTTTTTGCAGAGAATCTCTGCGTTACCATAATTAAGGTTTTAATGACTTCTTAAAAACAAACATTTTCAAATCAAATCAAATTGTAACCACATATTTTTTTGTATGTAAAATAAATATGTTGTGCAAATATGTGTAAATATGTAATAATATATATAAGTGCTTTAACACACTGAAGAAGAAGCTGTCAGTAGTAACAGAAACAAATTAATCTAGGCCTAGTACTTTTGAGGTTTTTCCCTCATATTCATGGCCAAAATAGATTATAAACCATTGCTGTAATATTACTAAATAATAATGTATGCAAATGTGTATATAAATTAATTTGTCAATTTTCTTGAAATAGCAAAACACGTGTCGTATCTATTGATCGCATTGTTATCATTGATAATAAAATATGCCTCCTTGATCATTCTTTTACAATCCTAAATATGTAAATAAATTATTGAAAATCAAAATTTTCCTTTCCAAAATAATTAGAGTAAAAAGTTCACCTCTCAAAGCCTGAGAATTAAGACTACCAATCTGTGACATTAGTGGTTTCTTTGTATTATGATACAACCAAACAATGGCATTTCAGTTCCTTTTGAATTTGGAAATTTGTATAATATTTATATGATGTATATGTGATACTGACATTTTCAGATATTTGTTTTTAGAGTAATAATTTTAGTTGTTTCCAATAAAATAGATATATGTGTTATAGTTAACAGTAAAATGAAAAAAAAAAGCTGAAAGATGAAGCAGTAATATCAGATTGTTCAGAATATCCTGTTAAATGGTTATTTGGATATCTGGCTTGTGAATTATCTTAATCTTATATTTGGAGTTGTTTGTTCATGAATAGATATAAAAATCATATGAAAATAAAAGGTTAAAAACGTACATTCATTAAAAATAAATTTATTATTTTGAAGTAAAAAAATATTTACTATTGTGGCTTCATATTATAACAGGCATTAGAATGGCGTTCTTTTGCAGGTAATTCAAGTAACCAATATTCCTCTTATGTTCATTCTGACTCACAATTTTTTGCCTTGCAAGGGCTTCCATCTATTGACAAAATCTAAAGTATAGAAGTTTCACTATAAAAAACAGGACATCAACTAGTTGTAAAGAAAATGTTGTAGTAATGCCATTTGATACAACTTGAACCAATCAAAATAAGCTTTAAATTATATCGAGTCATTTATGTAGGGATTAAATATTTATGAAATTAGTGTTTTTTTAATCAGTTAAAGTTTGCATAATTATGGGTTATTGTTTACTTGTAATAATCTATTGCCTTAATACTCGATTTGCCTTCAGACAGAGAACTTAATATCTGTTTTTATGCGATTACGTATATAGCAAAATTACATTCATATGCAAGTATATGATGACAAAGTAAAATTGATCTTCAATTGTGGATATATTAAGGCCAAATATTTTTTTATATTTTTGATGTATCACTACGGTCATGACTTTTAATCAACCATGATATTTATTTATCAGGGCTGTCTTATTGATATTTAAATGTTCCAATGCATCCTAAAAGAGATGCTGTTGATGCTAATGATATTGTTATATTATCAACGTATATTTCATATCTTTTTTTTTTCTTTTTGATTTTTTGACTTTTTCAGATCAAACAAATATCCCTAATTGTTTTTATGATCTAAAACAAAAAGCCAAACTGAAATAAAAATAAGTATGGCGTATTGCTAATAATGATAATGTCATTAACAAAAGATTAAACAACACCCCTTTGAGTTGTTAAATAGTAATAGGATAAATAGAGCAGTTACAAGACATTCCAAAAATGCATTCGGCAATAATACAATTAGAGATTAATTGTAATTCTTCGGTGCATACATATTTACATGTGCCAATTTTGTTATATATAAAATTTCATCTAGAATTGTATATATAATGGCTGTATATATAATATGATATACTTAAACAGGCAAAACTCTCCATACAGTAGTGCCACCCTGTGCCAACTAGAGTAATCAGTGGATGCCAGAAGGCTTGTGCATAAAATCACTACTGTATGGAGAGTTTTGCCTGTTTAATAACAGGTATGTACTAGTATAAGAGATGGTGATCATGTGATATGATATACTTCCTTTTTTTTTATGTATTATAAAAGTATTTTTTTATTTATAACTTTTGTTCACATATGATATCTTTTTTTTTTAAACAGAAATGGCGAAGAGTGAGGATTTCAATCTAGAGATTGTTCACGATAGTTTTGAACAATGTTTAAAGGATGATATTTTAGATATGGATTTATATCTTAAAGGATACAATGAACTTCATCGATTTTTTGAATTCTTGGGCCGAATTTTTAGTTTTGTAGCAACTGATATTAAAGAAAAAATTCATATTCTTGAAAATCATCGAAAATCTGATTCAGGAAACTTTTATGAAACCATACAGAAAATGATTAATTATGAGATTAGCAATGATATACTGACTATTACTTCCTCTCCTTCAGGAAGTCGTACTCTTCTTCGTCTCCATCGTGCTTTAGATTTCATGGCTAGTTTTCTAGAAAAGCTCGGGACTGGTCTTGAAACAGACAAAGTATCACATATGGCTCAACAATCTTATCAGGATTCTCTGGCAAAGTTCCATCCATGGTTGATTCAGAAAGCAGCTGTTATGGCCATGTATTCTCTCCCCACATTAAAAACTTTCATACAAAATTTTGGTAAATCTGATTTTAGCGAAGTTCAGAAAAATTTACTTCAGACTGTTAGCGTTATTAGATCAGTATATATAGCAACACAGAAGCTTTATGAAGATAATAATTTGCTTGATTTACCATAACTTGGAAGATACAACGGTTAAGGAATTCAAAAACAGCACCCAAACAATTGCACTTAACCACATATATATAATGAGAATAGTTTTATGTGAAAATTATTTTTGTAAGCAAAATATCTTAGTGTTCAAAATATCTTTTTAAAGATGTAATTAAGAAACTGTCCACTATTGGGGAGATGATCATTACATGTGTGCTAATGTTGAAATGGGGGGAGGGGTAATATGTTGATTAAACTAATTCATTTTACATATTTTTTTGGTTTTGACTGTACTTCCATAACTATTTCCATTTCCAAAGAAAAACTAGTGAATTATTTTAAATTTTCCACTAAAATTTAATTAATCTTCTAATTTATTTTGAGTATTATTTTTATTTATGTTTTTGTGAAAATAAAAATGTCATTTTTATTTTAATATAAGAAAAATTGTCTGAAATTTTGCCTATTCAATAAGATTAAAGCAAATTCATATTCAGGCTAGAAAAAAATTAATAAACTGTTTGAAAAGCGAAGTTTTTTTTTTGGAATAAATAATAAGTTTAAAGAAAAACATTTTTTTAATGAAAATCTAATTAAATAAAATATTTAGAAGGGAAGAAATGTAATACGAAAGACTATCAGGTACAGATTTACTTTCAGTTTATGTTTTAAAAATATTTTGGCCATATCTGTGAAAATTCAAACTAACTTCTTTTTCTAGAGAATTAATCACTAATATATGTTTAAGAATATATATATTTTGGAATTAGAATGTTTTATGATTGTCTGACAACACAAGTTAATCAGATCTTTAAATAAACATGTTTTGGAACTAATGTTTTTTTTGTTTTACTAGTAGCGGTGAACTGGGATATGAATTATTAAACCATGTCAGTTTGCAACTGTTAATTTGTTAAAGAAATATTATGGGATATGAAAATTAAAAGAAAAAAAATATGGAAATTGTTTGATACTATGCAAATTTATTAAGATGCCCCAATTTTTTTCACTTTTATTGTCTTATTTCTATTAAATCTTGATTTTAAAAAATTCACTTCTCTTAATGAACTTTTCATTATGTTTTATTTATTTGATTTCAAAGCAGTCTTCTTTACTTTGTAAGTTGAAAGGAGATTTAACGAAAGATGTTTCAGAATATCTGAAGGAGACTGCTAGACAGCTGAAACTATTAAATTAAATAAAGTAGTGAAAAGTGGATAAAAAGAAAAGTGATTACAAAAATTTTATTATAAAAAAAAAAACCTTTGAAAAATATAAATTACAAAGATGAGTACAATTAAATTTAAATGATAATTAAAAAATGCAAAATTCCACGACTGCATTTTTTTTTATTTTGCCATTTTGGTACTTACGTATTATACCTGCTGCCTGTATTTGCAATGGCAGAATGCTGCATCTTTCTCCAGTGGGGGGGTGTCTGTGTTTATGACAGCAGAATAGTATAGTTGTGACTTTTCTAATAGCCATTCTGCTGTTGCAAGCACCCACCACTGGAGAAAGTTATGGCATTCTGCCTGTGCAAACAGGCAGCAGATCTAATACGTAAATGCCCCCCCCCCCTCTTTTTTTTTACTCTAAAGAAAAATTTTAAAAAATGGGAATGACAAAAATTTAGAAAAACATACGATTGTAAACAATTATCATTTTTAAGAATAGAAATTTAGAATGAGAAATTGGAAATATCATTTGAGACTATCATTTTCAAAAGCAGATAACAAAGGTGTTAACATTTTTATTTAAAAGTGATTAAAAAAATTTCATGATTGTGTGCTGTGATAAATTCTGGAACTGAAGATCTTTGGATCGTGATTTCATTTCTGTTTTTCCAGTGCTCACACTTCTTAGGAGTTGAACAAAAAACCATTTTAATAATTAATTGTTTTTGTAATTTGTTTCAAAAATGTTTTATAACAGAAAAATAAAAAGGATATTTAGAAGCTTTATGTTTCTAAAGAATATTGTAAACCATATTAAGTTTATTTTCATAAATTTCTCATAAAAGTTGTTACAGTTTTTGAATATATCCATTTTTCATAATGTATTGAAACTGTGTAAAATACAAATAACCAACTAAAATTCTATTCCAGCAATCAAAATATTTATATTTGCTAATGTGTATTAATGGTCTCTCAGAGTCAGCTGTTTGAAGTTCGAACTTTATATTTAGTCACAGAGGGTGTTGCTGAAAAAATGTTTGGAAAGGCAATTTAGCATTTTGTATTTGAATTTTCAGTTAGCGTTATGCAGTAGGATATGAACTGTATAGTATGTAGAGTAATAAAGAAATCTAATAATAGTTATATTATTAACCAAATCTATCAAGATTTTAAAATATAAATAAATCAAATCTAATATTATTTCAGGGTTTATAATATTTAAGTAGAATAAATAAGATACATTAAATTTTATTATTTAATTATTAATTTATAATTGATACAGCTGGATAACAAGGAATTTTATTGTATCCAAACTATATTTTATAATAACAAAATTTGACATTTAAAGATAAGTTCTAGTAATAACAACTAATATCAATAATGTTACTTCAGTAAATCGATGCACTTTTAAATAAACATATCATGTGACCATAGACTACCAATTAGATGATGAGTATAAAAATATGAAAGTTAAAATAATAAATCTAAAATGTTTATTTGCAAAATTAGAAGTAATAAAAGTAATAAATTAAGATATCAATAAAATAAATTGTCAGAGGTTTTAAAGACTTAAGAAATAAATAAACTTTATTATTTAAAATCTGATCATGCTAATGTTATGTGGAAATGTAGCTTTATGTGTTGTTTAAAAAGCCATTAATTGAAGAAGATTGTTTAGACAAACATTAAAATGAGTTTAAAATTATATAATTATTAAATAACTAATATAAAATATTGTTTATGATATTTATTTATCACTATACCATTAGTCTCTTAAATATATGCACTTCTTATATGCAAACTAATTATTTAATTGCAAATAATAAACTATTCTATTCACGCAAACTCGATGAACACACATGGCATTACAAAGCATCTACCTACCATGGGCCAAAACATGAATCATCAGGAGGCTTCGGCTACTGCATGATAACATTATATATAAATAATATAAATTACATTGTAAGTTGTGAGAAGCTTATTTTTCTATTAAACAACAAGACAGCATTAAGTCTAAAAACTCATTGCCACAGAAATTAAAATAATTCTAAGGATAATTTTTCACAAAACTTCAAGCATACATATAATTATAAAACTCACATTACTTCAATGCTCTCAAATAATATAGAGCAATATTGAGAAACAACTTTATTTTGTACCACTAAAATATTCAATAACATTTTAACATAATATAGAGACTGAAATTATAATGGTCTATAAAACAATATATAAAAAAAAATTATATTTAAATATTAAGTTTAATTATAAAATTTAACAAACAACTTTGCTTCAATCCGCATATACCAACATAAATACTTTATCAATAATAAATATAATTATAAAACTGAAATGTAAACAACCTGCATGTCCAGTTGATTCCCTCCATCCTATTATAAAAAACTTTATTGATAACCACAAATATATAATAATAATAAAATATTAAAGTTTTTTTAAAAGTCATTAAATTTATCAAAATAAATTTTAAATGTTTTCAGTTATCCAAAGATTCTATAACGATATCAAAAATTTTGCATTTTAATCCTTGCACTCTTCTATTTGTCAAATCCCAAAAGATGATGTAATAACTTATTCTTTTAATATACCAAAATAAAGTGACAATTTATGCCTTTAAAATAAATTCATAAGTGCAATAATTAATACCCCCAAAATTTATTTTTTTCCATTTAACAAATATATCCTAGAGTACAATTAGCAGTTTTCCTTAAGGCAATTTCACAGATATTCATGTTTTTAGAAGAAAACATTTTAAAATCCGTTAATGGTAATAAATTTTGTTTAAAATAATAGATCTGATACATAGGTATTCATATAATGCAGGGGTGGGCAATTGTTTTGGCTCGGGGGGCCGCAGAGGGCTGCATCAGGGGCCACTTTGTGGAAGCGAAGGTTAGCGGAGAGCTGCACCTTTTTTTCATAACACAATAAACACACTGCTTTATTCCCTGTATTAACAAAGAAATATTTGTTTCTCCATTCTTCAGTAAACACACGACATTCATCATCGATTTTACATTTTTTCGGAGGGTTCATGGTTTCACTAAAGTTGGAAATGTATATATTTGCTAATGCAGACAAAATTAAAATTAACCAGATCAACTGGAAAAGCACTGCACATCGTATCTACAATGCGCATGTATATTGACGTCACCATCCTAGTGGAAAATACTAGACGAATCTTCGGTCGCGCATGGGAAGGAAATCTCAGTTCAAAGCAGATTTTTCCGATTTGTCTTGGCGGGCTGCATAAAAACTCTTAGCGGGCCACATGGGGCCCTTGGGCCACTATTTGCCCACCCCTGCTACAATGCCATCCACAAGAATTCGTTTTCTATCTTTAGCAGATACAAGATAAGACAGACAGCGTTCCTTGTATAATTTAGCATATTTGCGATTTTGAGAAATACATTCCAATTGCATTTAGTATTACATTCCACAAGTGTTTATATCCATATTGACAATCTTTAGAATGGCCATTTGCTCAGGGCAAAATCTGGCATTGCATAATGGCAATTTTAATAAAAATAGTCTTAAGGTTATATCTGCAGACAAAAAATGAGAATGAATGATCTAATCACTGCACCTTTATAAGTTTTTACCTGTGTGATTGATTAGATCATCATCATCACAAATTTATCACTTATCTGATATCAGGATTTCCATGATTTCAATGGGCACACATATATTCATATACAAGTCCTTTAAGAAAACTGCAGCGTTCCTTACAATTTTAAATTAACACATTTTAAGAAATATTTAAAATAATATTACACATTTCAAACAAAACCTAAATATACAGATTCTTAACAATGGTCAAACATAAATTTCTCCATAATATTGTTTTCAAATAATTATGATTTCAACACAATTGAAATAAAACAACTATGTGAAAGTAAATATTTTCTTCATTATTGAACCAGCTTTTCCCTATATTAGGTGCTAATATAGGGTGAAAACCGGTTCAGTAATAAAGCAAATGTTTATATGATTGTTTTATTTCAATTATGTTGGAATCATTATTATATACAGATTATAAATATTAAAATTATTTTCTTTGTTTATTTGTTTTCATTCCCCATAATAAACAATCGTTTACTTTAAAAATTAAAATAAGTTAACATTTAATTTTTCAAAAATAATACCCCTTTAACATAGCTAAAATAAGCATAGAATAAACACACACATGTTGAAATATTATAAGATGTTACTAATTGTAAATCATTTTAATACGAAAAGAAACAAATGTGTTGTTTTATCCTACTGTCCCTTTTAAAATTTACTTGGTGCATATGTGTACAATAAAATATATCACTTTACCACTATTTCAAAATTGATACAAAATTTTTTTTTAAAAGTTATGAGAGCTATCTTCTTGGAATCGTAAAGATTGCTCCAGGTATAAAACTAAAAAATTTTAAGTTATATTTATTATTGTATTTACAAAGATCATATATTACAATATCACTTATCTGATGGCTTTTGCGATGTTATATTGTTGAGCCTATTAATATATGGTGAAACTGAACTGAGTTCAGACCCACATAGCTATCTGTTTTGTAGGGCTGGATTTGAAGACATTTACATGTCTGAAAAATTCAGGTTTTCAAATTGATAGTAACTTATTAGATAAGTGCTGTCTTTTGAGTTGGTATTTTGAATCTAGTGACTGGGGTCCTAACTTCTCACTGAGACGAGCCATAAGCTCAAAAACAATTAGTCTGGGGATGAGAACTTTCCGATAGAGATTTTGAATTCTTTCTCTTTCGGCACTTATAAATTAAAGCTTGATTGGAGCTATTGGTAAGCTCCCTCTAGTGAATATTTCAATGCAAGCTTAAAAGCAAGTTATACAATTTGTGTCTTGTTTTATTAATTATATATATACAAGATTTAAACTTTTTTTTATTATAAATTGGTTTTTACAATTTGTTTTGTATAGATACGTGAATGTTTTTTTAAAAAAAATCATTAATAAAGAATAAAAATTTTGAACATAAAGTATACTAAAAAGCAAAAAATAAAACATCTTCAGCCTTTACAAAATATATTGGGCGATCATGTTTAGAAATTCACAAATCAAATTTCCAAATAATCATTTACATAAACTTGCAATTTATGCCTCCTTTAAATAAATTTGCATATTAATATAAAAAAGAAATAATTCTTTGATAATCTCACTTCTAAAAATTATTTTCCTATGAAGGCTAAAGAAAATTTGTTAATTCATTATACTTATGTGATTCCAATAGTTTTAAACTTTTCTTGAAGAAATGTAATTGACAATTTTAGTTGAAAACATGGTCGGCATACTATGTTGATATATTCAACAGTATTAAACAAGTTTTTCTTAATATGTTTTGTAGTATTATTTATACTGAATTATACTTATGTGAATAAAAATATTTCTTTAATCCCCTCCCCCCCATTTTTTAACTTTATATAGTTCCAGGAATAAGAAACGAATAAAATTTAGATTCACTTTAATAGCACTAGATGGCAGCACCATAAAGACTACTATCAGATAAGCAAACAAAAAATTTTCTTTTAATTTGTTTAGTCTGAGAGCATTAATATTTATTAATTATTATTGTGTGTGAAAGTATAATTAGTGGTTAAGAGTATTTGAAAGATTGAAAATTGTGTTTTTTATTTGTTTTAAAGTTTTTTCAGTTTGTTATTTATATATATAGAAATTTTTTTAAAAAGTTATTATTTATTTTTTGTTTTGTTTTATTATTTATATATTGTTATTTTATATATAGAATTATTTTTATTTTTTTATTTTTAAAAAGTTATTTTGTTGATTAGTTTTTTGTAAATTTGTTATTAAAAGATTTACTTTTAAGAAAAATATAACGTTCGAAACGTAAAATAAAAAAAAAAGGATTATATTTGTATTTCAAAATGTTTATATAATCGGGAAAAGGAAATTAAGCGTGCTGTTGTAGAATGTACTATATGTGATGGCGTATATCACTTGAAATGTTTAAATAAGACTAGGAAGGATGTAAATGGTTTATGGTTATGTAGTCAGTGTATTAATATGATAAAAGAGGTGAGAAAGTGTTTTCAAAGTGTAGATAGTCGAAGAATAGTGGGTGGAGAAAGTAATAGTGTAATGGAGATGATTAGTCAAAGAATAAATAAGATAGAGGAAGAATTGAAGGATGTAGAAGTAAAATTAAAATCATTAGAGATAAAATGTGAGGAGATAAAGGAATTATTGAGTAGGAATGATAAGGAAGAAATAGATAAGGAGGACCACAAGGTATTAGAAAATGTTATAGATAGAGCAGAAAAAGTAGATTATGAAACAGTATTGATAGGAGATTCACTAATTAGAGAATGTGGGGATATAATTGCAAGGGAAAATAGAAGTAGGATGTAAGAGTATGTTTGCCTGGAGCTAGAATTAGGGATGTAGCAGATAAAGTTAAAAAACAAGGTAGTAGAGATGTATATGTTATGGTGGGGACTAATAATTTATTAGAATCATCAGAGAGAATAATGGATGATTATGTAGATTTGATTAGGAATTTGATTATGATTAAAGGAAGAGTAGGAATAGTTGGATTATTATCAAGGTTTGACAAGAGTTATTTGTTAGATAGGGCATGTTCTATAAATGAGAGATTGAAAAAATTGTGTGAGAGAAATAATGTTATGTTTGTGGATGTGTGGGATTGTTTTATTGGAAAGAGAGAGTTATATAGTAAAGATGGGTTGCATTTAGGAAAACAAGGAAGTGAAGTTTTAGGGAATTTGATTTATAAAGAATTTTTTTCGGGAAACTTATAAAGGGGGGTGGGTTTTTAAATTGTAATATTATTAAAAAGAATGGATGGAATATAAGAAGTAAGCAAAAGGAATTTGATTTTGATATAAATATAGATATGGAGAAGGAATGGGTTTGTAAAATTAATGGTAAGAAAGTAATTTATAAATATAATGGAGAAGAAAGAATTAAAAGAATTTATAAAAGAGTAGTTAGGAAAGAAGAAATTGTTAAAATTGGGTTTTTGAATATGCAAGGTGGTAGGAAACCAGAAAAGTGGATGGAATTAAATAAAACAATTGAAAATGAAGAGCTTGAGGTATTAGCAGTAGTGGAAACACATTTAAGAGAAGAAGAAGAACCTATTTTGGAACAGTTGGTATGGCAGGGTATAAATAGAAAAGAAAAAAGGGGTGGTGGTATAGGTGTTATATCAAAAAAATATTTAAATATTGTTAAATGTCAAGAACACTTGTGGTTTGAAATAAGGTTGGGTAGACAAGAATGGATGGTGGCTATAGTTTATATAGCTACTGGAGATAGTCAAATTATATTGGAGTGGAATAGTAACATATACGAATGTTTAGTTAAGGATATACAAAGTTTTAAAGAGATCGGAAGAGAATAATGGTTATAGGGGATATGAATGGACATATTGAAGAAATTGATGATGTAGATAATAAAAATGGACAGCTTTTGAAGAATTTTTGTCAGAAAGTGAATTTGAGTATTGGAAATTTATTAAATATTTATGAGGGACAATACACATGGTCCAGAAATAATATATTTCACACAATAGATTATGTATTGGTGGAGAAAGAGGGAATAAATAAAATACGGAAAATTAAGGTATTTGATAATGAAGAAAAAGTATGCACTAGTGATCATAATTTCATTGTAATTGAAATGGTTAGTAATGTGATGGAGAATAGAAATAAAAGTAGAAATAATAGTGAAAGATGTGGATGGAGAGTAAATGAAAAGAATAAGTTGGAAGAGTATAAAATACAAGTTGAAGAAATAATGGAAGAGTGGGTTGGGGATGAGTATAAGGATTGGTGTAAGGAAGTAGAAAAAGTTGCAAATAGGGTTTTAGGTGAGAATATTGAAAAGAATAAAAGTAATAAAAAAATTAAAATTAGTAAAAGTGTAAAAGAAAGGAAAGAAGCATGTAGAGAATATAAGTTTGCTATTAAGAATAAGGAAAGTGAAAAAGATATTAATGCTAAATGGGAAAAGTACTTAGAAAAGAAGAAGTTGGCTAAAATAGATATTTATAGAGAGAGAATGAAATTGAATAGTAAATTGTTGGAGGATATTAATAAAAGTGGAAGAGATGGAAGTAAAAAATTTTGGAATTATATTAAAATGAGAAATGTAGGGGAGAGAGAGTTAGTATTACTAGATGATGAGGGAATTGAGTGTAGTTCTAGAGAAGATTTAGAGAGAATCTTAAATAGCTATATAATGAATATAGAAAAGATGTTAAATGTGAATGATAGAATATTAGAAAATATGAAAGAATATAGTAATGGGAATATTAGTTTTTCAGAAAATGAACTAAATGAGGTAGAGAAGAAATTGAAAAGTGGGAAGGCAAGAGGTTTAGATGGATGGGCAGCAGAGATGGTAATGAATTTAGGATATAGGGCAAAAGTAAAGTTATTATCCTGTTTTAATAAAATGGCACAGAATAGAGTTTTCCCAAGTAGTTGGAGTAATACAAGAGTAAGGTTATTATTTAAAGGAAAGGGTAAGGATCATAGAAAGTTGAATAATTATAGACCGATAGCGGTAACATCAGTTTTATATAAAGTTTTCTCGTATATGGTGACTAGTAAAGTTGTAAAATGGATGGAAGGGAATAATGTAGTGGGTGAAATGCAAGGAGGTTTTAGATTAGATAGGCATATAGGAGATAGTTTATTTGTAGTTACACAACTTATGGATATGAGTAGGAATGCAGATAAACAGTTATATATGAGTTTTATAGATATAGAGAAGGCATATGATAGAGTAAATAGAAATAGATTATGGATAAGTTTAGCAAATTTGGGAATGGATGAAGCTTTAATAGATATTATTAAGAAATTATATGAAAATAATTATTATATATATCAATTAGAGAATATAGAATCAATTAAAGTTAAAAAATGGTGTGGACTAAGGCAAGGATGCCCTATGTCACCTATTTTGTTTGTGTTGTATTTGAGTGAAATGGAAAGAGCAATAGAAAGATTAGGAAGAGGGATAGAGATACCGTTAATAGGTAGTAAGGGAGTATATATTTTGTCAGGTCTTTTTTTTGCAGATGATATATTTTTGTGTGCAGAAAAAAGAGAAGATATGGAAGTTATGTTGAGGACATGTGCAAGGGTTGGTAAAGAGATGGGGATTAAATTTAGTGAAGAAAAATCAAATATAATGATGGTTAATACTGAGGAAAGAGAAGATGTAGAATTTTTATTGGGAGATATTAAGTTAAGTGTGGTGAATAGATATAGTTATTTGGGAATTATTTTAAGTAATCAGAAAAATTATTTGGATGAATGGGAGAAAAAATTGATAAATGAAGCAAAGAAAAGAAAGGGATTGATAAAGAAATTAACAGTATTTTCATATAATAAATATGATGTAGCTAGAATTATATGGAAAGGAGTTGCAGTAGCAGGGTTAACATATGGTAATGATGTGTTATGTGTTAGTAAGAGGGTATTAGATTACTTAGAAAAGTACAAAGAGAAGTAGGAAGACATGCATTGGATGCAGAAGTATGGACAGCAAGGGAGGCAATTCAAGAAGAAATGGGATGGTCAAGTTTTCATATGAGAGATGCAAAAAGTAAAATGAAAATGTTTGGTAGATTGCAGTTTATGGATAATAAAAGAATAGCTAAAATAGTATTTAATTGGGTTATGAGTAAAGGGCAGGTAACAAGATGGGTGAGAAAGGTAATGCACTATGCAAAAGATTTGGATAAAGAATTTATATCAGTATATTTGTACAAAAGATGGGATGATTGTGTTAAGAGGATTATTGAGTGTTATAGTAGTAAGGAATGGGATAAAAGAATAGATTTATTAATAAAGACTAGGGAGTTAGAGAGATGGAGAAATAGTATGGAGAGTAAAAAGAGTTTAAATATATATAGAAATAAACAGAATATTAGGTGTGAGTTAATATATGATAATAGTAAGGAAAGTAGTTTATTGTTTAAGGCTCGAACGGGATCTTTAGCTACAAAAGAATATACATGTAAATGGAAAAATATGGGTGATTTATTTTGTAAATTATGTAAGGAAGGAATTGAAAATATTAGGCATTTGTTAATTGAATGTAAATGTTTGAAAACAGAAAGGGTACATATAATGAAGTTGTGGAAAATAAATATGAAAAGAGTGATTATACAGAAAGTGAATTATTGGTTTTTATGCTAGGTTTGGGAAAAGATAAGGGGGATTTAGATATAAAGGTTATAGAGTTGACAAAAATTATGTTGTGGAAATGGGATAGAGCAGATTATGGGTAAATTTAGAGTGGGGAATGTAAAAGAAAGTGGCTAACAGGTTTATCTGGGCTTAATTGCTGAGATATTCTTGACTTCGTTTAAGGAGAAGCCATAATACATCACATCACATCACCTCAATATTTATGAGGGACAATACATATGATCTAGAAATAATATATTTTACACACTAGATTGAGTATTAGTAGAGAAAGAGGGAATGAATATAAATTATAAAGTGATAATGAAGAGAGAGTATATAATAGTGATCATAATGTCTTTATAATAAAAATGATTAGTAATGTGATGGAAAATAATAAAAGTAGAAAGGATGCATGATAAGAATCTAAAATAAAAGAAGAAATCATGGAAGAGGTTGTTGGGGATAAATATAAGGACGTGTTATGTAGTAGAAAAAGTGGTGAATAGGGATTTAGGTGAGAATATTTAAAAGAATAAAGGTAATAGAAAAGAGAATTAGTAAAGGTGCAAATGAGAGAAAAAGCATGCAGAGAATATAAATGTACTATTAAAAACAAAAAGTGAAAAAGATGTTAATATTAAATGGGAAAAATATTTTTTTAAAAAAGAAGTTGGCTAAAATAGATAATTATAAAGAAAATTAAATAGTAAATTATTGAAGGATATTAATAAAAGTGGAAAAGATGGGAACAAAAAATTCTGGAAATATATTAAAAGAAGGAATATAGGGGAGAAATAGTATTATTAGATGATGAAAAAGAGTGTAGCTCTAGAGAATTACTTAAATAAGTAGATGATTTAAAAAAGATGTTAGATATGAAGGACATAGTGATAACAAACATAAAAGCATATAGTAATGGAAATATTAGGTTTACAGAAAATGAATTGAATGAAGCAGGGAAGAAATTGAAAAATGGAAAGGCAAGAGGTTTAGATGGATGGGCAGTAGAGATGCTGAAGAATTTAGGAAATATGATAAAATTAAATCTATTTTAATAAGATGGCACCGAAGAATTTCCAGATAGCTGGAATAATACAAGAGTAAGGCTACTATTTAAAGGAAAGGGTAAGGATCACAGAAAGTTAAGCAATTATAGACCAATAGCAGTAATGTCTGTTATATCAAGTTTTTGCATATCTGGTGGCTGGAAGGATCACAAAATGGATGGAAGAAAATAATATAGTGGGAGTAATGCAAGGTTTTAGAATGGATAGGTATATAGGAAATATTTATTTGTAGTCGCACAACTTATAGATATGAGTAGGAGGAATACAGGTAGACAATTATATATGGTTTAGATATATAGAAGGCATATGATAGAATAAATAGAAGTAGATTATGGATAAGTTAAGTAAATTTGGAATAAATTTAGCTTTAGTAGTTATTAAGAGATTGTATGAAAATAATTACTATATATATCAATTAGGAAATACAGAATTAAAAATAGGGTGAATTAAGCCAAGAATGCCCTATGTCATTATCTTATTTTTGTTATATTTGAGAGAGCAAAAGAATGACTAGGAAGAGGGGTAGAGATACCATTAATAGTTGGCAAGAGAGTATATATATTATCAGGTCGTTTATTTGCTGATATGTTCTTGGGCACAAAAAGTAGAGAAATATGCTGAATATGTGTGCAAGTATAAGTAAGGAGGTGGGGATTAAATTTAGGGAAGTAAAATCAACAGCAATGATTAATTCTGAGGTAAGACAAAAGAATTTTTTAAGCGGGAAGGGGGGATATAAAGTTAAATGCGGTGAATAGGTAACTATTTGGGAATCATCTTAAATAGTCATAAATTTCTTGGATGAATGGAATAAAAAATTGATGCAAAGAAAAGGAGTGGTAAAGAAATTAACAGTGTTTTCATATAATAAATATGATGTAGCTAGAATTGTATGGGAGTGGCAGTAGCAGGGTTAACTTATGGTAATGATGTGTTAGTAAAGACATGTTAGATTACTTAGAAAAAGTACAAAGATAAGTAGGAAGACTTACATTAGATGCAGATGTGTGGATGACAAAGGAGGCAATTCAAGAAGAAATGGAATGGTCAAGTTTTTATATGAGAGGTGCAAAAAGCAAAATGAAAATGTTCAGTAGACTGCAATTTATGGATAAGGCAATAGCCAAAATAATATTTAATTGGGTTATGATTAAAGGACAGGCAACAAGATGGGTGAGAAAAATAATATAGTATGCAGAAGATTTGGATAAATAATTTATATCAGTATACTTATACAAAAGATGGGTTGATTGTGTTAGGAAAATTATTGAGTGTTATAGTGGCAATGAATGGGATAGAAGAATAGATGCATTAATAAAAAATAGGGAGATGAAGAGTAAAAAGTATTTAAATATATATATATATAGAACTAAATAGGATATTGGGTGCAAGTTAATCCATGATAATAGCAAGTAAAGTAGTTTACTGTTTAAGACTCAAACAGGATCATTTGCAACAAAGGGATATACACATAAATGGAGAAATGTGGGTGATTTAGTTTGCAAGTTATGTTAGGAAAGCATAGAAAATACTAGGTATCTATTAATTGAATGTAAATGCTTGCAAGTAGAAAGGGTACAAATAATGAAGTTGTAGGAAAATAAATATAAAAAAAGTGATTATGTAGAAGGTGAGTTCTAAGTTTTTATGCTGCGTTTGGAAAAAGGAAGATTCAGATGTAAAGGACAATGGACAAAGATAATGTGGAAATGGGATGGAGCAGGATAGAGAAGAATATGGAGAAAAACTTAGATTGGGGAATAGAAAGGGAAAGTAAGGTGGCTAACAGGTTTCTCTGGGCATAGTGGCTGAGCGATTTTGGAGTCCAAGAAAGGAGAAGCCATAGTGCATCGCATCCCATATAAAATTAAAAGTTTAAATTTTTTGAAAACGAATAAAATGTGTGGTCATCAGAAATATGTATACAAAGTTTCACTAGATCAAAAATCGGAAAATGGATGAAACTTGAGTTACAAGATTTTGCAGATAAACAAAAAACCAATAAGTTAAATAAAAGTATACAAAATTAAAGTCATTATTGTGGAAAACATAGAGCACTGTAAACAATTTTTATTGATGATTTTAATCAAACAAAAAATATTGTGAATAATTTGAAATGACGGAAATTATGAAGAGAAAAGGAAATAAATATAAACAAAACTTTTTGAATAAGGAAAGTCAGAATGCATATTTAAGTAACAATAATTTTGGAATTTGTAAAAGACCCAGAAAGAGACCACATGTGAGATGGATGGATGAAATAAGAAAATGTGCAGGGGTGTTGTGGAGAAGAGAAGCTAAAGATCGGAGAAGATGGATTAAACTTAGAGAGACCTTCATCCTGCAGTGGATTGATAATGGTTGATGATGATGATTGATTGATTGAATTTTACATTAAATTATTTTTAACACTACAATTAAAAACTACTGAATAGCATTGAATTTTGCATTTTAGCAAAACATCTGAGAAATTAAATAAAGCTGGTAATGATAATTTCTGAAATAAAAATTCATTTATTATGCAAAAATAATTATTACAGATCTCTTGGGGAAACTGGAACATTTTATAATAAAAGGTAAATTGATAGCACCTTTCCTGCACTCCTATAGACCCAAAGATGACTCATTGGGTAAGTCACATATTGGATAGTGGGAATTTATAATTCTCATTTGTTACATTAGTCAATAGATAAACACCAATTTACTGATCGATAATTGGTTAGTTAGCTAGATTCGCTATGAAGTACTTGCAGAAAAAAAAATTTCTAAGCTTTCAAAATGAAAATCTTTTCTGGATTTGAACCTATGTTGTGGACATAGTGGGCAGATGTGTTAACTACTGTGATATGGTTATCATGTTTCAACTACAATTGATCCACTGCAGGGTGAAGTCCTTTTCGAGGTTAATTAAGTTTCTCTGATCCATAGTCTTGCTTCTTCATATTCCTAATAAATTTCCTTATTTCATTCATCTTGCATGTCGTCTGCTGGATCTTTTTGAAGATTATCATCACTTCTAACTATATATCCAGTACAGTTCCATTTCAATCTGTTGCAATAGTGTCAATATCTGCTTGTTATCTTACCACTTATTTCTCTATCCTTCTTTGTTATTCCCCAAATATTATTTACATATATTGCTGCAAAGTTATAACATTGAAAAACTACTGCATAGTAAATCGAAAGATTTCACGCTGTATGTTTACAATTTGAACTCAGTCAATTAAGTGTGATGATATTTAAGATTCATACTCTCAAATATAAGTACTTTGGACTGGCTTGGATATATAGAAAGACAAGTAAAGAGAGTGGGAACCACTCTTCTTGTTAAATTCCCTGTCCCAGTGCTTAAGATCTGATTGGTTACTAATAGTCACAAGCGCTTGAGAAGTTTGCACTCTCTCAATTTAATTTTCAATGCCGTCTGCACTTTATAAAAAATATTATTCATACATAAGGATTTGTAAAAACATGTATTAAAAACTTTTTTTAAGCACACAGACAAGTTTCCTGAAGCTCTGAACATTATTTACAAAAGTAATCACATTATCTGCAAAATTTAATCCACAAAACACTCATAAAATAATTAAAAAGTTTTGGAGATATGGCATAACTGTTGTAATTCAATTACTATTGCATTTTGACAAATGAACTTCAGAATATAAGAAGATAAATGTTTTATAGAAATCAGTCTGCTCCTACCATTGTTAGCTAATTAATTTTAAACTGATTCTGGCGAGAAATCGCTGCAAGTTAACTCCATGCTATTAAGTTAGAATATATGGTTTAAAAATACCTTTTCATAGTGGCTTGACTCAGCTCAAGTTTTTGGAGAATTATTCTTTGTTGCAAATATTAAATATTTTACAGACAGTGAAATATTTACCATGAAATTCCAAAAGTATTCTCAAAAAGTTTTTTTTTTTTTAAATTTTTTTAAAAACTCTTTATGAACTCTGTCCACACATATATATTTTTTAAGTTGTGCAAAATGAAAGATTTTTACAGTTTTTTAATATTATTTATTGTCAAAAATCATTTCTATAAATTATTACGTTGAAGATTTTCTGAAGTGATCGAAGGAAAGGATATTTTTATTTAAGTTATAAATAAATAATTTCATCATTGAAGGAAACATTTTTTAATGTTTATTTGACAAGATAAACATAAAAACACATATGTAGTCATGATAATATTGGAATTGATGAAATATATGAGATAGAGGAAATTATCCAACATGAAGGCAAAAATGTAAATATAAGGAAGGCTATTGGGTGATTAGAATGTTGTTTGTGGGAGAAGATAAGGAAGGGAAAATTGTTGGAAATTATGGTATGGAAAAAGAAATGAAAGAGGTAGCTAGCTTGTACAATTTTGTAAGGAGAATGGGTTTGTGATTGCAGACATGTTTTTAAAACCATATTAGATTACATACATGGAAGCTCCAGGTGATAGAGAACGTTATCGAATTGATTATATTGATTCAGGATAGATGCAAGAATGCTATTAAGGGTTCACATGCTTTGCCTAGTGCTGATAAACATAATTTGATTAAAGAATTAAAAGGGGAAAGATATGTAAGATGGGACTTGGATAAATTGAGAGAAATGGAAAAAGGAAAATTTATTATGTGAAAATAGAATCAAAAGGATTGTTCAAGATGAGGAATATATTAATAGTACTGATAAGTATTGGTGTAGAATTAGATTTTTAAAAACAAAAAAAAAAAGAAAGGTATTCAAGTAAGGAAAGTTAAATGACCTTGAATAACTGAAGGTATGTTGGAGAAAATAGAAGAATGTAAATACTGATAAAGGCAAAATGCATATATAAAAATTAATAATGAGGTGAGAAGAGAAACATTTAGCAAAAGAAAAATGGTTGGAGCAAGAATGTAGAGATATAGACAGGCTTTAGCAAGTGAAAAGATATCTGGTATTTGATATATAAAATATCAGTTGGAAAAAAAAAAGCCACACGGATTGCAAATGAGACTATTGATAAGAACGGAGATTAACTGACAGCAATAATGGAAAGAATATCTTGAGTGTCTATTTAGTAGAGAAGATAATTTAATTAATTATGAACTTGAAAATGAAGTTATTGAAATAATATGGTCATATTGCCAAATGAAGTAATAAAGCCAATTGTTGAATTTGATGCAATACCTATAGAATTTACTATGAAGAAAATAGTTGGACAATTTGATATATAATAGTGGAGTTTGGTCTGAAGATTTTTTAAGAACTATAATGATTCAAATTGCTAAAAAGAAGAAAGCTGCTAAAAGTGAAGAGTATAGAACAATAAGTTTGTTGTCTCATGTTTCTAAAGTTTTATCGAGGATTTTAGCTCAAAGGATTTATGGGAAGGTAGATTATTATATTGGTGAAGAACAGTTTGGTTTTCAGAAAGGGAAAAGCACAAGAGATACTATTGGTGTTGTTAGGACAATTGCGGAAAGATATATTGAAAAAGATAAAGGAATTGGTATATGTTTTGTGGATTTAAAAAAGGCATTTGACAGAGTAGTCTGGAATAAATTGATGTCCATCTTAAGAGATAAAGGAATATTTTGGAAAAAAAGACTATTGATTTGGACTATGTATAATGGCCAAAGGATAAGAGGGAGATTGGGAGTAACGTGACTGATGAAGTGAATATAGAATGTGGAGTTAAGCAAGAATGCAGTATGTCACCTGTTCTTTTTAACAGTTACTTAAGAAGATATTTTAAATCATTATTTATATTGTGGAGGAGCAAATGTTGGAGGCAGAATAATAAAACGTATGAAATTTGCAGATGATATGGCTCTCATAACTGAGAATGAAAACTATCTTCAGAATATGTTGAATAAATTCGAAGAATGTATGGACTGAAGATTAATGTTGAGAAGACTAAGTGTTTATTGATAGGGAGAATTGTAAAAAGATTGCAAATTGAAATCCATGATAACATAGTTCAAAGGTAAAGGGGTTTAGATATTTGACTAGTTGGTTGAATGAGGATGGAAGAAGTGAAGTTAAAAGAATAGCATTGGCCAAGGAGATATTTCTTAAGACAATAAATTTATGGGCCTTGGAAGAGAGAATTAAGAAAAAGATTAAATGCTATGTGTGGGGTGTACTAATTTATGGTTGTGAAACATGGATAATGAGTAATAAAATTACAAACAGATTGGAAGTTTTTGAGATGTGGACATGGAGAAGAATGGAAAAAATCAGTTGGGTGAATAAAATAAATGAAGTATTGAAAAGATTGAGGAAACCAGGAAAAGAAACTGGATTAGATATATATTAAGAAATTATAGTTTAATGACATGTTTTGGAAGGAATGGTCAGTAGAAATAAAGATAGAAGCGGTTGACCTTGTTGGATGATATAAGAGGTGGGAAGAGTTATATGGAATTGAAGAGCTGACAATGAAGAGGATGGAATGGAAAAGTGAATGAATTAATAATGTGACCTCTCTAGAACTATCTATCTGACAGAATACTGTTGACGTTAATCTCTATAGAAACAAGATTCTATTTAAAAAATTTAGATGAAATAATATATTTGAAAAAAGAATTGGATAATTCACTAAAGAATGTTCTGTGATTAAAACAAAACACCATTAAATTTAGAAAATTAATTAATTAAAAATGTTAAGTGATGAAAATTATTTTAATCAAATTGTAATTGAAATCATCCAACATGATGTGAATTTGCAACTGTAAAAAATGTTTTTTTTTTTTAAAAAAGATTTTGATTTCAACAATCACACACTTTCATATATAAAAACAATTAGTAGATGTGGAGAGTTATTCTCGAAGTAAGAAAAGCAAATCTTAAAAGCTTTTACTTTAGTTTAAGCAAGATAGCCAAGATTTTAGTCTATGTGCAAAGTTTTTCATAGAGTTCAGGATGTACCATATAACTTGCACTACTTATATAAAATGTTAGTATGGAGAATAACATTTAGCTTTTTTTTTCACAATATATACTATAGAAAAAAAAAATTAAGCTTTATTTGCCTTAACTAGATTTCTGAACATATTTTATTTTCATCGGATTTTAATGCTTGGAGTTTATTATCAATTTCATTGATGAAAATAATTTTCATAAAGAAACAAACATAAGACTTATAAAGGATGATGTATGAATGTAAAAATGTCAATTGCAAAATCAAAGTTAAAACCCATTAAAACAAACTCTACATGAATCATTTCAAGATTAAATAAATGTTAGGTAATATGTCTCAAGTGTACTTTTTGAAAATAGTTACAAAGATAGATTAATATTCCAGTCAGGAATCACTTGTTTATATTTTGTGATTTTTAATTTGTTGTTTTACATCTTTCTTTTATTATTATTGTTTTATGTAGAGTATATATAAATGAACAATAATGTGTTATTTTATATATTAGAGTTATAATTAATCTTAAGTTTAATTATTGAACTTGGTTTACACACAGTATGTCCGTCCATTTTCATGTTTATATGACTTTAATAAGCAATATTCATTTTTTTGTTTGTATTAATAAAATGTGTTTAATAGGTGGCGCTTGTGATGCATCATTGGGTGTTATAATCTTTGGCGTTCTTTTGTTGCCAACTATTTATATAGAGCTTTGGATTGTTCTACATTGGAGGGCCCTTTTAGGACGTCACATGTCAATAGTATGAATGGAATTTTACAAGCGCTATCATCTGGCATCTATTATTACTTACTAAAACTTACAATAAGTGGCATAAAGATGGGAGAAAATTATGCTGCTGTATCAATATGCAAACTAGTCATGTGATGGAGTCAGTTGATATTTCATTGGTTTAAACAAGCTTTAGGTGATAAGTAACCTTAGCATGTATACAAACAGAACTTCATCATCATCAAGCATTATCAATCCACTACAGAATGGTCTCTCCAAGTTCAATCCATCTTCTCCGATCTTTAGCTTCTCTTCTCCACATCACCCCTGCACACTTTCTTATTTCATTCATCCATCTTACATGTGGTCTCTTTCTGGGTATTTTACAATCTTTTGGAATCCAGTTTAAGATTTTAATTGTCCATCTATCTCTTCTAGCAATATGTCCAGCCCAACTGCACTTCAGTCTTTTAATTTTTTCAATAAAGTCCGTAACACTTGTTTGTTCTCTTACCCATATATTGCATTTTCGATCTCTACTTGTTACTCCCAACATGCATCTCTCCATACTTCTTTTGAGTGGTCTGAAGTCTCTGTATTGCTCTTCTATTAAATGTCCAGGTCTCAGATCCATAGGAAAGAATTGGTAAAAGACATTTATTAAAAAACCTTCCTTTTCAAACACATAGGCATATTTCCTTTTAGTATCAAGTTATTTTTACCAAAAGCACTCTAACCAAGTTTAATTCTATAATTAATTTCATCCATTATGTTTCCATCTGTAGTAATAATCTGACTAAGATATTTGTAGCTGTTAACTTCTTCTAACTCATCATAATCAATCTTTATTTTCATATTTTGAGAAAATCCATTAAACATTTATCCTTAGTCCTACTTTCATCTGATAACTCCTGCAGCTCTAAAGTATTATTTGCAAAAACAACTACATCATCTGCAAAATCTAAATGACTTAGAGAAAATCTCCATTTACTTTCACTCATTTAGATTCCCATTTTCATCCACAAAATATTTCTTGCAGTGCTGCTGCAAAAAGTTTTGGAAATATGGAGTCACCCTTTCTTAAACCCTTCTCAATGTTGACTTTCCAAGTATCATTACGTAATCTAATTGTTGCTGTTGCATTTTTATAAATATTCTTCAAAATATGATAATATTCTGGATCTATACCTTGATGATCCAATGCTTTAATCACTGAAGAAATGTTTATAGAATCAAATGCCTTTTCATAATCTACAAATCCAAAGCATAATGGGAATTCCTATTAATTTGTCCTTTCTATAACTTCTCTCAATACCTGGATGATCTATTGTACTAAAACTATTTTTAAATCCAGCTTATTCTCTTGGTTAGTAGAAATCCAATGTTCTCTGTAGACGAGTTGTAATTATCTTGGTAAAATTTTTGTATAAAACTGATAAAAGGCTGATAGATCTGTAATTTCTAATATCTTCATCACCTTTTTCTTCCAATCATCTGTTACATCTTTATCATTTAGACATTTGGTATATAACTTTGCTAAAAAAAATTCTATTTCTTCACCTGCTTCTTCTAATATATCAATTATAATTCCATCATTACCTGGAGCATTTCCTTTCTTCATACACTTAATTGCATGTCTCACTTCTTCATTTAGAATTCTGGGCAATTCAGAAGATATAATAGATATAGGAGGTACTTGTTCTTTATTACTATATAATTCTTGATAGAAGTCTTCTACCCATTCATGATATCTCTCTTTTTAGTAATAATTCCATCTTTTTTCCTTATTGCAGATATAAATTTCCTACCAATACCAAAATGTTGTTTAACATTTTTGAGACTTTTATTTTCTTCTACAGCTTTCCTTGCTATTTCACAGTTATACTTTCTTATATCATTTTCAATTCTTTTCCGTACCATTTTACAAAATTCGAGATATTCAATTCTTTTTAATACATCATTTTTGTATATCTTCATATTCCTTATTTTCTTCATAAATTCTCTAGTCTCAGTAGAAATTTTATTAGTCAATTGCTGCTTTTTTCTACCAGCTATGTTTGTTGCAGTTTTTAAAAGTGTATCAGTTATTTTCATATTAATTTCATTCAAATCTGAATCATGTTCAAAATCTAATACTTTGAAACCTATTTGTAAGTTCTAATTTAAATTCATTACAATGTTTCTGAAGATGAGGAATATCAACTGTAAAAATGGTTTTTCTTAATAATTTTTGTCTCTCTAGTTTTGCATAAACATGTATCTTACATTTTACTAATTGATGATCACTTCCTGTGTTAAATTTATTAAGAACATTACAATCTTGAAATATGTATTTTCTGTTAGTTAAAATATAATCCAATTCTGCTGTACCTTCATTTGGATGCTTCCATGTCCATTTTCTTTTAACATTTTTCTCAAAAAAAGAATTCATAATATAAAGTTTTTTTTTCTGCAAACTACACAAGTCTATGTCCTCTCTCATTTCTATTACCATAACCAAAATACCCTACAACACTTTCATTTATTTACCAATTCCAGCATTAAAGTCTCCCATAACAATTTTAAAATGTTGTTTACTCTGATCAAAAGCCTTTTGTACATCCATATAAAAATTTTCTACTACTTCATCACTATGAGAACTTTTTGGGAGTTTTCTATTAACCGAAAGGAGACCCTTTGATTCCTCTTGGAGGCCTTAAGGAAACCGAGCAGGGCAAATTCTTAATTCCACTCCATATGTTCTTGTCATTATAGCTGTTATTACTATGTGATTATTCATATAGTATATGAACATGGATGGGCTGCTCAACAACATGCATTAGCCAGCATGGCGAGTTTATTGACTTTTTACTTCTGAGTATAAGATCAAGAAACACTATGGTCTTTCTCCTCAGTTGCCTGATAAGGCAAAATGAAATGTATGTATAAATGAGGTTTTTCCAATAGATATATACAATCATGACAGACAAAAATAAATCATGACCCTCATTCCTAGGAGGCTATAAAGTCACCAATCAAGGCTGCAGTTGGTGGCCAAAGGTAGAGGGTGCTAAGAATCCCCTGTTTGCGGACCTGGGCAGCCATTTGATGACAACTTTTTATTTAGGTACTTACAATTGCAGATAACTTTCAAGTGAAGGAAGATTGCAAGAATTAGAAGAACTGTCTTATATTAAATGGGACATTATTGGACTTTGTGAAGTTAGAAGAAAAGGTGAAGAGACAATTGATTTAAAAAGTGGACATGCACTCTACTATAAAGGCACAAATATTGGAAATACAAGTGAAGTAGTGGAAGAACAACATTGTGGAGATTGATGGTGTATCGAACAGAGTGGCAAGATTAGTTATACAACTTAATAGCAGATACCAAATGCAGATAATTCAGGAAAACAGAACTTAGATTGAATTAAATAATTAAAATAATATATTGTAAAAAAAAATTCAATCCTAACATTATATATGTCTCAAATGATTTGTTTCCAGTTTATCACATCTTTCTGTTTATAACTCATTTTTTTAATACTTTTTTTTAATTTTAATTACAAATCTTAATTTTTCATAAAAATGAAGTTCGTATAAATTCCAACAATAAATAATAACGATGGTTAGCTGAAGATTTTGAGGAAAACTCTTTAGTTTATTTATTCAAAATTTAACATGTGAATAAAAATATACTTTATTTTTTAAAAATATTTTGTGAAAAAATTTCTACAAGTAGCAAGTGATTTTTTAAATAAATAATTCATTTGAATGGATATTCTAACTTTACGTTCTATAACTTGGCCTTAAAATCACATCTCCTTTGATTAGTGCTCCTGTGATGAAATGTTGACAATTTCTTAGATGTTAAAGGGTAATTTCCAAAACATGTTGATCAATGTCTAATATCAATTGGTTTTAATAAAGATATAATAACATTAGTGGATAATCTATGGTGGACTCTTTAGAACATTTGTTATATAAGTTACATTAAAACAAAAAAATATTGGGGAAGAAAAGAGTAAAATTACATGATTTTTAAAGAAATATATATACAGTTTGGCCCAATAAAAAGGTGACTGGTTTTGTCTGTAAGCTGCCTGAAGAACCATGTCTAAAATCAATGTATGCATTATGTTA
This sequence comes from Epiperipatus broadwayi, assembly GCA_028023455.1. Taxonomy (NCBI): domain Eukaryota; kingdom Metazoa; phylum Onychophora; class Udeonychophora; order Euonychophora; family Peripatidae; genus Epiperipatus; species Epiperipatus broadwayi. The sequence goes on from JAQFVV010000059.1 coordinate 3,978,908, forward strand.
AGGATGTCGTTTAGTTATTCCCCACAAAAATGTTACGGAACTGGCATGTCTAAATTGCAACTCAGGGCTCTCCCTGCCCTATAAACAATTTGTATCATTGCAGTAGCAGTTTTGGCCAATTTCAAACAAAAGTTAATGTTAGCTCATTGTTCCATCATGGGTTAAGATAATCCATCACTATTCATGTCATATCTCATGATCTGGATATGTTAGCACCTTAAAATTTTTGTGACGAATAGCTAAATTACATCAACCCAGATTTCTAAGCACCCTAGTCATACACTCCACCTGTAAAATTGATGCACGATTGTAGAGAACTTGAAAGTCTGGGTTCAAATTCCCTCTAATTACATCTAGCTTAAGTATATATATATATACTATATTTCTATATAAATATAGCTATATAATATACATGTAGATTCAGAAATGGTGTTGCAGGCAATTTGGGGAGTGAACTAGTCACCAATTATCTCTTCACTAGGACACAATACAAATGTTTTTGATGTTAATATATAACATCTAAATATATATATATTTTCAGAGAATTTATTATAATTTTTTACTAATATTTTATATTTATTGAATACTTCTTAAAAAAATATCAGATTGTAATATATATTGATTCGAAAGATGATGGTTAAAAAAATTAAGACGAATGAGAAATTAAGAATAAAATAGTGGAGAAAATGTAAAGATTCTTGAAACATAGAAGCAAACGACTAAAGATTGCCATACCATAGTTTAATTTTATAAAAATTTAATTATAAAGAACAAAAAAGGCTTAAACATTACTATAATAAAAATTAGTTTAATAAATTTTTTAAAATTGGCAATAACCAAATAAATGTACAAATGTGTCTGACAGTCCGGAAAAGTTTTGTAACGTTTTGCTTATAGGTGTACTATATCGGCGAATACTGTTCATTATAAGATTTACTAATTTAGCTACTACTTCTAAGCTTTCTCAGACAGTTTGTCCACTATCTTGAGATATTTTTTATTTCTTAATGCCTATTTAGTTATTGTACCTAGTTTTCTACATCTATTTTTCTGGCTTATTTATGCGCATAGCAGAGTAATTTAAAATAAAAACACTCGTAATAGTTTTATTTTTAAATAGTACAGAACAAATAATATAGACAAATAATTTGCATTTAACCAGTCTTATAAAATAGTTGAGGGTTTAATGACATTTAATTTAAATACATTGTGCATTAAGCTAAATATTTTCATCATTTATATAGACTATATTATTGAAAAAATAAATTTAATGTAGAACAGTATCTCAAATATATAAAGAAATTGTCTAATGTTTTTTGATAAGACAATTTATAAAGTTGATATCTACGGATCAAAAGTGTTGGAGAAATAAAATCAAGTTTGAATTAGTCAAATTTAATCGATAACTCTTACAAAATGTGACATATGTCAAATACTCTAATTAAAGCGAGAAAACATGAAAAAGTCTTGTTTAAGAATGGCCTATGTCAGCCAACGGCATTCATTATATGCACTTGAATCTTAATCTAGGGAGAAAAAGTGGATGCCGTATGCACATAAACCATACATTATAAGGGGACCCCTATGTAAATTAATAATAGATACATAAATGACTTCAAACAATAAATTATCTTAGACTGCATGATTTTAAAAGTAAAGATAAAAAATGAGTGCAAATTATTTTCAAAATGATTTTAGAACCAACAGAATGGTGAGGAAATTAGGTGTTCTTACTTTATTGTAGAGAAAATTTATAGTAGGTTGATAGGAGAGACATTTTGAAAGAGCATCTTAATAGGAAATGGGTACCAATATAGTAAACAATCTATATTATAATTTCTGATTTTATATTTCATATGGAGCCACTGAAACCATACTGAAAGTATTAATCGATAAATGTAACATTTTCCCGGATTTTCCACAAAATATGACAAACAGACAATGTCATTGCAAAATTTGATGCATACTTTTACAGAAATAAAATAACAAACATTGTTTTTTATAAATATAAAAATAAATATATAAATAGTGAAAAAATTTGCAATTAGAGGAAAAAAGCAAACACAATTTAATTAGACAAATTTTTTCATAGATGTTGTTACTGATCGATTGGGGGTGGAGGATTGCAATATCATGATCTCAACTGCTTGCCATTTTTACCTGCACTAAGTTCTCCATTTTGGTGCATTTATATCGTTCTCTATTTCAATCATGCTTCGGAAAGAATTCTTTGGACAAATAATTGCCAGCGAAGACATTACATGGTCACTTTTGCAATAGTGCTATCTGCTGAATAAAATCAAAATGCCTTGTGGCAAATATGGGTCACTTATGCTGCAGTGAAGGATAAAGAATGCTAAGGGAAAATTTTGTGCCGATTTTGCATTGTCCTCATCAAAGCTGTTAAATCATCTGATCAATGTGAAATGGTGAAGAGTTCTTCCACTACTCTGATGTGAATGGTAAGTACCAGGAGTTTGTGTGAGATTTTGGGACTGATTTTCTTCTTCATGATGGATTTCCCTGTAAAGAAAGTTACCAAGTTGAATTGTAAATCTTCCAACATAGTAGTGGATTGATTCAACTACAGGAGTTTGCTTGCATGCCATGCGCATCTAAGCTAGAGGAGAAATGATGAGTACTAAAAAACGGATCCACATCTATGAAGTCCGATTCACCAGTCATTGAAAATGCAACCACAGAAAGATGCTGTGACTATTCATAAAATACCGATCTCTTCAGATATTTTGTCCAAATAAAACGTCAATAAAAATATTATGGGAAATTTTATATATCATTAACACTTATAATAATATTAATACAGAGTTTAAAAATTGCTGACAACCACACTTTTCTAAAATAAACCAAGAAAGTTTTGTACGACCGAGAAAGCAAAAAGATTTGATTACACAATTTGTTTACGATTTGTATTTTAAGATTTTTATAAAAATAGATATAAAATTTTACAATGACATTATTTTTTACCATTTCCTTCATTTGAAACAAAGAAAAAAAAATTGTATATTTCTATTAATTTCTACAAAACATTTGTAATTTTCTAGAAATGTTACATTTGTTGATTAATATTTTCAGTACAGCAGGCATATAAAACCAGAAAATATATTAGAGTGCTTACTATATCAGTACCTAATCAACCTTCATTGTAAATAAAAACTGGGAATATAATTTTTATTTTAAAAATTCTCTTTTACTGAATTCCACCTGCAATTTTAAAATCTTAATTACATATAGAAGAGATACTGAAGTTTCCTCAATCGCTTAGTGAAGTTTGGGGTAACGAAAATAAAGGCCACTCCCTCATTGAGCATTTCAGGATAATAATAAAAGCTGAACTACATGTTGATACTACTAGAAGAAAACCAATTCCAAAATACCTCATGGAATGGAATCAATCTAGTACTTACTTGGCTGCTCATATCAGAATAATAAAAGAACTCATTGCCTCTTCGGACTGACCAGATAGTTTGGCAGCCTCAACATGGGCAACACAAAGTTGGTACAAACTTCTTAGTGATGCTGCACAGGTAATCTGCACTTATCACAAGGTGTTTTGCAATCAACTTCGGTCAGCAGATCCTACTATCTCACAAATGTCTTTCAGAAGAAGTTCAAATAGAAAATGATAAAGGTGCACCAAATAAAGAACTTATTGCAAATAAAAATAAGCATTTTAAGCACACATAGTCTTTTTATTTTTTTTTCCTGACTGATCAGTGATCGTCTTCTACAGAGAAACTTATCTGATTTAACTGCATTTGCCTTTTCTCTTTTTAATAGCAAAATATTTTTTTTTCCCGTTATTTTGTATTTATTTTCATATTTTAAAAAAACGACACAAAAAGTTCAATATATTTCACACGGATAAACCTGACTCATTATAGTTCTTCAACTTGCTGTTTGTTGTTATTCCTCTACACAAACATGCAATTGGTGCTTCTGAGCAATACATGGATATCAGATTGGTGCAAAACATCACTGTAAACGTATGCATTATATTTTACAATGAGATTTTCCGATTGTCACATTTGGTGAAAATACAAAAAAATGTTACATTCATCGATTAATATTTTCGATACAGTTTTGGTGACCCAACCAGAAAATATAATGTCGAGTGCTTACTATATCAGTACCGGTCAATCCCTTCAGTCCTCTGACTATAGAGAAAAGCAGTTGTAGGACTTTAATAATCTCCATCCTATTTATATATAGCCAATAGGTCATCATACTGAATTTTCCTTAATAAAACTCAAGGAATAGAAGGAAGAACTCAAATGCCTTTCCATATGTGTGTAACAAATTATGGTACGATCAATGCTATCTTCATTTCATCTCTAATACGTACTTCTTTCACAAATACCTCTAAATCAAGAATGCAGTTCACCAACAATCATATAAGTAAAATAATACTATTGTATATGTATACGCACATTTTCAAATTATTCTGTTTTTTGTTTTTTTTAATTTTACGTCAAACTGAAGGAGGGGGGGGGGGCATTTTTTAAATCTTACTATACAAATTTTATATAAGTATTATATATTTGTGTTTATTTTCTATATAAAGATATTACAAAACATGAAATAGAATTTATATAAGTTTTTTATTAGAATAAAAGCTTTTAAATAAATTTCTGGCTCACCTGGTACAGGATCAACATATATGCAATAATTTAAAATTATTTTAATGTTTCTTCGAAATTATTTTACAGATTGTAGGATTACAATTGATTTTTCTCAAGGAATGCATCTTCATAATTTTATAGTTTACAGTATGAAAAATCTTTTTTTTTCTTAAAAACAAAAAAACTTTATCACAGAAGATCTCGATAAACATTTTCTCCATTTAAAAATAAAAAATACTGATTTAAAAGGCATAATATATATACACACATTCATACATATATATGTATTTCAAACATTGCTTCATGTTTCTGTCATGATCTTTGCAACAGTTCTTCAATCTGAAATTGATAAAATAAAAAGTAATCCTGAAATATTGATTTTTATATAATTTTATAATACAAAAATATCAAAATAATTCGGAATACCTGTGATTAGTGATGTATAAACATTTTCATAGCAAATCAAAGATGAAAGAAAATGAATAAAAAAAGAGATGAAGACAAAAAAAAAAAAAACTGGAGAAGAATAAATAAAGTTAAATAGAAGGAATAAAAATGATGAGAATAAAAATATATAAAGAATACATCACAAGAACAGAAAATTAATCATGAAATAAAAGATATATAGATGAGAGAATATTGAGAGAAGGGGGAAAATAAGGAGAATAAAATAATATGAAAGTCAAGAAAACAAAAATGATAGGGGAAAAAAAAATTAAAAAAAAAAAAATGAGAAAAATAAAGTATAAAAAAAAGGAATAAAAATTAACAAAAAGCAACAGAATATGATAAAAAAAAAAAGATCAAAATAAAAAGAATAATGCAGAACAAAAGAAAGATAAATATGAAATAAAAAAAAATGGGAAGGAAAAAAAAGACACTAAACTGGTAAGGAAGAAAAGAGATAAAAATGAATAGAGAAAAGAGATGAGAAATAAAAGATGAGAGAAAAAAGGTAAGTGGAAAAAATGAATAAAAAGAAAAAATAAGAAATGAAAAGATAAAGCACAAGAAATATGGAAAAACAAATGAAAAGGAGATATTAGGTAAGATTTGAGATCAGAAAAAATGATGGATTGTAGGGCGGTACATAAATATGAAAAAATAAGGAATAATAATATAGGAGAAAAAGGGAAAATAAATAATTTCACGAAACTGAAAATTACAGAAGGAAAAAGATCTGAAAATGAAGATTAAAACAAAAAAAGATATGATGGGGATAGTATGTAACAAAACAGTTAAGTGAAGGGGGACAACAACGACAAAGAATGACCAAGAAAAAAAAAGAAAAAATCAAAAGGTATAGGATTAAAAAGAATTTGTAGATTTGAAAACAAAAAAAGATAAATGTGAGCTGAAAAAAAAAAAGATATAAAAACCACAGAAAAATAAAAAATAAATAGCAAGAACAAAAAATAGAACATTGATTATTAAAAAAAATAGCAAATGGAGAAAATTATAAAGGAAAAAAATGAATTAGGAGGGAAAAAAACAGGAAAGTGTAAAAGAAAAATGGAGAAAAAGAATAATGTGAAAAAGAAATAAAATTACAACAAGTAGCAAAGGGAATAATAGTAAAAAAAGTAGGAAAAGAAAGTGGTAGAGTAAAGGTAATAAGAGATGAGAAAAAGTGAATAATAAAAATATTTTTAAAATTTGAGCAAAAAAAAAAAAAAAATAGAAAAAAATGAGAGGAAAATAGTTTGAAGGCAGAATAAGAATCAAGATGAAGAAAAAATCAAATAAAAAAAGCAAGTGATAAACTTTATAAGAAATATATATATAAAGTTTAAAAATAAAGAAAAAGTTGGGGGAGGAGAGAGAAGTGAAAATTAGATGCAAGGGAATATTAAGAATAAAGAGAAATGGAAAGAAAATAATAGAAAGAAGTACAAAAAATATGAAAGAAGTTATAGTGTGGGGGAAAAAATAGAAAAGATCAATTGAATAAAGAGAAAGATAAGTAACAAGAAAAAATAAACATTAGAAAAAAGAAGAGTCCCAAAAATAAAGATTAAGTAAAAAATAGAACAGAAAAAGAGAAAAAAAATCAAAACAATCTGAAGAAAGTACGCATATAAAACAAAAAACAAATAGAAAAGTTTGTTGATATATAAAGTGATTAGTTACAATATTCTTCACCATTCAAAGTATTATTTGATATGGATTTTTAAAAAAATACTAATGTCAAACAACAATATATCATCAAATTAACTAGAAATACAAACAATTTAAATGCAAGGATAGTATGGAACAATGTTTTGTCTAGTTTTATTTTCTCTTTTTCAGAAAAACTAGAAGCTAGCACAGGAATTGAAATGGTGATCTATATTGAGATTCAAGATGTCACTCTAATTAACTAGGCTAGTCTATTAAAGTAAAAATTTTAGATTATCATCGTTTATAATCGATCCATTGCAAAATGTTCTTTCCAAGTTTTTAATCATTTCTTTGATTCATATCCTCTCTTATCCATATCACTCAGGAACACTTTCTTATTTCATTCATTCAGTCACTTTACTTGCAATCAGTTTTTTAGAGCTTTTACAATCTCTTGAGATCCAATCTAAGATTTCACCTGTCCATCTATTACTATCTTTTTTAGCAATATGTAAAATCCAATTCCATTTCAGTCTCTTAATTCTTTCAATGATATCTATCGGTTCTTTCACCAATATATTTTGCTTCTGAGCTCTCCTTGTTACTCCCTACATATATCTTTTCATAATCTGTTGTGTGGTTTAAAGTCCCTACATTGCTTTCTAAAGTGTCCAAGCTTTAGATTCATAAGTAAGAACTTAGATATATTTATTTTTAATATTATATTTATCAAAGGCACCATCCAATTTTAATTCTATGATAAATTTCATCTATCATGTTTCCATCTCTACTTTCATATGATATTTCTTGCAATATTTCATGAAACTCTGAAGCATTATTTGTAAAAATAATCACATCATTTCCAAAAATCTAGATGAAATGAATCTATTTTTTTTTTTCTTCTTTTAGTTTTTCATTTTATCCACAAAGTGCTATAAAAAGTTTTGGTGATATAGAAACACCACATGATCACCATTTCTTATACTAGCACATAATTGTTTATAAACAAGGCAAAATTCTCCATACAGTAGTGCCACCCTGTGCCAACCAGAGTAATTAATGGAGGCCAGAAGGCTTGTGCATAAAATCCCGATCTAGTGCCTACTCATCCAATATCCCCAGACTAGTTTCTGGCTTGTGGCCTTCATCAGTGAGGAGCCTTGGATCTGAGAGCACTGCACTTAGATCACTGACGAAGGCCACAAGCCAGAAACTAGTCTGGGGATATTGGATGAGTAGGCATTAGATAGGGATTTTATGCACAAGCCTTCTGGCATCCATTGATTACTCTGGTTGGCACAGGGTGGCACTACTCTATGGAGATATAGAAACACCCTGATATACATTCTTTGTCAATGTTAACCTTTTTTTTTTTTAGGAATTTACATATTTATCTTTAAATGGGAATGAAAAATTTTAAATGCAATATTTCACAAAGCAATAAATTTCTTCAACATTATCCAATTATTATTATTTTTTTTCACATTTATACTTAATATGTTCTTCGGTATGTGGATTTTTCATCTACTCATTGTATGACTTTTGTTGATTTCATCCAACATAAGTTCACAATTCTTTCGGAAAACAAACATTTGGAAATCAATCTGAAGAAATAGGATCATAATCTGAAAACAACATATAAATTCTCATATTTTCAATATCAGTTAGTTATCTTTAGTCTATATAATTAGCTTGAGTAATAATTTACACTAGATGATGTAACCCTATAAAATCCCCCATTTCCAGAACAACTGGTTTTTTGTTAGTTGAAGACTAGGATTCAAAACTGTTACCTAATACAAAGCAATATTGCTAAATGGACAAGTACTTTAGTTCCAGCTTTAAATCCTAGTCTTCACTAATGACGGTGAAAGCCAGAAGGTTTTGAGATAGGGATTTTATAACGATATGGCATCTGATGTTTATTCATGCTTACAGTAGATGGCTCTAGAGTAGATCATAATTTAAAATTGATTCTCAAATAATTGGCTGAAACAAACTGAGCAGAACATGCCATACCACAGACAGCCACTCTTTAGCACAAGAGACAATTTTCATGCCTAAAATTACTAAGATAAAATTTAAAGATGGCAAAAATGGTTCCGTCCAAAAATGTTTATTTTTGAACATAAATAGACTTATAAGAAAATTGTTCATTTTATTTACTTTGCGTGTACTAAAGTTGATAAAAATACATTTAAATCATGTATAAAAATAACAGATGTATTCTACAATTTATTTTATAAATATATACAAAAGCAAATTAAAATTTTTTTTTTTTTCAATTTTAAACAATTAGTTCTCCTTTATCAAAACAGAGTAAAAAAACATTTCATTCATGAGATTTCCATTTAATGCATCCTCGCACCTATATGGTTAAATTTCCAGCACATGTATGGTTTTCCCTACTAACTTCTAGGATTATATCAACAAATCATTAAACAATTAACCTACGCTTTTAGGAGCATCCAGAGCCATCTATTATAAGCTTGAGTAATTATAAGATACTAGATAATAGTGCCATCTATTACAGACTTGAGAAATTACTATTCTAAATCACTATTATTGATTAAAAGTATCAAAAAATAATTCTCTTAATTAAATGGTAATAAAAATCTTCTATTAAATTCATAGAAAATGATAAAGATTTTTAATAAAGTTTCATAAACATCTTAGGAATTATAATCTTTATTAAAAATGTGAATTTCTGATTAAAAATAATCTTCTTTAATACTAATGATATATATGCTTACATACTTACTTGAGCACGATACATCGTTTTCACATCATCTAAATCTAATCGTAATTCTTCTGCTTCCTCGGCCTTTTCTCCGTACATTTGCAGTACAGCATTGTAGCGTTGTTCTGTATCCTGAATCAAAAGTATTCACAGTTATTAATAAAATGTCAACAACAAAGTTCAATGCAGTTTTTGCATTAAGATACTGACTGTAATTATGTCTTACATTATATTTCTCCCTCAAATCTTGTAATTCGTTAATCTGCTCTTCCAGTTGTTCATTCTTCGCAGTAATGTTGACTAGTTCCCGGGCCATAGCTTCTCGTGTCCTCTCTAATTCTTCAATCTCAGTCTACATTAAATAGATATTTGATTAGTTTTTGTGTTTTTTAAAGCATAACTCACAGAAAAATAAAATGAAAACTAATCAAAGTGTTATTGGTAATATACAATATATTAAGCATTTGCAAAATTTGAAGTTTGATGATATATGTTTGGAACATTTTTTTTTGAATACCCAAACCAATATTTTTATTTTAGTTTTGCTCTCTATTACAATCACAACCTAATTAAAACTGTCAAAAAAACTATTGATTTACTGAAATATATTTTTAAAATGCTTCTTAATTATTAATTTGTGATAGTTATAAATTACTGATCACAATAAGTAGGTATTCATATAAACACACTTATTAAACATTTTGATACTTGTGAGTTTTCAAGTAAACCAAGATGGCAGTCTGCATTTTTGATAAATCTACAGTTTCTGCCCACCCTCGCCTAATGTTTATAATAAAATGCCTACTAGGAAATGTCTTATTTAATATTTATATTTTTTATTACTGTTATTTTAAAAAAAGAAATCACTGAGCAAAAATTAATTACAATATTTACAGTTTATTTTATTTTTTTAAAATTAACTTATTAACAACAACAACAAAAATTTACACTATATTCATGTCGGCAGCATGCAATCATATCGTGACAATTAACACACACTTTTCGCTTTGCAAAAAGTCCACTACATCATGTTCTGTGATAGAAAGGGTTCCGAACTTTTATCATTATGACAATTTTACAAAAAAAAAAAAAAACTGCTGACAAAAAGAAACATGCTGAATTGAGCTACGTATGACAATGTTAAGAACTTCTTGATGAAATTTATCAGAATTTATTCCTTTTCTTAAATTTAACAATCAATTTATTACTTTTCTTTTAATTCAACAGCTAACACATCTTCGGTAGATTATAGACCCTTGAAACTGTACATTTATCAAAAATACGGGAAGCCATTTTGGTTTACTTGAAAACTCATAAGTACCAATATTTTTTACAAAACTTTTTTTCTTAAATACTATATCAAAATAAAATCTGCTTGGTACGACCATAACAGTTATTCTCCTCCAAGAAATGAAAAAAAGGTTTAGTATAATTATATATACATACATAGTCTTATAATTTTAATGTATATCCAAGTATCACATAACAACATAAAATATTTTTATTTTTAAAAAAAGTACAAACATATAACACATGGTTAGTACATCTGTAAATTTATTAGTATTAATTATATGTTGGACTATTTCATTCATATTTAATATTACATGATGGAAATTGTCACCAATGTAAGAAATTTCTGACAGTTGAAATCTTAAACTGGATTCCAAGCGATTGTAAAAGACCTAGAAATATATGACATGTGAGATGGATGGATGAAATAACGAAGTGTGCTGGGGTGATATGGGAAATAGAATCTAGTGATTGGAGAAGATGGATTGAACCTGGACAGATCTTCATCCTGCAGTGGATCGATAATGGTTGAAAATGATGAAATAATTTTGTAAGAAACATTTTTCACACCCAAAACCATTCACTATTGGGATAAGTCACAGAATGGAAAGCTCTTGGAGGCATTTGTCTTCAGGCTATTAAATCTACATCACTTTCGAAATTAATAAAAGCAATAATCCACAAAGTATCATAACTAAATGTTATTTCTATAATTTATCAATAAATAACAATATAACAAAAGGAGGAGGGGGTAAATTTGCAGTTTCTTCCTATGGTGCACTTATCTTTACAATAGTAATGCAAGAAATTTTAACACTACAATAAAACAAAGAGATAAAAAAAACCCACCCCATCAGACATTTTACTTGGTCACTTGTCCATCGTGCTCTAATCTCTAGAGCAGTGGTCTTCAACCTTTTCACACCTGCGGACCGGTAAAAATAAGGATAAGGTTTTGTGGACGGGCAAAAATAAGAATAAGGTTTCACGGACCGGCAGAAGTCTATAGATAAATTTTCTTAAAGATATAAACTGCTTAGCTTTAGATGAGCATAAGTGTTATAACTGCTCAAAACAACAATGTTAAATATGGAGTTTGTATAATAAAAAACTTTAAAAAATTTTTTTTTTAGAAAAGTAATAAAAAATTTAATTCTACCCCTCCCCCCATTTAAACAACTGTGACAACTAGAAAAACAAATTAATTTATGTATGATTGATTAGATTTTGTTTTCGTTCCGTTTCTTTTTTTTTTTAATTGGGTAAAAATGGGATGAAAAAATAAATAAAAATTGTTTATATTAATTAAAAGTTTAAACTCATTATTTTGTTATTACAACTTTTTCTGCCAGTCTAATGGCAGACCGGTAAAAAACTTCTGCGGCCCGGCACCGGTCCGCGGACCAAGGGTTTAAAGAGATATACTTTGTTTCCTATTTTATTGTAAATGTTCTTAATAATAGTATAAAAATACTCATTGTAGTATTATTTGATTAGGTTTGTGTATTTTTTTCTTCTTTTAACTGAAATATCTGTATATATATATTTCCATGGATAAAATTCATTCTAAACTAATTAAATTCGCTATTACAAAAACGATAAATTTTATATTAGAGATATTTGTCTTAAATTTAATTATTTAAATTAATAAACATTTTGTACTCAACGTGATTGATGCAGTTGAAAAATAACGGGGTCTGGAGTTCACGATCCAGCTCTGAAACATGTGCTCGAATCTCTTACAATTTCCCTGAGCATATTTATATGCATTTTGTTGTTTTTAAATAAAAGTAAAATTTGATTCTCCTTCAATTTTTTTATCTCTTTCAAAAATAATAAATTATTATGAAATATCGTATATTAAAAACACAAACACGTATATATATATATATGGAAGTACACTAATCCATTTTGAATTTCTGGTTCGTAGCCTCATGCCACTGCTTCTAAGTACTGGTGTTATATTTATTACAAATTTAACTTTATGGACGTACTACTCAAAAAATTAACAAACTATTGTATATATAGTTTTTTTCAGACATAAATTTCTTAAAGCATAATCTCAAATAGGTTTTTTTTTTTTTTTACACACGACAGTGCTGCCATCTTTTAACATATGTTAAAAAAATAGACTTTTTAATTGCTCCCAATCCAAAACACTTAAGACGATTGCAAGTGGTTGGCGGTAAAAAAAAAACTGGTTACAACTTACGAGTTAGTTCATTAGTCTAATAATTAGTCAAAATTTATATCACTATCTTCTTACAGATAATAAATGATATTATAGGCTGGGCTTACCTACCTCTAAGAGAAAACATACTTGATACAATGACATTTAAATCATTGGACGTTTATTACTGAAGTTCCTTTTGGCACACCTAAAACTCCCCCCTTCCCCATTTAACTACTGAAAAAGTTAATTACGCTAAAAGTTTGTAACTATTATTTTTAAACAAATAAAAATAACACTAATGAATTTTATCTTTTAAACAAAAGACATTTAAAAAAAACACATATTTCTATGAGATTCAGAGTAAGCGATCACCGGTATAGACTAATTCCTGAGTGAGCACCTGTCATATTATTCATTCTCAATTCAAAGTATTTTTATAGACCAGAACTAGAAATTTCCGATGGTCATTTAAAAGAACGACCTAATTAAGAATAACTTTCATGTTCACAAATTGACTGAAAACAGTTTATTCAAATGGGTAGAGAACTATAATTCTAACATCAACAACTAGAAAATTTCTATTATTCAAAATAAAATTACAAAATATTGTTTTGATTTATTATTTTAATTACTGCTAAATTGTGCAAATTAATATAAATATATACTGTATTTTAAAGTGTTATATTGTTATTAAAAAAATTATACAGTGAACAAATAGTATTTACACATATACAAACTATAGACAACAGTAAAATTAACATTGAAATTTTCAGCAGTTTGGATATATAATAAGCGGGGAGGGTGTGGGAGCGTGGTTTAAAATTCATAAAAATAGAACAAATCCAAAAAAAAAAAAAAGGCCCTACGAGAGATTTTGCTGGTTTGGTTCAACTTTGTGAATGCTCAAACTTCTGAGCAAAAAGCCATTCGTTTTAAATATATATATATATAAACAAAAAGTAAAATACCAATCGGCCATTTCATGGGATAGCTTGCCTTTCTTTACAACAATGAAATCTCAAAATCAAAAGTCATTCTTCAATAATGAAACAATTTATACTAAAATCTTTGTGGTTTGATATCAAATTACTATGCGAATGACAATATAAAGTGCCTCTGAGTGCACTGGTTAACATATTCACCTGCCATTATCCCAAGATTCAACTCAGGCTGGCAATGATTTTTGGAAATTTGTTCTAATAGCAAGCCAAGCTCACCATTTTTTGTAAGGCTGGTAGCAGGCTTATAGCTGAAAGATGCATACAGAGATCAATTTCCTAAGTAATAAACTATTGGCAAATAAACACACACTCAAACTTAACAAAAAGTTTATTATTCTGAATATTTTAATATTAGTAAATGTTAGTCCTTCAACTAACAGCTTACTAGTTGTTTCGTATAAACTAATTGGCATAGAGAATTAGAGTATCTTCTTGCATTTCACCAATCATTGTACTAATTTGTATTTTTCTTATTTACAGTCCACACACGCACCATTCTTTGTAGTGTTGAACTATAAATCTGCATTTCGTTCCACTGTACTTTACTCTGCACTATATGCATTCTTCGGCACACTAAATTGTTCATGCACTATTGTGCTGAAAGTACAGTATTACTTACACTGCACACTGTTCATGGAACTGCTTACACACATCTAGATTTGCAGTTTTGTTTTGCTTTATTTAATTTACATAATTACTTTTCTTATTACATCTTTGAAAATTATCATATGCATAATTTTAGTTATTTTGCATACTAATTTTTTCTAGAATGAATTTTTAATATCTTTTATTATTGCCTAAATTTACACACATACACTAGAAGTAAAACAAAACATTTGTCTTTTGCAGTGATTAAAGACAATAATCGTATTTCATTTGATTATAATATCTCAGTAATAAACATTTTTATGGCTTTGTTTTCTTTTTTTAATGTGTCCTTATGTCACAAAAATTAGAAGGAAAAAACCTATTCTTGTGGTAACACATTAAATGGAAAGAGGATAAACCATAAGCTCAGTATCTTTAGGGGTATAATTCCTCACTTTCTAGTGATGAAGACCATGTCATATTTCATTCGTATGCATTCTTTTTATAATCAGCATGTCAACACTAATTTAACCAGCCAAGATTCACTTAGGTCTTTATTTTCCATTTAATGGCCATTTACTCACCAATCCTAGACTGTCAAGAATGAGGTAGCTACAGAATAAACAATTTCATTTTCTTTAATTATCATTTAAAGTAGAAGTGGGAACCATTTTTCTGCCAAAGGCCACTGCGATATTTATAATTTGTGGAGCATACAAAATTATCAACTTAAAAATTAATCTGCTACATTTGATCAAAAATTTAATTATTTTAACCCTAATTATTAGGGACGGCATCCTTTTCAACTGGAAGGTCAGTTTCAATTTTCCATTTTTAAATGAGAGCCGTAAATTTTAGTGTGAATTAAAAATAAAATAACAGCATCATTATCAACGAGCTGTCCATACTTGATGGCAATTTTTAAATTTGCTTTGTAATTGTTTTTCGATACATTTATATTCTTTAATTTCTTTTTTATTTTCCAGATAGCAGCTATGATACAGTCTTTTATAAATCTCCCATCAGAAAATGGTTTCAATTTTTCGGCTTACTTTTTTAAAAAAAAATAATGTATCTTGTTTTCACAGAATTTTCTTATTTGTTTGTACTTTTTATGAACCTCTTTTTTTTCTATTTTAATATTTATTTCTTCTCCAACACTTGTTGTGATCAGAATGTTTTGATAAATAGTGCCTCTTAATATTATGTTCTTTATTAACTGAAATACTTTCAAGACATATTAGGCACATCGATTTACTATTTCTTTCTTTAAAAAAAAAATGTGTTGTTCCATTTCTTTTGAAGCACGCAATTTCTGTGCCAATGTTTCTTATCTTACTGGGTGTAGCCATCCTAAGAAAGCAAAAAGTTAGTGCAAAATAATAATAAAACAAAATAAAATTTGAGTTTTATCAGTGAAAATCATTTTACAAAAACAAAATGCCCTCAGAATAAAACTGTAGTCAGGCAGATAGATCACACAATATAGATAACTTTTTGAAATATTGTACCTATGAGAGAAAAGTTGTAGAGAATAAAAATTTTATATTATGTAACTCTTCTTAATTCAATATTCACTCTATATATATATTTAAATAGAACTTTTATGTAAGGTTATTTTATATGTGTTTTTAAGAATGTCAAAGGCCAGATCGAGAACTTTTCAAGGGTAGTATTTGGCCCAGGCCTGAGGTTCCCCAGATCTGATTTAAATACTATATTCTGATATAAATTAATTTTAAGAATTAGTTTAACTCAATGTCTTCCATTCATTATTCAGTAAATTGCTTTAGAGGTTATGTGATGTCTATGTAACAGAGAGATGCAATGAACACAATAATTCCATTCAAATGACGAAATGAACAAAAAAAATTTTTTTTTACTGTTTTTAGTTGGTAATAAATAATCAAATGATTTGAAGGACCTTTAGTATTTTAGTTTGCCACTCTCATTATTTTATTAAATTTTGCCAAAAACCATCATTCAACTTAATCATATAGTCAGTTGCTTGGGAGGTTGCATAACAATTTAACAATCCCAATGAATAATTAAAACAGACTTTTGTATATATATAAAAGGACTTCTCAGTTGGGAATTGATATACAAATCTTTGTCTTGGATCTGCCATTTCTCCGTTCAAGTGCAAAACACACCGCCCAACTAATTTTATCCAATTTCTCCATCCCCATCTAAAATCTTTTAATGCAAGACTATTGAAACTTCTACTCCATGTAAAACAACATACACACACACACAAGCCTATTTCTTTTTATCCTCCATAACATTCTATCATGTCTTCTGATTCCAACTGCCATGCCTCTCTATTGGTCCATAAATATTCCCACAATTTTTTCTAATTTCTCTATTTATTCTTTTTTCCCAATTCCTCTTTATAAGATATTCTCTGTTTATAACCATATCATTACAATTGTCTTGTTTTAATTTCACTTACTATAGTATTCTATATTCATTTATTTCTCAATTTCTTTTAACGCTTATGCATTCTTTCCTTAATTTCCCTACAGCTCTTCATTAGTAATCTATTTTTGTGATCATCAATTCTCTTTTAGTTTTTACCTTCAATTGCCAAACCTAACTTTCACATGTAGACACTTTTCATGATTACAATCACTATAGCTTTTATCCAGTAAATTTTTCTTTTATAGCCTCATCTGTTGCTCTTAGTAAGATCATATCTAGATACTATATTTTCTCATATTTTCCAATACGTTGTCCATCTTCTAATATTATATCTCATTGTGTTTTCCGATATGAACGTTTTTATTTTTTGTTATATTTATTTCTAAGATTCATTTTCTATATTCCCATATTAATTTTCAGCCCATGACGCTCAAATTAGTTCCTAATTCAATGAATCCTAAAGTAATCATCCAGTTAAAAAAATATTTATTTAAAAAAAAAAAAGGCACATAACCTAAATTTTATTATATCAATTAATTTGTATTTAATACTTCTGCCTGTTTGGCAGATTCCTGAGTTCAAAATCCATGAATGGGGGTCCAGTTCTGTTACTGACGGTGCTTCAAACTGAGCAATATACACCATTCGATTATTTATACTTAAAAAGTGTTAAAAAACGATTTTGTTAAAAAACTTTTAAAAAATAATAATATAATTATATGGAGGTTGTTTAATATATCTATAAAAGTTATTGTAACAATTAAAAAAAAAATCAATCCAATTCCAAATATTATCAATAAGAATTTTTGTTTTATTATTCCACCTTGTACCAAAAAGACTACAAACGCATTCGCTGATTCAAAACTGAAAACCTGCCATTTCCGCACACACCTTTCTTCACTATAATAGGACTGCGCAAACAGAATATTTTTGTTAGCAACTAAAAACAATATATAGTTCACCCATAACAAAAATAACCTGTAACATTTTTAAGCAGTTTCATAAAATAACACATTATTTTTGCTTTTATATTTTCAACTTTAAAATATGCAGGTAAAACCGTCCCTTTTTCAGAAAAATAGGTGAAGAAAATCAATCATGTGATAAACGTATAAAGAATTTCGTTCTAAACTTCCGTCTAATCTCTCTTTCCTTATTCATTCAAAAGTTACAAGTATTCAACCAACAATTCAGAATTACAAAACGGTTAGGTTTCATTTATACTTTTACAAAATTTATTCAATTATCCTTTTTCTCACCTTGTTAACCAGCCAATGAATATTAATGAGAAAAATTAGTCTTTTTTTCCTCTAAATTTTTTTTATCGTGATTAACATTTCAAAGGCTTCCTTGATTGCTTGTTTTCACAACTCGAAGACATCTGTTGGGGTGCCACAATTGATAAGTGGAGGGAAGGTTCCTCTCACTGTGTGTGGTGACCTCCACTAAGAAAGAAATATGATGGATGACAAGGAGGTAGCCTGCGGTTGAAGCCAGAGAGACATCTAGCTAAATAATCAAACACTTTTACATTCTCTTATAATATTTTGAAGAGAATGATCACTTTTTATCGACAAGACTATATATATATCCACTCCCGTCCCCTCATACGCGCACACAAATGCGTATTAACAAAGAAAATCGCCGGAGAACAAAGATAATATAATGAAAGGTGACTTAGGTAGAGTTCAAACTAAAATAACAGAAACACCACGATATAAATAGTTTTATTTCATTAAACGAAATTTATTGAGTCTTGCAAACATGCAGTATATAGCAGTTGAAAAATGATAGATAAAAAATCAACACTTGCATAAAAAAACAAAACTGTTACTATTACAATTAAGAGATGTTGAATCATTTCCATCATCTATCATTAAATGTCGAATGTATAGAAAATTTTAAATCTTATTTTAACTTCAAATATAAACAACTTGTTAGTAGTCAGGCATTGTTAGCCGAGAGGTCATCGCATCCGCCTTGAAAGCAAGCAGTTGGTTGCAGACGGTTGTGGGTTCGCGTCCCGGCCGATGCTATGACATATGAGAAAAAAAAACCAACTTGTTAGTAATAACACACAATTAGACAAACCACTAAACATCACACGATCATTATTGTTTATGCTTACACAGAGGCTAAACTCTAGTGCAAGCCAGAGTAATCAATGGGTGTAAGAAGGTTTTTGCATAAAATCCCTATCTAATCTCATTCCCCAGACTAGGTTTTAGCTTGTGGCTTTCATCAGTGAGAAGCCTTGGATCTGAGAGCACTGCACCTAGATCTTAGGATCTAATGCAACCCTCCAGCAGCCATCTTTTACTTTATTAGCCAACTATAAAGCTTTGAATCCAAAATGAAAACACAATGTTTTCAATTCAAGCTCATTTCACTGAGTGGCACTACTGTATGGTGAGTTTAGTCTATATGTAAACAGCTGGTGTAAGCATAAAGAATGGTGATCTTGTGAAGCTTAGTGATTTAATACCAATCTTGCCCAATAGGATTATGGTGACTGTGGTTATTAAAAACCAAAGACATCAAAAAATATGGATGCTGAACTGAGTTCAGATCTATACAACAATATAAGCTAATGAGCTTGAATTGAAAACATTATTGTGTTTTCATTTTGAACTCAAAGCTTTATAGTTAGATAATAAGGTAAAAGGTAACTGCTAGAGGGTTGCATTAGATCCTAAGATTTAGATGCAGTGTCTCAGATCCAAGGCTCCTCACTGATGAAAAAGCCACCAGCTAGAAACTAGTCTGTAGATATTGGATGAGTAGACCCTAGATAGGGATTTTATGCATAAACCTTCTTGCATCCATTGATTACTCTGGCATGCACTGAGTGGTGTTACTGTATGGAGAGTTTAGCCTATGTACAAATAGACAAGGTTAGTAATTACACAATACTTCGAGTGGTATTATTCTCCACTCTTCTTCAGATGTTGCTGGCCTGACCGGGTTTAATATTAGCATAGAAATCGAGCTTAACACCTTTAGATTCTTGAATATTGAATTTTAAGGCAATGCTCTAACCAACTAAGCTATTCTGTCAAAGATGATGGAAATAGTCCATCATATTATCACATCTAATATACTATCATCACAAATTTTCAGATAAACACTAAATCACCATCATTAGATATAACTTTTAACACATCATCTCAATCGTAATTCTTGAAAGGATATAGTGATGCCATGCGGAGTATTCTGTTGACTTTCTGTGTAATTCATGACTTTGAGCCATAAGCAACATTCTACTCAGGGATTAACCATTGATAAGAGTTCTTTCCAAAAACAATAAAAAAAGGAGGAAATTTAATAAAATCTCTGTTTAGTCAAACAGAAAATGTATAGCTTGAAGGTCACTCAATTGTCTGAGCTACACATTATGAATAAATGATGAAATTTTTAATTAGATGTGACCTCTCCTCCCTTTCTCATTTTTTTTTAAAAAAAAGTTGTTTAGAGCAATAGTGGAGTGAAAGTTCATGGCAATGGATTACAGCTCAATTCTATCATTTCCAGCATTCACATTTTCATGTAAATTTTCATACGATCTCCCAAACAACAAACTATTCAATTATTATTACTATAAAGATGTTTGTAGAGAATCCAATAAGGAGATAAATTCATTGCTGACTTTTTAAAGCTCTTCAATTCTACCCCAATAAGAATGCATTGGAGAGTTCTGAAATATGGTATGAATTGTAATATATTACAGCAAAATAAAGGAAGTGGTGAATTTGAATGGTGTCCATTGTTGGATATTTAAGACATAAACTATTAAATTCCATTTCTGAAGCAAATAAACAATTGATTTAGTGAGACCTACAATGATCATCAATAGTATTCTGTCTCATGGACACATCCAGAGAGTAGTCACAGCACTGATTCATCCATTGTTTCACTCCATTTTCTTCATTTCCCAATTCTTCAATTCCATGTGACTTTTCCCATCTCTTATATCATCCAAGAATGTCAATCTTTTCCATCCTTTCTTCTGGTTTCCATTCCCTCCAAATATTTTTCATTAAATTATACGTTCTTTTTAATATATGTCCAATCCAGTTTTTCTACTTTTAATTTCTTCAATCAATCATTTCCTCTTTTCAAAACTTCTTCATTTGTTATTTTATTCATCCAACACCATGTTAAGAAATTTAAATTAAATAAATTCCCAATAAGCTATTTTTTTTTTGAAAAAATCAAATTATCAAAATTTTTTCCAATAAATCACAGCTATCTGTCATTATATAAAGCAGGCTGAGTTTAGATCAGGAAGAAGCTGTTGTAAACAAAGTTTTAATTTTGACAACCTACATAGAAATGCTACATTTAGGTGATCTAAACTATTGATTTGGTTTGGAAAAATAGTATTCTAAAAATCTTTTTTAAAATCCTTTGGAAAATCATTCACTTGCTTGACTAAATGCTCTCCAATTGAAAAATTCAAGTGACATTTAATGATAATCGTAACAGATACAAAATTTTACAGAACAGTTTACAATATAGTTCAGCTGTCTCCTGCTTTGAATACATTCATCAGTGACCTTCGAGAAATAAAATGCAGAGAAAATTCATCTGCACTGATGATACTACTTTGATTTCAAAAAAGAAATTCTTTCCAGAAATAGAAAAGTGGGAAATATTTCTCAGACATTGTGATCTTAATCCTAATCCAGACAGTAGGCTTAACTTTTCATCTAACCATCAGAAAAACATAGCATCATCTGAATATAATTATTTGCAACAATTTACTGAAACATAATCCTATCCCATGTTATTTAGAAATACTTTTTGGATTATAGTAAGTAATTTTGGATTATAACCTAATTTATTTTCCTCTTATCTAAGGTTATATGTAAAATAATTTCTAGAAATAACTTTCTTGGAAAGGATTGTGATGCAGATAGTTTATGGACAATTTCCTGGGTACTATGATATTCAATCAAATATTACTAATGTTACCAGAAACTCAAATCTACTTTCCTGACTCTATTCTTTCATGTATTTCCTCTCACATACTTTAAGCATGTGAAGAAAGATATATGAAAATAAATGACATTTAAGACGAATTTCTGGCTAAACAAACAGGTTTTGTTTTAGTCCACATCATAAACTCTCTCATGTCTCATTTTATTGGGAATCGGTTACTTTTTTCAGATGATTTTATTCATGTGCTTAAAGTTTTTTTAAGTATATCTAAAAATCTTTAGACAATAGCAGGTGGGGAGAGGGAATGGAAATGGATTAATGATTCCATGGGGTTGTATTTAACAAAAACAAATATATTAATCTTTAACAAACATGTAATATAGAGAGTGTACCAATAACTCAAACAAGCTCTTAATTGATGTGCAGTAAGAGAAAATATTAAAATCTCTATCTGGAATATTTCTTATCCTCAGACCAATTGGTTTTGAGCTTATGGTTCACTTGAGTGAGGAGCTAAAATATTTGACCAATTGGTTTCAAGCTTATGGCTCCCCTCATTTGTAGATACAAGCTCATAAAAGCAATGCCATGCTATATATGACTTGCTTTATTGATCATTATAATCTTTATCTTTAACAGTTTAAAATTTATATCTAGGTTAAAAGTAATATGATAATCTCTAGCTTAATAAATGATTGGTAATAATCATAAATGTATTTATCTAAGGGGAATGTTGTCAAATGTGATTGTGAAAAAAATTAAACACTTAAATTGTAAAAACAAGCAAAAACTTTCCATACAGTAGTCGCCAGACTAATCAATGGATGCAAGAAGGTTTAGTGCATAAAATCCCTATCTAGTGCCTACTCATCCAATATGTCCAGACTAGTTTCTACTCGTGGCTTTCATCAGTGAGCAGTCTTGGATCTGAGAGCACTGCACCTAGATCTTAGGATCTAATGCGACCCTCCAGCTCCACCTTTGATCTCTACTTAATTGAAACCATAATAATATTTTCAATCCAAACTCATTAGCTTATGTAGTCATATAAGTCTGAACTCAGTTCAGTTCATATACATTTTGGTGTCTTTGGTTCTTTAATGACTATAGCCACCACTAATGTATTAGACAGGATTGGTACTTAATCACTAAACATCACATGATCACCAATTCTTATGCTTGCTCAAGCTGTTAAAACAGGCAAAACTCTCCATACAGTAGTGCCACTCAACGCAAACTAAAGTAGGTGCAGTGCTCTAAAATCCAAGACTCCTCACTGATGAAAGCCACAAGCTAGAAACTAGTCTGGGATTTTGGATAAGTAGGCATGAGATAGGGATTTATGCTCTAAACCTTCTTGCATCCATCGATTACTCTGGCTTGCACCGAGTGGCACTACTGTATGGAGGGTTTTGCCTGTTTTAACAGCTTGAGCAAGCTTAAAAAATGGTGATCATGTGATTTTTAGTGGTTTAATACACTTAAATTGTAATAATTTAAATTTTTCACATTGCAGCAACTTTGTGCTTTTTATTCAGATTCATGGCCATTCAGTCATCTTGTTTTTTTTAACAAACTATTGAGAATATTTTGAAATATATTGGCAGATGTCTACAATCTCTTTTTTTTTTTTGATATATGCTTTCCTCTTAGTACATCACAATCGGCCAAAATTTATAATGAAAAATTTTCACACAGTTTTTTTTTGTTGAGATTTTTGTTCTATATTTAAAGATCATAACGCCTGCTTGCCAAGATGAAAGAAGCGAAAAATTAAAGAGAATTTAGACTTTTTAAAAAAAAGTTGCTTTGAATCCCATTGAAAAAACTTCAAAACAATTGGCTATATCAAAGCTTCATCATCATCATCATTAATCTATACAAAAAAAGGTAAAGACAAATTTTACGATGACTATCCTAACCAATCAGTGAAAAACTAATATGTACCCACACCTATCTCTTGCTTATTCCGAATCCATTTATACAATACTTTGCAATGTTTTAACTTCTCGTGCAACAAATTTTTCTTTCTAAAAGTCTTCAGCATCTTGCCCAAATGTAGCATTTCTTTATATTCTATATTAGCCATGTTTTCCAAATGTTTCTTCCCCAAAAACTGTGCTCAATTTTAGTTTAAATTACTTTTTTAAAAAATCTGTTGCTTTCATTGGCTTCAGATGCTCAATCATCAAATATGTATTCTTATAACAATATATTTGTTGTCAACACATTTAGAAATCTGAAGAACATATCGACTGGATCTTTGATCTCAATATTGTAGTTTTCTTGTACCCTTACATTAAGATGAAAGTGAGTCCATATATCAATTCTATACAATCAATTTAATATTCATGCATCAAAACATCATCATTATCACTGTTAGCCATAGCAACAAAAATACTATCAAGAATTTTATAAAACAAATTGTTTTCAGTCATACAAGTGGTCAATACACATTTTTTGATTGTATGGTTGTAAATGAGGGTGTCCATATATATGTCTATATGATGACAATCAACCCTTAAATTATCAACAACCTCAATCCATAGTCAAGGCAACCTTGCCTTGAGTATAAGGTGAGAATGTTGATAGCTTAAGGATTGATTGTTATCATCTCCATTTATAAACCTATTAAAGCCTTGAGTAATTGGCTTTATTGCAATCAATGCTTAAGCAATCATAAATCTCAACCTGTAGTCAAGGCAACCTGCTTTAACAATAAAAGAGGTTGCCTTGACTACAGCTTGAGATTGTTGATAGCTTAAGGGCTGATTGTTATCATCTCCATTTATAAACCTATTAAAGCCTTGATTAATTGGCTTTATTGTCTTAGTAAATATAAATATATTGAAGTAAAGGTTTTCATGAACAAAAATATAATTCGTGGAAAATTTTGTTGAATAATTGCGTAGGATATTAAAATATATAACTGATGTTTCAGTAAAATAACATCTGCCTTCTATTGGATAAAGGTGGAATCAAAGGCAAATTTATTTTACTGAAATATATTTTTATATTCTATGCAGTTGTTGCTAAAAACTTCTATGAATTTTAATATCTATATTGTAACGTTTCCGTTTTGCTAGGCCTTTACACGCTAATATAAACTGCGCGTGAGTTGATCAAGCCATATCAAAAAAGAAGAAAGTTGTATTTCTATTCTAAAAACACAGCTATTTTTCCTGATCAACTTCAGCCTATTAATTGTTACGAATTGTGCTATTGACAAAATCAACTTTTAATTTTATTTAATATGGGCGCCAGAATTCCTAAGAATCCGCTGAAATATGTCGCCAGCACCTCTCGCAAGTTGTAAAACAAAAAAAAAAATAAAAAGATTTTTATTATATTTTTTTTTTTAGGGGCGGTAATTCTACCGTAATGAGAATTATTATTTTTTATTATTAAATTTATTTTTAGTGTAATAAGATTTAAACGTAATATTAGAAATATTTTTAATTTTGACAAACTAAAATACTTCATGTTAAGTAGCTAATTAATACCTTGGAGAGAACACATTTAATTCAGGTGGGAAATATCCAGAAAATATAAATATCAGTTAAAATAAACAAAAGGTTCTTGGTTAAATAAGAGTCTCTCATATAGAAAAATTAAAGTCACTATCGGGATTCTTTTATACGTATATTTTTACGAGTAGTTTTAAATAGTTAACTTTGTCACAATCAGGATAATTATTCTTACCGGTAAGTTTCATGAATTCAGTAGTAGATAACTATGCATAGTTTTTTGGTTATAATGAGCTCGGCCTTTTGGTTATTGCTTGATCTTGTGGTCCATTTCCCCAGTCGGTCACGAAGGCTTTTCCTGGTGTACATCATTAGGTCCGATGTCTTCAGAAGCTCCGGTTCACTGCGACATGCCGAATTCCTTCAGCGAAGAGCGATCTTGGATATATCAATGTTATCCAAGACCAACTAGAGAAACAAAACGAACAAGACCTTCCTTCAACCGGATCCCTCCTTTTTATATCCAGTTTTCAGGACTTCTGCGCATGCTAGTACCATGCCTTTTTAATCTTATCCAGTCTTTATAAATTTTATGTAATAAAGTCTTTATTTTCTTCAAGTTTTCGGACATCTTTAATTAATTTGAGTATTTCTACTTTCAGCTTATCTTTTTTTACTTGCTTTTGGAATTCTTTTGTTCTCTCCAATTACTGTTATTACTAATCACATAAAAAAAAATAAGAAGAATAATTCAACCCTCATTGTACGTTTTTTTTTTTTTTTAAAAAAAATTACTCAACAAAATTTTAAATCCACTTTTATCTTTTAGTTTTTTTTTACCCAATGCCAATATATTTGTAACGTATATAAATAAACGTTACAATATATATATATCTTTCTAGTAACTATCATTAGATATTAATGCTTTGTCATAATTAATTTTTTAATTCGTCAATGTTAGATTGTAAAATCTATACATAAATATATTCTTAAATAATTCTATTTATCATTTTAACAAAAATTTGTTTAAAATACCTTACCTGTAATTGATTAACTTCTCCTTCCTTCTGCTTTAACTGGGATTGTAAATATTCTAAGATAGACGCACCACTACCAGCTCTTAAACTATCATAAAGACTAGTTTTACTTCCATTCGAAGTTGCCAGGATCAGTGTTTTCTCTATCATTTCATCCTAGCAAGCAAAGAACAACAATAGGAAGCATTTAAATACATTAATTTTCACACTGAAAAGACGAACATTTGAAATATATATAGTGTTTATGTGAAATTTATATAATTTTTAAATGTGTTAAATTAAATATCAAAAAGAAAACTATTGAAAGCAAAAATTTAGGCTGTAATCCAACAAAAAGTTCTGGAAAGGAAAATAAAAAAAAAGGATTATATTGTGGTCAATACGGTTATGTAGTCACCAAAAGATTTCAAATGCAGAGTGCAAAGCATATTTGCTTCATTAGGGTTCAAATCTGGTTAAAACTTAGAAGTTCAAATCTGGTTAAAACTTAGAAATTCTTCCTGATAGTAGAGAATTTCCAAGCAAGATTTACCGATTTCTTTCAGTGTAACCAGCCCATATATGATCTAACTAGCCATCTAATTTTGGGTCAGGGCATGGGAATCTTAATTATTATTAAATAAAGGATAAACAAAGAAGGAAAAAAGGGAATAAAACCTCATGAAAATTCATGGATAAATTGTTCAATGAAAGGGGTCCTAGTTAAATTCCATTCAATTTATACACCACAGACATATATGAAATTCATATTCAAATTGATCAATGGAATTTTACCGACCACAACATACATTAATAAAAGATTGGGAATGAGCTTAGAGGAAACTTGTTCATTTTGTAAAAATAAAGGTGAAACATTTCAACACTTACTAGAAGAATGCAGTGCTTTTGGGAAGCTAAGATACAGAGTTTTCCACACCCCAATGATAAATCTTAAAATACTACTGAAACAAAATGTAATAAAATTCAAACCTCATAATGCAATGGTGATAATACATGCAAATGAAAACTATATGGACAATCCGGTGTTCGTTAATCTTTGATAATAAAAAGTTTAATTGGTTAAAGAAACTTGACAATGATTGGGACAACTATTTTGCTAGGTGCTGAAATACAGGCCAAAGAAGATTATGGAAATGGTATGGGGAGAGACTGTTTGTGAAATGTGGGAGTAAAAGGACACACACAAAGAGAAATAAGGCAGTAAAAGTATGTAGAGTGGTAAAATAAAGGATCTTTCAAGAGAGAAGAAATGTTCCATATTTTAAACTAGGAATACGATTTGTAAGGCTTAACTCTATGATTTAACAAGAAAACGATAACATTTCAACAATGAGAGTCTTATAGATTTGCAATGCGGTGCTTTGGGGGACAGGATTGGTAAATTTGGTGTAAAGGATAAAGTGAATCAAAACTAATTTGTAGATATTTCCTGTACATATTTAAATGTTTGTTTAATAAAGTTTATTACTTAAAATAAAAATATCTTCTTGCTCACTACAACTTAATGGAGGAATGCTAGGTAAGATGTTTTTGCTCTGCAGTAGACTATTTAACGCCATTTTACAATAACCACTATTGATTTAATATAAAAATTCATTATTTTTATTGGTTAAAAAAAAAAAAAAATTAAATAAAAAATGATGTATTTTATTTTTTATTAATCTCAAAAACTTGCTAAACCTTCATTCTTAAATTATGTTTTCAATGTTTTTAATGATTTAAAATTGACATTTGCCCAAACACAATAACATAAAGTTGGGATTTATTTGCATTTTATATAATAAGAAATGTAAAATGGATTTTTCCAGAGTTTTTGGCTGCTCTCTTTGAAACTTTGTAATTATTGTAAAACCATCTAATCACTTCCCCATATTATGGCTTTCCAATCTACAATCACCAAATTATTATCTCTAAAGTAAAAACATTTCCTTTTTTTCTATACTATTAATAAAAGCCTTTTCATTAGTTCCATTCTTAAATGGAGTCAGGAATCTCTCAGCAACTATGCCCAGAGAAACCTGTTAGCCACTTTAACTACCCTTTCCATTCCCCATCCTAAGTTTTCCCATAATCTGTTCCATCCCATTTCCATAATATAATCTCTGTCAACTCTATGGCCTTTATATTTAAATCCCCCTTATCTTTTCCCAAACCCAGCATAAAAACCAATAACTCACTTACTGTATAATCACTTTGTTTATATTTATTCTTCCATAACTTCGTTATTTGTACCCTTTCGGCTTTCAAGCACTTACATTCAATTGACAGATGCCTAATATTTTCTTATGCCTTCCTTATACAATTTGCAGACTAAATCACACATATTTTTCCATTTATGTGTATATTCTCTTGTTGCTAAAGATCCCGTTCGAGCCTTAAACAATAACCTATTTTCCTTGCTATTATCATAAATTAACGCGCACCCAATGTTCCATTTACTTCTATATATAGTATATTTAAACTCTTTTTACTCTCCACACTAGTTCTCCATCTCGCCAACTCCCTATTCTTTATTAATGCATCTATTCTTTTATCCCATTCCTTACTACTATGATACTCAACAATCCTAACACAATCATTCCGCCTTTTGTACAAGTATACTAATATAAATTTTTTATCCAAATCTTTTGCATACCGCATTACCTTTCTCATCCATCTTGTTGCCTGCTCTTTACTTGTAAACCAATTAAATACTATTTTGGCTATTCTTTTATTATCCATAAACTGCAATATACCAAACATTTTCATTTTACTTTTTGCATCTTTCATATAAAAATATGACCATTCCATTTCTCCTTGAATTGCCTCCCTTGCTGTCCACACATCTGCATCTAATGCAGGTCTTCCTATTTCCCTTTGTACTTTTTCTAAATAATCTAATATCCCTTTACTAACACATAATGCATCATTACCATATGGTAACCCTGCTACTGCAACTCCCATACAATTCTAGCTACATAATATTTATTACATGAAAACACTGTTAATTTCTTTATCAATCCCTTTCTTTTCTTTGCTTCATTTATCAATTTTTTCTCCCATTCATCCAAGCAATTTTTCTGATTACTTAAGATGATTCCCAAATAACTATATCTATCCACCACACTTAACTTTATATCCTCCGATAAAAATTCTACATCTTCTCTTCCCCAGTATTAACCATCATTATATTTGATTTTTCTCCACTAAATTTAATCCCCATCTCGTTTACCCACCCTTGCACATGTCCTCAGCATAACTTCCATATTTTCTCTTCTTTCTGCACACAAAAAGACATCCGCAAAAAAAAAAGACCTGACAAAGTATATACTCCCTTGCCACCTACCTATTAACTGTTTCTCTATCCCTCTTCCTAGTCTTTCTATTGCTCTCTCCATTTCACTCAAATACAACAAAAACAAAATGGGTGAAATAGGGCATCCTTGCCTTAGTCCCACCCCATTTTTAACTTTAACTGATTCTATATCCCCTAATTGATACGTATAGTAAATATTTTCATATAATTTCTTAATAATATCCACTAAAGCTTCATCCATTCCCAAATTTGCTAAACTTACCCATAATCTATTTCTATTTACTCTTATCATATGCCATCTCTATATCTATAAAACTCATATATAACTGTCTACTTAAATTTACAACTGTCTACTTAAATTTACACTCATATCCATACATTGTGTAACTACAAATAAACTATCTCCTATAAGCCTATCTAATCTAAACCCTCCTTGCATTTCCCCCATTATACTATTCTCTTCCATCCATTTTGCAACTCTTCCAGCCATCATATATGAGAAAACTTTATAAAAAATTGACGGTACCGCTCCCGGTCTATAATTGTTTAATTTTCTATTATCTTTACCCTTTCCTTTAAATAATAATCTTACTAACTACCCAGAAAAACTCTCTTCTGTGCCACCTTATTGAAACAGGATAATAGCTTTACTTTTGCCCTATGCCATTATCATCTCTGCTGCCATCCATCTAAACCTCTTGCCTTTCCATTTTTCAATTTCTTCCCTGCCTTATTCAGTTCATTTTTGTAAACCTAATATTCCCATTTCTATATGCTTTCATGTTTTTTATCACTCTTTCTTTCATAGCTAACATCTTTTCTATATCCATTACATATCTATTTAAGATTCTCTCTAAGTCTTCTCTAGAATTACACTCTATTCCCTCATCATCTAGTAATAATATCCCTCTCTCCTCTACATTTCTCCTTTTAATGCAATTTCAATTTTTTTTACTCCCATCTCTTCCACTTTTATTAATATCCTCCAACAATTTCCTATTCAATTTCATTCTCTATAATTATCTATTTTAGCCAACTTCTTTTCTAAGTATTTGTCCCAGTTAGCATTAATATCTTTTTCACTTTCTTTGTTCTTAATAGCACACTTATATTCTCTGCATGCTTCTTTCCACTCTTTTACACTTTTACTAATTCTCATTTTTTATTACTTTTATTCTTCTGAATATACTCACCTAAAACCATATTGGCCACTTTTTCTATTTCATCACACCATTCTTATATTCATCCCCAACATATAGTAGTTGAATTTTAAATTTGTATACTATGCCACAAACTTATTGTTAATAATAAAAACCATAAAAAATGATTCAAAATTTTCAGTATATTACAATATATTTATTAAAGCACAAGTGCGTGTGCGGCGCAACTGCTCCCAAAAGCTGTTAATACAAATACAAATAGCTAACTAAAAATATTAAAACAGCTGAGCGCTTTCAAAGGATCTTGCCTTCATAATCATAGCTTGCTTATTAATGGTTTATTGATATGAATTTTTCTTGCATAGTGCAAATATTTCAAAAACACTTATTGCTTAAATTCTTGTTTGCATTTCTGTAACAGAGCATCCCTCTTTAAAAGTTAAACAGTTATTATAAATAAGCTGTATTAATTATCTTCTAATACTAAATGGCTAGCAATCTTCACAAGGATCATTAAGTACTTGTAGACTACCATAAAAGTGACTGATAACCAGTTAAAGGTTCAAAACTGTAAATCTGAGTTATTTTGACGATTTGTGTTGATTTACTCATAAACAAAACCATTTGTTTATTTTAAAGTGTCAGTCCTTATTAAATACTGATGTCAAAACAATTCTTGTTAATATGAATTAGCTCTATATTAAAAAAACAAACAAATATTCAGAACAAGTTTATAAATAATAAGATGTCAATCAAAGCTCTTAAACCCAAATTATGATTTTAAAATAATTTGAATATTGTTGAATAATTTTTTTTAAAACTTTAATAACTACTTTAATAATATGTTAGCACATACTTCATCATGATTTTGCAAATGTGCGTACAATAAAAATGTTTTTTAAAAAACATGCACCTTAGAAAAAGCAAAACAAAAGCTATTTAAATGCTATCTAAAAATTCAAGCAGTATTATT
The DNA here is from genome assembly GCA_028023455.1 of Epiperipatus broadwayi. Lineage (NCBI taxonomy): Eukaryota > Metazoa > Onychophora > Udeonychophora > Euonychophora > Peripatidae > Epiperipatus > Epiperipatus broadwayi. The sequence goes on from JAQFVV010000059.1 coordinate 4,010,734, forward strand.
AACATACAACTATTTAAAATATACTTTATTATAGGATCATCATCATTTTGAAGGATTATTCATCCACCGCTAGTAAAGATACTTCCAAGTTCAAAAAGTTTCTCAGATTCAATTACCTACAAATGTTCTCTTTCTTGTGTGTTTATAGATTTCAACTATACCTCTATTATCATATCTCCTAATTATATATCTGGATAAACTTGATTTCAATCTTTTAATTTTTTTGACACTATCATTGATACCTGTTTGTTCTCTCACACTATTCTCATTATCATATTTTTCTACGTGATTTACAGAATTTGTATTGAGTGATCAAAATTAATAGTAAGACACGTTAATTGATATAAGTAAAATCTCCACTTTCAAGCAGTAAAGCATTTTCTTTCAATAGATAGATAGTCAGTTGCTTTTATTGACAAAACACGAATATACATGGTTTAGCAAAGGACACAGTTCAGCAAATAACTGATCTTCCACAAAACCAAAAATACATATATAAATAAAAACAAGTTCACAAAAAATGTTTATACAGAAAATAAGCATTAAAAAAAAAATCTCAATTACAATATATTAATAACAAAAAAAAACATTTCTTTTTAAAGGAAACTCTCTAACAACAAATGTTTAGCCTCGCTTTTTCTAATCTATCCTCAGATCTAAGATGGAAAGTTGGTTTTAAAGTCTTGCTACATTACAACTTTTCAAATTTGACACACCTAAATTATATTTTGAATGAATATAGCAATTATGGAAATGGCTTCCCTTAGTTAATTAGATTCTTTATGAATTCTATTTATTATCTGATGCAACCACAATTTTGATCTGATTCCATCTTAAGCTGTTTATATAATTTAAAATAGTGGCATACATGAGGCCATTTAGGCAAACCGTAGCAACAACTTAAAATATAAATTTTGAATTTTTTTGAATAGCTAAATAGCAGTGTTCAAATATAGAACAGAGCCACAGTCAAAATAACTGAACAAAAACAAAATCAAAATACCAGTCAGTTAAAGCTGAATATGTCTAGAAAGAAATTTAAATGTACATAACTTCCACAATCAGGTGTAAGCTAATTAAATTAACCTGCTAATATTATTCCTAAAATTCAATTAGGAATATAATATTCTCTTCATACAAATCCAATAAAATATATTCTTTTTTTCTTTTAAAAAACTTTCTTTCTTTCTCATTAAACCATATATATACACATCTTTAATACACTATCATCTTTTAAAAGAAAAAAAGGAAAAGAATATATTTTATTGGATTTATATGAAGAAACTATTATATTTTTTAGAACATTTTTTTTTTAAGATAAAAAAAAAACGGATTGTTGTCAAATTTTTTTTTTTAATAATGATGAAAATAATTTAAATATATATTTTTTTCAATTAGGAATCTAAGCTAAGCCAAGAATCTTACAATTATAAACAACAGGTAAAATATAATTATATCTAAGGCCATAAGGCTAACTTTAGAATCAAAGAGAATGATAATAATTTTAAAATCCATTCAGATTGAGTCAATATTTTTGAGTTATTTCCACCATAATTGCCAAATTATGCACAAGCTTCATCAAACCCTGAGAAAGACAACTCATTAGAAAATCTAAATGAGGCTGATTATTACCAGCAAAGCTGTGAGAAGTAGAAAAATTTAAAGAAAATGTAAAATCAGATTCATGTAACATTTATAAAAGAAGACTGATATTAATCAAAAGCTCTCAAGCTAATTCTATGATTAATTTTATCCACTATGTTTTTATTTACATTATCAGTCTGACCACAGTATTTATAATTATTAATTTCTTCTGATTAATAATTATCAATCTTCATTTCCTCTTACTTTTTTGAAAAGTTAGGCTTTCAAAATTCCTGTAACATTTTTACAAAGATAACCACATGAATCTGCATGAGTAAAATCCTTTTAATTCATTATTATTTAGGATTAAATTTTCAACGAGTATATCATATAAATAAGCATTTGCTTTCATGGTTCTCTGCATAGAGAATCGTTACGTGAAATATTCGGAACAGTATTTTATACAAAAAGATATTTAGCGATGGCAATTTTTGCTGCTCTATCTTACGAAGATGATATTATGAAGTAAAAACAACCAAAGAAATCTAAAGTAATTACAAAAAAAGAAAAAAAAATCATGTGCAAAAATAATGTAGATGCTGCATGTAACAAAATAATCGTTATGACATTAAATGTTAATATCCCTATGATATATCTAGAATAACAACAAAAATAGATATTAAACCATTAAGCATCACGTCTTAGATGCAGTGTTCTCAGATCCAAGGCTCCTCACTGATGAAAGCCACAAGCTAGAAACTAGTCTGGGGATATTGGATGAGTAAGAATTAGATAGGGATTTTATGCATTACTCTGGCTTGCACTGAGTGGCGTTACTGTATGGAGAGTTTTGCCTGTTTTAAAAACAGATATTCTAGATAAACTTTTGCAAAATTTCACAACTGACAACATGATGATAGTGACTGTGGAAAACATAACAGAAGGCATGCTGTTATCAAAAAAAAAAAAAAAGTAAACTTTCACAAAACAATAAAAATAGCTTCCCTAGCAATAAATGTATAATTGAAAATAACGATGGAGTCAGAAATTTAATGCTAAAACTTCTATGTGAATAGTTAAAAAAGATGTTCACTATTATTAGTAAGATAATAATTTAATTACGAATAAAATCTCACAATGCTATAGCACGCAGGATTCAAATCTGAATATGAAAAATTTGTCATGACTATTGAGAGAGCAATTCAATTTTCAAAATGCAAGATTTTAGCAAGGGAAGAGTTACATGGTTGACTATACAAATTTAAGAATGCTAAAAAACTGACAAACATTCAGCCAAATTTAACAATTTGTTTGCGAAATTAAATACACACTATTAATTCTTCCATCAATCTATGTGAGGTGACCTGCTAAATATGTACAACTAAATAAATTATAAATACTGCATGCTATTCTTTAAATGGGTAACTTATCTACAACGTTTTTTATAGTAACAGAATACCATTACAAATGCAGTCAGTCAGATAAATTGTAATGGTATTAAATAATAAGCATATGCACTGCGTATTATAAGATATTTTGTGATGAATACTATGCCACTATTTGGAGAAAAAGTTCTCACATTAAGTTTCTGGCTACTCAATTGAATATTATCATTCAAATGATTACTGGTTCAGTCAAGTCTACTTCATTGCCAGTGTCTTACTAATCTTTAACTTATTCCTGCCAATAATTCAAGATATAATTTTGCCACCTAAGACTCATCTCAAATCCAAAGTCCCTTTTGGATGTCCAACCAAGAATTTACAACAGGAGAATTATGTCGCAAGAAATGGGACTTTTTTATAAGGTTCCAAACTTTTTTTCCCTACATTCAAGAGTAAAGTCATCTCGATTAGATATTTCTACTATCATTATTGGAGACTCAATTCAGGTTAAGCAAGGTTGATACATTCACCAGATTCACAAGTATGATTCAACAGCAAGTGATCTGTGTAGTTATGGACAGATACGAACCATGAATCATCTAGATAATGGTTGTCAAATCTATGGCTATACTGCCAGAATTGAAGGATTTAATAAAACCACTTGTGACACTTTCTCCTGATTGAAATCTTTATGGATTCTTTACGATATTCCGTTAACAGTTAAGATATCTAAAAAAAAAAAAAAACCAAACCACGTATTTAATTAACATGCAGCGGAGGATAATGGTTAATGGTGCTGTATGCAACATCATATAATTCATGAAAGGAGTATAAAGCCTAAGTAAAGTCACAAAAATCATATAGAGTAATAACAGATTATGTATCCATTACAATTAAGAAGTCAAAAGACTTCCAAGGATTGAATAAATCATGCTGTTACTAAATGGATGACAGAAAAGTATTTGAAATACCCGCATTTTGATGATTGGTCAACATGCCTGCCAACAATGAATGATGATGATGCAATAGCAGTCTTTACAATTAATAAATTGGGTCTTATTTTATTGAACAATATTTCGCTTGATCACTGACTTCTTTTGGAAGATGTATATCTGCATATTCACATCAAAACATCTTAATATTTTGCAATTTTTCTCACATCTCGGCATCATGTCAAAGAAAAAAAAATATTTCAGTTTAAAGATTTTGCACACAGGAAGATTTTTAACACTAATTCAGATGCTGAAATAAACAGCAAGATAGAAGTTAGCATGAAAATGATCTCTTTCACATATAAAAAATTATAAAGCTAACAATGGTAAATTGCCACAATACCATGTTTCAGTCATGTTTTGACAATTAAACTATTACTTTTGACATTACAATTATGAAATCAAGATTTTTTCATTGGTCTTATCTCTGGGCCAAAAATCCCGCTATGGATATAAGTTGTTGATCTTTTTGTTTTATATTGCTATAATTGATTTTTTTTTTCTTTCTGTTTACTTTGTTTTTCTCGCAAAACTCATCTTTCTAACAGGATTATGATCAAAACAATTATTGTTAAATTGTCAAGTTTTTCTTTTATGTACATAGACTCTGTATATTCACTAAAAATATTTTATATGATTTATTAAATGCTTTTATTATTATTATTTTTAAACAAAAAACAATCTCATCAGTAGTTGTTTTCCGAAAGGCACAGTGTGCAATACCATTTCTCCAGCACTCTTCTACCAATATTTATCCTTTCCATAAGACCAGCATATTACTTTGTCCTTCTCTTCCTCTTCTCATAATCTGTATTGTTCTTTCTAGCATGTATTAGTCATTTCTATACATGTTCTTACTGAATATTCACCTCACTTTTTAATTGCATATTTTCAATTTGTCTTTTCTACTCTCTTTCAAGATTTTTTTAAAATTAAATAGATATGTTGTTTACAGGGGATAAAAGTTGATTTATACAAAATAAAGTACTTGACATTTATAAAGTATTTGAGTAATTTTTAATAATATGTTCTACCAATTCTTACTTACAGATTTGGACAGTTAACAAAATATGGATTTAGAAACTTTAGACCATTCAATGAAGTATGGAGAGATATATGGTGAGATATGACAGAGATTGAAAGAGAGAATACACAAGTATTATGAATATCATTGAAAAAAATTAAGAGGTTAAAATGAAGATGGACTGGACATAGTACTAGAAGAGATGACAATAAATGGACAGTTGAAGTTGTAAATGGAATCCCAAGAATTTATAAAAGATCTAGAAAGAGACCAAATGTGAGATGGATAGACAAAATAAGGAAGTCTTTTGGTGTGATGAGGAGAAGAAAGGATATGGACTAGAGAAATGGGATTAAATGGAGAGACCTCATCCTTAATTAAGAATGATGATGATGATATGAGTAATAATATTTTTATTTGTAGGTTGATGCAACTAAAAAGGGAAAGAATATACATATATAGAGCAATGTTATCATCACAGACAGCAGAGATCACACATTAAAATGTTCACCTGAATAAGGAAAAAAAAAGAGAGATTAAAAAATAAAAACTACTTAAATCTTTCAAGATTAAAAAGACCTCATCTTGAAGTGTATTATTGGCTTTATCTTTGTCAAATTTACCACCCAAGACCACAGCTCCACCCTCAAGAATTAATACCTAAAGGCTTGAAAAAAGCTGTGAAAAAATGTCTCATTAGCACCGAGAATGATACCCTTAGGACAAAAGCTTTTGTTCTTACTTATAATAAGTATCATTTATTAGTTTAGATTGAAAAAAAAAAACAACAACAAATAACTGGCATAACCTACAAATAAAAAACAAAATCGGGATAAGAGACCAAGCATAAATATTTATGACAAAATCATATCATGATCTACGTCGAACTTTCATTATAATGCGCATATAATCAATCACATGAATATAAAAGTTATAATGAGTAATAAAAAAAGGGGGGGTGGGTGATTTAACTATTTCATTATATTTGACAGTTACAGATATATTCACCTTTGATTAAAATGTAAGTGTACATCTGGGTTAAAACTAGTTACTAATCATTAGGGAATTTATCTGAGAATGATGACGTCATAGTTGTGCCTGTGGAAGTGTGACATCTTCACAATAAAGTGAAATATTTAAAACTTCTACTTCCCATATTTTTGAAATATATAAATAAAGACATTTGAAAAAGATAAATGACTCCCAAGATGTATTTTTTACCGAAGCAGCACTCTTTAATTGGCCCAAATTGTTCAGTATTAAATGACTAACTAGGACATTAAGTATTTCAAATTAATACTTCAATGATTATATTGAACACACACACATATATATATAGTTTAATAAATGTAACTATCGTCAACATGGAAGTTTCCTCATACAAACGAATATAAAAAAACATCACCTAAATTTAATCTCAACTGAACAACAGCCACGTGATATAATTGTTACCTCTGCAGCAACTATATGACTACTATTTTATCCAAACGTGTGCAACTGTTTATTTTAATCGAAAATGGTCTTTTATTTTTATTTTATTTAACATGTCTACTCCCGAAAACATGATTTATAAAATATCTTTTGCCCTTGAAAACATTCATTTCAATATATATATATTGAAAACTATATCTATCTATTTGCTATCCAAATAAATAAGAGCAAAATCTTTAAAATATACATTTTAAAAATACATTACAACTTTACAAGCCCATTCATCTTTACTTGAACTTATATGATACGTACTGAGAACTATCTCTATGGCATGACACATTAGGAAATCATTTATGCATGTCTTACATCCTGGGCAGAAATTTAGTCAAAATTTACATAAATACAACATAATTAGCCTTTTGTAAGTTCACATGTAGTTAAAAGATCATTCTTATAAGATTTGCTAATGATCACGAACTTGGGTTCTTATGATTAGAGATGTGATGTACAATGCCATGACATGAATTCAAATATTGTGAACTATTTATCACACTATTTTCCAAGCTAATCATGCGAATCTAAATATATTCCTTAGCTTTAGTATGACCAAACTCCACAATTAAAGCAAGGCTAACTCCAGTTTGAATGTTAATTATGGCCAAATACAATTATATTTAACAATTTTATTACTAAAATTAATTTTTAACCGCCAAAAATTGTAAAAATCAGATATTTGTTTACGAAAATAAAAAACGTTTACTTTTTATGTTAACGAGAATAATGTAATTTTTTCTTCTTTGCCAATGAAATAAGCTTAAATCTTTCTAAAAACATCATATATTTTATATTTATATATATAAAAAAAAAACATTTAGATAATTGAAAAACAATATAAAAACCAAAAAAAAAAAGAAAAATATCTCCAAATCATTTCTCCTTGACAAATAAAATGCAAATAAGCATCACCATTTGGAGACAATTTTCTTGTTTAACCTTTGAACTACAGAACTTTGTATTTTGCTGATAACTCTTGCCATTTATTAATAAAAAAAAAACAAAAACATAATTTGAGGGAGTTCAAACCCAGACTTTTAAGCTCCTTCAGTCACCCCCTCCAACTTATACAACCAATATACATGATCACATACATGTGAAAAAGATAAATGATCACCAATATACATATTTCGTGCTGAACCAGCACTCATCAGTTGGTTCAGATCATCATCTCCCACACCATATATAATCAGTGCTCAGTTTATATTAAGATAAACAAATCTTAACCTTAATGAACAGGCTTCTATCTTCTCCACCCTACAACTCTTCAGCCACTCATATCATTGAAAATCTGATGATGACATGTTCAAAATTATTGTTTGTTATCATACCCATGTTGACCGTAAGTCATCCTGACCCCTCATATGTAGGATCTTAAGACCATTTAAATGATGCCTGAAGTATTTTGCCTTGGATCATTCTGAATTAAATTGAAATTTGCCACGAAAGAATGAAAATAATTGGAAAGTTTATTGCTTGGAAGTCACCAAATATCCAAAGAAACACTTGATATTTTTTAAGTGTGCTTTAGTTAAAAAGGAGATTGTAATATTTATACGTTTTTCTCTATATATTCAAGACTTTTTTTATTAGTTATGTAGTTATTATTACAGTGATTATTATATGAAACTTTTCTGGTATTTTGATTTTAAAAAACTTTTTGTTTGAATGATTGCAGATATATATTTTTCATTTTCTTATTCATATGAATAAATTACTTTCAACCAAACTTTCAACTCATAATCAACTTTGGCACTTCTTACAATTATGTTATTTGCACTTCTTTGCCAACATTTATCGACTGACATTCTCAGACTTAGGAATTAAAAGAAATTTTATACTACAGATGAATTTATACCCCCCCCCCCAACTCTTTTTTTTTTAAGTAAAAACAATTTGATTACCTTTTTGAAAACTTTTTTTATTTAATAAAAATCCTTGAAATAAATATTTTCCAAATTGAGATAAAGTGCATTAAAATTAAACAAAATTTTCTTATTTTTATATACAGGGCCACTGCATGGGTGTGAGGCATCTTTATGCAAGATAAATTGCGGCATTCCTGGTCTTATGAAGAGAGCTGACCTAAGTACATTGCGATGATAAACGACCTCCCATTTATCAAGGTCCCGGTTCTATACGATCTATGTCTTTTGCGAAAATAAAAACATTTCATCACATGCTAAATGAAATTACGTTTACTTTTTTCTGTCAATACTTTTAAATTTATAAGTCTTACAGCGAATATCATATGAAAAGTAATATAACTATAGAAGCATTGATGGTGCAGATTTTGCAGTTGCATTTTAATGCGAAATCAATTCTTCGTTAGCATTTTTATGTATTGAATCAGAATTTGCAAAATAATAATAATAATAAAATTATAACATTGTTATTAATGGATTTGCAATAAAAAATTGGGAGGATAAAAAAAATACATTTTTTGTTATTATATGTATTTCGTTTGGTCAAATATTGATTCAAAATCATATTTATAATAAATAAGTAATTACTTATACATTATAAGTTCCAATTTGTGCAATTTTAAATATCTAAATGTTTTTTATCATTGTGAAGAAGACCCATCTCACCCATGAAATAAAATTGCTTAATTAAAACAAAATGAATTCTATATGATTTTGTTTAACAAAACACACAAGAGAATATTAAAAAATTAAAATTATTTACATTTCTACCTTTTTATTTACATAAAACTCTCAAGACTTCGATGGCTACAATAAGATAAATATCAATCAGTTTTAGCCAACGTTTTAATTAGTTCAAAACTTCAGAATCTCTCATGCATAAATTATGCTTTTTATTAAAATGTTAGCTTCTCAATCTCAAATGTTTGTTCACTAACAGAATACTTTTTTTCTATTAAAAAAAAAAGTCATACATCACATGACTCAATTTTTTAAGCTTGTAAATAAAAACAAAGAGCTTTTCTAATTGCTCTAACAAGCTTTGTTGATAAAATGCAAGCAAGAAAAAGCATTTAAAATATCTTCATCAGAAACCACACCCAAACCCCAGACCAATGGTTTCATGCTACCCCTAGCACCTCACTGAGGAATGCCAAAGCACGAAACCATTGGTCTGGGGTTTGGGTGTGGTTTCTGATAGAGATATTCTCTTGCTAGCATTTGATCAACAATGCTTGTTAGAGCAATTAGCAAAGTTCTTTACTTTTTTTTCTATGCCTGTTATTTCAGCTTAACTTAGTCAAGTTGTATAGCCAGCTATCTAGGGATTTCAATGATATACTTTAAAGGTAAAAAAAAATTCTCACTTATATATGTTTATTCGATAAATTCTTAAACTTCCTTTTGTTTAATGATATATTATAAGTGGAAAAAAAAAAACATCAAGCAATTGATTCCATTAGAATGGAGAAAATATATTTTAGGCACTTTTTACACTTGAATTATTTGCTGTGTATCTAAATAACAACAAATATTTTACCAAATAATCCTCACACATATAAGTAAGTTTATATAATGGAACTCATTTGAATAACAAATTAATATTTAGGTACATTTATCCATTATAAATTATAATATATATCTTATGGCTTATTCAAACTAATAATCAAACCTGTGCAATATGTAATTGTCTCTAGGTTCACTTTGGGACCTACAGTCACAAAATTCACTGGGAAAATCCTCTGTTCAAATTGCGCTCTTTTATATATATTTAATCTTCAGCTGAGACAGTTCGAATCCTTAATACTTAATAAAAACATGTTCTTTTTCTTATTTCTGCTTTTTTGCTACACTTGTTCTGTTTTCCTTTAGTAGGAAATTATGTAAAAACATACATATAAAAGACAGAAATCTTTAAATATTTTATTTTCTTAAAATACATACATACATAACACTTTCCTAACTGAGCAATTACAAGTTAAATTATTACAGTCAACAGGAGGGCATTAAACAATAATATAGCATTAAAAAAGATATTATCAAAAATAGACAAAGCTATTCAATAAAATATGTAAAAATATAATACAGCATACTAAAAAAAGAAAAAAGTTAATATTGCTATTAAAATTTTTTTGTATAAGACAACAAACAACAGAATCGATATCAGGACTCCACCATCATGAGTCAAATACTCTACAACTATGCCAAACTGATTAATACAGAGGAAATGTGAAAAATAGCATTAATAAATACAATTTTATCACATGTACAATTACTGTAATTACGAGATATTTTTAAAGTAAGTTTTATTTTTAAATAAATCATTAACAGTAATACATTCTTTTTATATAAATTAGGATATTTAAATAAAAGTGATCGGAAAATCTAAACGTTTTCATTTACTTATAAATTTTACTAATTATAGCTACAAAAAGGCGTAGACCTGTTCACTTTGGTGCAATGGTAAAGTATACAAATAGTATATTTCGAGACTTGAGCAATTGTCACATGACTAAGTAAATAAGTATTGCATTTATAGTTAACTAAAGAATAAAATGATTCTGAATTCTACACATTTATATATAAGTTTTATTAATTATCATGACAAAATGGCAGCCAGCCTATTCGGTTTAGCATAAAGATAAGAATATCTACCTAGTATATTTCGAGCTCGAACCTCGAAATTCGTCGCCCAAACAAGTGTTATAATTAGTTTAAGTAAAGAACTATTCCATATTTAAATACAAAATATTTTCACTCAAAACGTATTTCTAACGGTGAAATGATTTGAAAATGTAAACATCCTTATTTACATATAAATTGTATTAATTATCTAGGCATCTTGGTACACTTGTGATGAAACGCCTTTGTGCTCCACACAACCTACCTGCACATTGGTGGCCTTGTTTATATAGTTCATCAGGGCTAACCAACCTTAAATAATTAAAAAAAAAAAAATACTGATCATGTGCACATTCACCGTGTATACTCGGAGCATGCATGTTGGATCAAAAAAGTTTAAGGTCACTTTCTTAACAAATCTTATATTTGAAAAATATGTGGGTATATAGTGATATAAAAACACCAGAAAATAATATCAAAATCAAGATTATCAATTAGTAATAGAATCAAAATATCTAATAAGCATCTGATTTAAATTATTTTATTTTTTCACTTAAAAAAGAATCAAAACCACACAAAACCTTCACTACAGCCATGTTTTGGACAGTTTCATAGTGCAATGTAACATTTAAAATTTAATATGAATGATTATTATGCATACAGCATTGAGCTCAAATGCTGAGCAATTAACTAAGACCAATACATCACTCTGTACTCAGGGGACATGCCGAGTGATCAGCTAAAATTAATACATCACTCTGTCTCACAAACATACAGAGCAATTAAAAAAAAGTAATACATCAGTCGGCATTCAGAAGACAGGCTGAATAATCAATTAAAATTAATATTTCGTTGCACTCAGAAACATGCCAAGCAATTGAGACTAATACATCACTCTGTGCTCTGGAGACATGCTGAGTAATCAGTTAAGATTAATACATCATTCTGTGCTCAGAAACATGCCAAAAAATTAACTGAGACATCACTCTGTACTCAAAAAAACCTGCCAAGAAAACAACTAAGACTAGTATATCATTTTCTGCTCAGACATCCTGAGAAATCAACTACTACATCACTCTGTGCTCAGGAGTTATGCCGAATAATCAATTCAGACTAATACATTATTCGGAAATCAAAAAATATGCCGATTAATTAATCAAGACATGCTGAACGGTCAACTAAGACGAATACCTCAAAAAAATATTTTGTGGTAACATTCTTTACTCTATAAATAATCATTTAATATAATTTAGCAGTGCCCTAAAAATGTAAGTATAAGCTAAAAATAGTTCGCAATCAATATCTGAGAGCTACACCAATAACAAAGCAAGACCATGAAAATCATAGTTCATAATACTAGGTTGCATGGATGGAAGGAATGAGCAATCTACTAACATACTGTATATAATTCCATTTATCCTCTTAAGTCATTTATACTGATAAAAACAATAATGTTTTGAAACGGTATTCTTTATCAATCATATCGTTTCACATTCTATGTTCCATAGTAGTATAATTTTCCTAGTTTAAACCCCCAAGTGGGCGTATATTAATCAAAAGAGCTTAATAAAGGGTTATAATAATATGTATATGCGTGAATCTGCATATATTTTATAAAGGTGTATTCAGATATTAGCCTATTAACTTAGTAAAAAGGTATGTAGGAAGTTATGTGCATATATCTAATAAATGTGTTTTACTAATAATATAAATAATTTCTATAAATTGAGAAAATATAATTCTAAAATTTAAGGGAGTAAAATTAAACCTTATCGCGTATGTGAATCTTCGCACACACTTATATATATGAAATAAGCTTGGGAAGTTATAGATTTCAAACTTTGTTATTTTTTAAAATTGTATTTATTTCACCAAGATGATAAATCTTTTGCGCTAATTAGCTCTCTTTGCTTAAATGTTATAGTTTCTAAGTTGACAGATTCGTGTATATAATAAAATGTTTACTAGTTTAAAATCTGTTTTTTAATATATTTTTTATTTATTGGAAATTAGCTGACCACACCTGGGTTTTAAAATATGTAAAAATAAGAGTGGACTTAAAAGATATTAATTTTATTTTTGGTAACAAAGAGAAGCTAGATAAAACTGACGCCAATTTTCTCAATTACTTATTTTTATAAAATACCAAGGTAATGCTTTTGTTTGTCAGAATTATAACATACATGTAAAATAAAGAGTAAAAATTCGTCTCAACTTGTAAACAAATTGTGACGTTAGCAGAGGGGGGATTAGAATTAAAAAAAGAAGGGAAGCTAGAAAATTGTAACTTGTAACACTTTCGGGAGCTATGCCCGCCTGTACAATGAAAAGCCAAGGCTAGAAGGCGAACCTTTGCTGTCTGTCCTGACGGGAGATGAGTGCTCAGTCATGGGAAGCAGTTCAAACCAGCAGCCGGCCCTGAAAAGAAGGATGGATAGAACAGCCAGAAAAGAAGTGCCTCACGCTGGAAAAGAAGACACCTGCACAGAGAACTGTGGTAAAATAAAACATAACCTGTAGAGCTCTTTAATAAATTCTTGTTATTAATTTCTTAAATACTTCTAAGCTAGCTACATATAAATGTGCACAAACTTATTATTTAAACTTTACCTATTGAATAAATTCTGTAATCAAGCTAAATTGTAACTAATTCCTAAAATAATGTAACAATAAGTACTTTGTAAAACTTGCCTAACTCTTTAAAATAAAAGAACTTAATAATGTAACTCTTGTCAAATTTAAATTATAATCTAAATATCTTTCTATCTGCGGTTATGCCTTCATTATATTTTGTTATATTGTTATGAATTTATGCTATGACCCACTCAGGCTGGAGGTTGATAATTTAGATTCTTAAAGGGGGAGGGAGAGAAATGATTAGAAGTTCTCTCTAATTAATTTATAAGCATTAAAGCACACACATGCAATCTCCAATCTGAAACCTATATGTATATTAAATAGCTATTATGTCTTAGCTGGGTAAAAGTAAGTTTGCTAGTACAAATAAAAAAATATTTATAGTTAACTAACACAAGAGCAATAGTCTAGAGCGTATTTCAATTAAATACTTTGGTCCTGATTATGCTTTATTCCTCCCTCGAAGTATAATAAAAACTGTAGAGATTAATTATAGGCTAGACCACATAATTAACCCCTTTTCTTTAGCATGTTCAAGTATGCTACCTTAGAAACTGCTATACAATGGTTTAGTGGAAAGAAGCTATGGATTTAGTGCATTTTAGATTTAATAATGATCGATGATCATTGGCGTGATGAATTTTTCCTTATAAAGCACACACACAGCTTGCTCTATCATATATGTATTTGTTTATGGGAATTAGGTTTCAAGCTTGTTATATACATATATGTATTTGGTTATGGGGATTTGGTATAAGGCCATTCCATAATTGTCTTCTGATGGCTTTCCTTAGAACTGGAACATCAGGTTCCAGATTGTCCATGTTTTACGCTAATCAGACCTCCAGAACGAGATGTTCTCTTCTCTTAGCAGGTCACGGTAAATGGAAACCGATCATTGAATTGATAAATCCCACGAGGAAGCACACATTCGAGCCGCCATTTTATTCGGGTTAATACAGCGCTATAGTATCATAAACTTTGCTATAACCGATACCAGTTCATCCCACCATTAATATTAATAAATTCAACGTTGATTTGAATGCACGGTCTAGCTATGTAATAATAATCTGTATAGAGAACTAATTTAGGCTAACTTCAAGATACCTAGAGTGATTATAATTATAAATGATCTCTCTTGCAAGTTAACTGTTCGCAAACCTTATAGGTATTTCATAGCATGAATTAGGCATAATCCAAGCCGTAGATTATAATGTAATAAAGTTCTTAATGTAATAATTTCCAATTTAATTGTCCCACGCATCCGATGAGATTCTGTAACTCACTCATCCATTGTACACCTGTGATGAATTCCAATGCACAGAGGGATAGCCGTTTTAATAATTGTTTTAAATTTTATTAAACATATAAAATATAATATCGTTTTATGTATTTTTTCATAGTTCGTCCAATCCTTTCGAATCATATTAATTTTAGTTATTAAGTGAATTATATAACTATGCATTGTCATTTTGTGTTGATTTATCCAATTATTAATTATGCCATAAGCTATAAAAGTGTGAGTTTAGATCATAACCTAGCTATAAAGTCGTTTTCCCCTAAGTCTAATGTTTCACCCTTTGCTACTGCCAGCACGTGAATTAAGAAACTCCGATGTGGCCTCATATATGTAATTCATAGTAAGTCATGGAGTATTGGCAGGGGAGCCGAGGTGCGATCTGATTCGAGGTCTCAACCCCTCATCTAGACCAGCTTTGGGATAATTTGCCAAGACTCTGGATCTCGTAATAAAAAATTAGGCATATTTAGTTCAATACTAAGGGAATGATTTGGTTCCATATAAATGAAGTTCTAATAGTGTATCAAAATGCATTAAATCAGTATCCAAAAAATATAGAACATGGCAAAAAGAATAATAATAGGTGGAAAGTTATACATAGGAATCAGAGATTCAATATATATGTAGGGCTATACAAATTAAAGGGAATAAAAATTATTCCATTTACTGATGAGTTAAAAACAGTTTGAACATTCATGGTAAAATAAATAAAAAACATATTTATTTAATTATAATATGCAATAAAGTTTTAAAATTCTAGGTGTTTGGGAATAAAAACTCATAGCATTATCAAATAATTGCAGAAAGATTTTAATGTCCAAAGAATTCTATCCATATAAGATTACATAAGATATTTAAAGTGAATAAAAAGAAAAAAAAATTTCATATATGAATAGTCCAAACTGGAGAGTGGATATGGACGAAAGCCAATGTGACGTATTAAAATGTTATAGCTTCCAATAATGGCTATAGAAAGTTCTTATTTTTCTACACGGATGTAGATAAAACTCAATGCTATGATTATTATTATTTATTGCTCATAGAAAATGACAGCATAAATTAAAATTAAACAGGCTCTTGTGAAAAACCCCAGGGATTAAACAAGTTTTGAACGATTCAGATTTGACTCTAAAAAGAATACTGGTATTACTTAGTAAAAAATAAAAGCTAAATAAATAAATTATAAGAATTTGATGAAAGAAAATACAAAAAAAAAAAAATTCTTAAAATTGTTAAAAAAAATTGCCATAAAAAGTTTTAGATAATAATGGTTTAATGTTTAGCACAGTTCACGAGATAATGATATCGGAAGATAAAAAAAAATAATAAAGTGGGATATTAATGTCAAAAAAGTTTTCTGGCTTATTATTGAAAAGCGTGCAAAAGACATTAGTGGAAAAGTGTTGAAGTCTTCACCTAAGAGATTAATAAAATTGTTATATATTTATCTTAATAACATTTCTCTATTTTTTTTCAACTTACATGAGTCCAAGGAAGAATAGAAGCTGACATAGAATCATTCATTGAATTTACTCGTGATATACTTGGTCCAGGCGAACTTCTGTTACTTGTTTCAGGAGAACTTTTCTTATCCTATGAACAATTAGAATATCTAAATAATAAATAATACTATTTGATATTACAAATTTAAAGAGGGTTAATTGTCGAAATGGACTTACTTTTTCTAAAAGTTGTTCCTGGGCTAAAAGTAATTTTTTACGTTCAGCTTCATTTTTAATTCTTTCCATTTCTACCTGATTTTCTAACAGCACCTGTTAAGACAAAAAAAAAAGAAAGAAAATTCTATCTTTGTTGGATTATATGAACCAATCAATATAATTGTATATACACGTTTGTATGTATAAATATATAAATTAAAATTACCCCAAATCCAAAATTCAAACAGACCAGCATAAAAATAATATTAAAACATTACCAAAGGTTTCACTACTACAAGCAGACTTCTCAAGTGTAAAGAACTACCAAAAACTACACAATATATATAATATTAAAAACTACCCACAAATCCATTCACTTCCCATCCACCCTTAATATTAAAAGAACTCTTAAATAAGTTAATTGCTTCAGAATAATAAATTTTCAATAATAAAGACTCTTTAATTCTTCTTTTGATTTCATTTCTCTCAAAGAAGACAACCTTAGCTTCATCAAAATCAATAGTGTGGCCTGTATCTTTTTCATGGACATACAAAGCAGAACTAAGATATCTATTTTTAACTCTACTTTTATGAAAAAATAAATATCTTAATTCTGCTTTGTATATCCATGAAAAAGATACAGGCCACACTATTGATTTTGATGAAGCTAAGGTTGTCTTCTTTGAGAGAAATGAAATCAAAAGAAGAATTAAAGAATCTTTATTATTGAAAATTTATTATTCTGAAGCAATTACTTTATTTAAGAGTTCTTTTAATATTAAGGGTGGATGGGAAGTGAATGGATTTGTGGGTAATGGTTAATATTACATATATTGTGTAATTTTAGTAGTTCTTTACACTTGAGAAGTCTGCTTGTAGCAGTGAAACCTTTGTTAGTGTTTTAATATTATTTTTATGCTGGTCTGGTTGAATTTTGGATTTGGGGTAATTTTAATTATATATTGACTAGTTTAGCTTTATGCTTGTAATGTTTAAATATATAAATATACACCGTGCTTAATTTTCTTGAAATAGTATGAATTTTCTCACCAAAACAACCACTTCGAGAACAAGAAAGATTTGTCTGAGATGGTGTACCTTATCAGATATCCTGTAGAAAATGTCTGACTAGTATCTTAAAATAAAATGAAAAAATGACAACTGTGAATTAAGAAATCATTTCATGCAATTCTTGTTGCATTTATTGTTGACAACCATATTGCCGCAGGGTTATCAGAAATTATATTCTGTTACCATGTATGACATAAAAGTCTGCCACATCTGTCATTTGTGTTATCGTGGTCACTTGACAGTAATGATAATCCGTATCTGATTACTGCTTATAAAGAATGACGTTCTTGTTACGGATTGAATCATGTCACCAAAATGCTACATCACAAATAACATATTTCTGTCGATGTCATTCTGTATATAAGATATATATATAATTGGATATATACTAAAACTTCTAAAAAAGAAAAAAATAGTAAAATAAATTCATAAAACACAACAAGCCGTTTTGTAGTAGGAAATAAAAAAATAGATGGAGAGGGGAGAGAAAAAGTAGGTATAACATCTTACAAATATTTACTGCAAAGCAAAGGTTTCAACAATAACAACTCGGGAAGAAACAGTGAAAAAAGCAGTGCTTGCCAATTTCCAGGTGGTGAAGTGTTCCATTCTTGTTTTACACTCTAGTTAAATAACTAGATACCCATTTATTGACCAATAATGAATGGTAAATTGGGTTGGCTTGCCATATGCAAGAAAAATCTATTGCCTAAGAAAACAACCAAATTCAACTTTATTTAGCTCAGATTCAAACTAGGTTATAGGCATGACAAGCAAATGGACCACAATGACATCACAAGGTTCTGAGAAACTATATAATCATTTTACAAAGAGTTAAAATGTTTTTGCGCACACACACATTAACGCATATACAGTCGTCTTCCCAAATAATAACTTATGAAGTAGGCTTAATTAGTTCTGTATTTAAACTTAATTATAGTTTTAATGTCAGAAATCATATTAATAGCCTACAATAGGAATGAATAACAAGCCCGTGGGCCAACTCAGTCTCACAAAAGTCCATAATCCAGTCTGCACATATTTTCAAAATATGTGTAGTAAAATAAACTTAAAAAAAAATTATATCTATTCATTTCTATTTTTAAAAAAATGTCACATCGTAAAAAAATATGCATCACTTATAATTCTTATAGAAAGTGATGATATTATTTCAGTTATAATACTGCATGCAGTTATTGGACAAATGTTTCACTTATTTATTTATCTTTTGGCAGTAAGTTAACAAGCCTATGTAGTGAGAATAAGGCCATTTCCAGGTTGGAGTTTTCAAAACTGCAAATAATTGTGTTCCTCGATGTCACTCTAAATATGTTATTTTAATTTAAGCAATGAAGCATAGAGCTCTGATGAAGACTGCTGGTCAGTCGAAAGTGTAAGGAAAATAAAGAAGTTTTTAAGAAAATTTGTTTGCATTAAAGTGTATATGAAAGAACTGTTATAAGCAATATGTATATATAAAAATATGTTATATTAGCGTAGTTGTGTAGTCGCAGTTTGTAGTTGCTACGCAAATATTTATATATTGAAATCATGATAACTCCCAATACATGGCCAGCAATAATCAAAAGTAAAACTCGAATGTTCTTTTCTTTTACATTTAATTTTTTTAAGACTACAACCATTAAGATTAAAGAATTGATATAAAAAAATCATACATTTCAAGCCAAGAATTATGCTGTGATTAATAAATAATGAAATAATAAATATCAAAATAAATTTTTTTATATCATTTTTATCTTCTTTTACCTTGAATCTCTAAAAATTAAGAACCACATCTATATTAGATAAGTTTGAGTTCGCTTGCCACTGAAAAATTCATTCTTGGTTTAGAAAATACAATAACCTTTGAATTTTTTTATTTAACCTGACAAAATGCCATTAGAACTATCATAAATTATTTGGCATCTTCATAAGTTAATTAATTAAAACATTAATATTAATTAAAATATTCTTAAGACCACAACTATAATTTGTTTCTTTTATTATTTTACTGATTACTTTAAGTTATCAGTTCACTACTACATATTGTATATTTTCAGTCCTATTACCTCAGATTGAGAGTCCAATGCATCAATTTCTTTCCAAGTAAGCTGACATCATGATTAAAGTTCTTAGAATGTAAACATTTCTACTGAGATTCCAAGAAATATCATGCTGATTTTCATTATAGACCATTTTTAAAAAACTTAAGATAAAGAAAATTGTGTGTGGTCATGATGTAAAAACCCAAATTGTGTATTTCACCTCAACATAATTTAAAAGGCAAAACTCTCCATACAGTAGTGCCACCCTGTGCCAAACGGAGTAATCAATGGATGCCAGAAGGCTTGTGCATAAAATCCCTATCTAGTGCCTACTCATCCAATATCCCCAGACTAGTTTCTGGCTTGTGGCCATCATCAGTGAGGAGCCTTGGATCTGAGAGCACTGCACCTAGATCTTAGGATCTAATGGAACCCTCCAGCAGCCACCTTTTAACTCTATTTTACTACAAAACTATGAGAATGAAATTGAAAACATTGTTAATATCTTCAATCTAAGCTCAATAGCTTATATAGTGATCATGTGATGTTTAGTGGTTTAACATAATTTAAAAGTAGGCCACCTTAATACAAACTAAACTTTAAACTTCATTGAACTCTACCCAAAGACCAGACGGTTAATTAGGCAATGACCAAGTGACATCACGTGATCATTATTGGTGGTAGTTTGCTTTTGCCACAATTGACTGCAATATCTCAATCTAGGTAATAAATTTTAATAAGTCTCACATCACAGAAATGTTTTAAAAACATAAACCAGAATCATAATTAATAGTAGAAACATTGATTACCAAAGTAAAGACTTACTTTTTCTTTTTTTAACATGTTAATTTCATCCATCAATGAGTGCTGCAGGGATTCACGATGAATATTTTCTCTAAAATAAAAAGAAACAATAAGTGCATGTAAAGACTTTATTAACTAAGAACAGAAGTAAACATTTATAACAAATCTATTTTACCAACAGACCACTGTTTGATTTTTTTTCCAGCTTACTAAAGTATTATAAACATGTGATGCGGCTTCTCCTTTTTCGGAATCAGGAATCTCTCAGCCACTACGCCCAGATAAACCTGTTAGCCACTTTACCTTCCCTTTCCATTCCCCACCCTAGGTTTTTCCCATATTCTTTTCTATCTTGCTACATCCCATTTCCACAACATCATATTTGTTCAATCTATGGCCTTTATATCTAAATCCCCCTTATCTTTTCCAAAACCAAGAACCCATTTTCTGTATAATTACTTTGTTTATATTTATTCTTCCACAACTTCATTATTTGAACCCTTTCTGTTTGCAGGCATTTACATTCAAATAAAAGATGCCTAATATTTTCTATGTCTTCATTACACAACTTGCAGACTAAATCACCCATATTTTTCCATTTGTGTGATCCAGTTCGAGCCTTAAACAGTAAACTACTGTCCTTGCTATTATCATAAATTAATTCGCACCCAATATTTCATTTAGTTCTATATATATTTATACTCTTTTTACTCTCCATACTAGTTCTCCATCTCTTCAACTCCCTATCCTTTATTACTACATCTATTCTTCTATCCCATTCTTTGCCACTATAACACTCAATAATTCTTCTAAGACAATCACTCCACCTTTTGTATAAGTATACTGACATAAATTCTTTATCCAAATCTTCTGCATACCTTACTACCTTTCTCACCCATCTTGTTGCCTGTCCTTTACTCATAACCCAGTTAAATACTATTTTGGTTATTCTCTTATTATCCATAAATTGAAATCTACTGAACATTTTTATTTTGCTTTTTGCATCCCTCATATAAAAACTTGATCATCCCATTTCTACTTGAATTGCCTCCTTTGCTGTCCACAAATCTACATCTAATGCATGTCTTCCTATTTCTCTTTATACTTTTTCTAAGTAATCTAACACCCCTTTTCTAACACAACACATCATTAACCATATGTTAACCCTGCTACTGCCACTCCATTCCATACAGTTCTAGCTACATCATATTTATTTATGAAAATACTGTTAATTTCTTTATTAGTTCCTTTCTTTGGTTCATTTATCAATTTTTTTTTTTCCCATTCATCCAAGCAATTTTTCTGATTACTTAAGATGATTCCCAAACAAGAGCAGCTCTGTCCTAGCGCCATCTACTGTAAGATTGAATAATCAGTGATTTAGCAGATTATAATGCAATTTAATGCCCAATTCCAGAATGGTGTCAGGCTTTTGCCTTTATCACTGAGGGACTATTTTATTGCAAAAATGCATTTAATGTAAATGTAATAAAATCGTAAGCAGGGATTAAAAATTTAAAAAACTGCAAAATACTACTGTTTTGCTTAATTAATCTGACTTAACAATCTTTCTTGAACAGTTCGTAAATGCAAAATGGAGGATAACAAGATTACAGCTTCTACTAAAAGCTAAGCTAAAATGGTTTCAATGTAAAGTACTTTTCAAAAATCATTTATCAATTTTGAAACCAAGCTAATGGAATTATAATCTAGTTAAAACTTATTCCATAGACTCTGAAGGCTTCGTATAATTGTTTCACAAACGTTGTAGATCTTTTAATGCAAACAAAAGTTGAAATAGCAGAGCATAGCATTTGGGTCAGTTCTAAAAAATAACTAAGGCTAATAATCGTTGATTAATATTGCCTGTGCTTTTAATTGCAAAAAGTAACTTAAGTTAGCCGTTAAACAAATTAGAGATCTTGTAAAATATACAAATATGTCCTTCCAATATGCTTTCAAAAGATTTAAAGCCAATTGTATGGCAATATACAGTTAATAACCTTATAGTAATAAGGAAATATGATGGTAAATATTGAAGATTAAAAAACGAACATTGTCTTTTACTGTAGAAACTTGTAATGAATTTGGATATGATACAAGGTAGTGTTCATAAATAAAAACAAACAATACAGTACCTTTGATAGAAAAATATATTTACTTTCCTGCATCTTCCAATTTTTTTGCTTGTCAGATACAGAAGGTGAATTAAAATTAAGGGAATGCATGCTGAGTTAAAGAAGATACTAAATGAAAACCTCTTTGGATAAAATTATTCCAATTCTTAATATTAAGTTTACCAACTAGTATTTAAGTCTCTTAATTAAGCTTTGGCTATTTCTTAAATATTATAAATTTCCACGCACTCGCCCGTCAGTAAGAGTTTAAAAAACTTAAGTGAATCACTTAAGTTTAGAGCGTACATTCTATATATACCAACTCTTACAGACCATGGTTAAACCAGGGCTCGAGTCTATTGAGCGCCTGATGTTATAATCAAATATTCAATTGTACAAATGTATTCAAGACCTTCTTTGCAATATAAACGCACAATAATCAAGAATTGATGAGAAAATCTTTAAAAAATTCAATAAAATTTGCAATTTTGTTTACACATCTATAAACGTAATCTTAATGTTTGGCTCCCTTATTGCTATATATTTAATTTACACTGATTAAAAGATTTAAGAACACGATTAAAAATTATTGTTTAAAATATTGTTTTTTACAAAAAAGAAACTAAAAACATACTTGATTTTATTGTCTTCCAGCATTTCCATTTTAGTTCTTTCTATTTCTAATTCAGCGATCAATCTGGACTTCTCTTGGCGGACTAGTGTGTACTGTGATTCAAGTGCAGAAACACGGGATGATATTTCTAAATGCTTCTCTGATGTGAGCTGTTCTTTTTCAACAGCTACAGCTAACTGTGACTGAGCATCCACTAGTGAAAGTAAAAGCAAAATATTTTCTTGTAACCGAAGATAAAGTTAATGTTAGTTTAATTTAACATAAATAATTAATAATATATTTGTAAAAGATGGGGGAAAAAATCTCACAGACTGCATAATTAATACTACTACTAAATAATAAACTATGGTTTTCACTCAGAACTTACTTGTGAAAGCAAAATAATAAAAAGAAATTCAAAGTTTTAACTTGATTCTGTGAAATAATAATTTGAAAAATTACAATTGATTAAAATCGAGGCTTCTTAAAAAAATTTTCATCCACAATTCCTTTTTACAATAAAACCCCCTGATATGATGTATATTCCAAAACACTGTTCTTAAAAATTTAGTTCAGATTCTGCTTGCTGTATTGGATCATACCCCTGCCCACATAAATAGTTACAAAACTGTAATAATCTTTAGTTGATATATTTTCCTGAAATGATAATTATAAACTCCATTAACACACCCATTGTGTTTTAAAAAAATCTTTATAGTGGCATGGCTGTTCTCTACTTTTCTCAAATGTGTCTTGTAAAGCACTTTCACAAATTCATTCGTACAAAAATAATATAATTTATATACAGCTTTCTTTGGTCAACAGATGGAGTCTATTGTATTTTTAAAAATGCGTGGTAGTCAAGATATAAACGCAGCAAGATAACAACTAAAATGGACACTATTAAATACAAAAGCTAAAAAATGAGTATTTTTCATTATTTAAAAAAATATTTTAATAATAATATGCTTGTCTAACTTTAAACTGTTTTTAGGTATTTTAAGATGACAGGCATACAAAGGTAATGATGGAAGGAAGATCTGATAAGCAGTATAAAAAGAAGTGATCTGTCAAAGGCAGGTATTACAGAGAGAGATATGGAAGAGGAAAAATAGACTTTTGGTAGAGAACACTCACAGCAATGATAGGTCCTGAAGAAAAAGATATTCTTATGTAGCTCAATATTTTCTTTTGTTAAATTATGGACAATAATTTATCAAGTATTATTTCTAAAACTAGGTGGCAGCACATTTCATTCATATGAAAAAACCTTTTAGCTACATCTTTCTTTTAAAACTAGAATATTTATATGCATACTTACATTTGTGTGTGCATGTGCTTTGTTATTATAATGCACTCATTCACATAGGTATATTAATAGAACATAATCCCGATGAAAGAGCGATTAGTTCTTTCACCAATCTGCCTGCAGTGCCACCCCTGAATCACATTATGCAGCAACAAAGTTAGTTAGCACATCTGGATTTTGAGTTATCACATGAAACTTGGTTCTTCCCTCTGGAAATCGTCAATGTTCTCCCTGCCATCATGAAATTTGCAAAATGTTCTTGGATCTTACAGTTTTACTGCTACACACAGTTTAAATCATTTCACGTTTCAGTAACAATTTTGCCCAATTTAAATTAGTGCATTATCTGATCACGGATTTTTATGATGAATAGTGAAACTGTATCATTATACAGCACAAGCATTGATTAAGAGATGATGTTGGGTAATTAGTCATCTTTCACTGGGACATATGTATATGCATGCACAGTAATCTCTTAACATCATATAGTAATATGGGCAGTTGTCAGGAAAATCATGTGATATTTGAACTATTTCCACTCAATTGATCAAATTTTCACTGAGAGTTGATCCAGAAATGTTTAATTCTTGAAACCAATGCGTACTTTGCCAATCTGATCAGCTGGAAAAAAAATCTGTTTGATAAATTGAATAAATTAATTTAATCATCATATGATCTGCGAAGATACTAACTACAGTATTATTATGTAATATTAAGAGATGGGTGCATATATATACACATATGTATGTGTCTATGTTTGATTTGGATGCCTATATAATTCAGTAAGTTATATCAACACATCATAACCATAAATGTATATGAAAGCACCATTATATGCCCTTTTATTAGCAAATCCACATGTCCGAGAACAGTTACCTTCATCAAGCTCTAAAACTACCTATTGTGTTGTCAGATATGGGTGATATGAACTTTTGTAGCCAAAAAGTAAAAACAGCCTATAATTGTTATAGAACTGAGTTCTCAAACATATATAAACTATCTGTGTCAAAATCTATATAGCTATACATATATAAAAGCTAGCTTGGGTTTTGAAATCTTGACTAGTATTTTTGTAAGAGGTCACTTTTAAATGCATTAGTTCCAGCTTTGAATCCTAGTCCTCATTTATAAATGCAAAAAACTGTCAGCCTGGAGATGGGGATTTCATAGCACTATACTATCTGATTCCCATTAATTATTCAAGCTTACTTTTGATGGTTCTAGAATAGAACTGCCATTGGAAATAAATTTGGACACAAAACTGTGAATATAATAGATATTCTAGTTTTTAAAGAAAGATGTAGTCAAGTATTTTTTTTCCTTTTAACCCGTTTCAGAATGTGCTGCCATCTAGCTTTAGAAAATAACAATCGACACATAAGGACAGTATCTGTGTTTTAATGAAACAATATTTTGCTGATAAGGAAAGATATTATTTATCATGTAACCATTAACTTCATTTAAAAATATTTTTAGCATACAACACATCTAATGGAGAAAATATTATTGCAGTATCTAATTTCTCATTATCTTGACTTTGGATAGAAGCTAAAAATAATAAAAGATTCTACTGTTTTAAAAACGAATATATTAAATTTATATGTGTGTGTATATAATATTATATTAAATTTATACGTTTTTTAACGAAATAATTCGCTATTTTGTAGCAAAAATATAGGAATGAAAGGAAAACATATATACAGTACAACTAAACACTCGGTACTATGATGTTAAAATAATGTTCAGAACTATATCTAATTCCACCCAATTTATGCGTTGGAGGGAGAAAGAGGATTATAAAAAAAAAGATAGACAAAAAATTTAGAAACTGCAAAACATCTGAAAACTGTAGGTTGCAATCAAACTTACTTTATTCTCAATAAGGACACAGATATGGCCATTCCAAGAGAAAAGATAAACCAAAGTAATAATTTTACACTAGAGAGGAGTCTTACAATGATTATATAAACCAATATGTGAACTACAAATATGTCCACAAACAGAACATACTAATGCAAATTTCTGTTTACTTGTTATTTTGCAGTACTATCTTGAACTTTTTTTTTGCTGAAATAATTCAATTTCGTGTTTAATTGTAACTCTCCACTTAATTCTACTCTCTGACATATCCCCCCTCCCCCAAATTACCAACACTGCACTTATTTGGAATGTCTTCGAGATAATCTTTATAATCTCCCACAAAAATCATGCTCAAGTTCATCATATAACACCTTTTTGGGAAGTTTTGAATTGTTCGTTCATTTCACAAGTCCATCCTTCCAATAAAGATAACAAATTATAATCATCACTATTTCAAATGACACATCTTAACCCATTTAAATACAAATGAACGAAGTAAACTTCAAATATCACATTTTAAACATGAAATTATTAAATTTCCTATGTTTGAAGTACAATGTTAAATTTTGCTAAAGATTTACTTATAGTAATTTTTGAACCTTCTAAATACATGCATACAAATAACCTCTACCGTTATTAAAGGGGATTTGAACCCAGACTTTCAAGCTCCCTTCAGTCATCCACTCTATCTTAAATAAATGATACACATGGTCACATACATGTGGACAAAATAAATGATCTCCAGTATACATATTTTTAACCAAATCAGCTCACCAGTTGGTCTGGATCGTCATCTCTCACACACACATAATCAGTGCTCGGTTTATATTAAGATAGCAAATCTACAAACTTTAATGGACAGGCTTCAATCCTCTCCAATACCCAACTCCTCAGGCCATCCATATCATTAAAAATCTGATAATGGAATGCTTTAAAACCCTTGTTGACGTCAATATTATTCTCATACTCATGATGACCTTCAGGCACTATTAAGATCCTACATATGACTTAAGGTCAATATGTGTATGACAACAATATTGGCAAATAAGGGCTTTGAGCATCCCATCATCAGATTTTCAATGATATGGGTAGCTAAAGAGTTGGAGAATGGAGAAGATTGAGGCCTGTCCATTAACATTTGTAGATTTGCTATCTTAATATAAACTGAGCACTGATTATGTGTGTAAGAGGGATCGATCCGGACCAACTGATAAGTGCTGATTCAGCACAAAATATGCACATTGGAGAACATTTATCATTTTCACAATGTGGTCATGTGTGTTGATTATATAAGATAGAGTGGATGATTGAAAGAGGTTGAAAGCCAGTGTTCAAATCCACGTTAATTAGATATAGTTTAAGTACATATACTATACTTGTATTCAGATATAAGTATTTTAAAAGAAAGTAACCTTTCACAAAGACATCAAAAACATTACTCTTAAAATAAAGAAATTGAAAATTTAAGTTTACTTTATAAGAGACTGGTTGCAGTACTCTAATGCTCATTATCCCAACCTGCCAACTTCTTGTATTCTACATTAGAAAAAATTATATTACATTTAAGAAGTGTAAAGAAAAAACTCAATTTCTCTGAGTAATTTTGGTAAAAAAATCTCAACCTCTTTCAATGCTTAAGAATGGCTGGCAGATGCCTGATAACAATTTAAATCAGATAATTAAAAAGAACTGTGAGAAATATGTAATATTATTTTAAAGCAAGAATTTGCTCGTGTAGCTATATAAACAAAAGTACTGTTGTCTAAAATGATAACAGTGTTATCTGAAAACAGTGATTGTACCATATTAAGTGGTCACCAAAATATTCAGCTAAGTCGCTACTATTCAGAGTAAAGATTGGATCAAGAAAATACTTACAATGGTTTCCCACAAGTTTCACCACCATGATTTACAATTGGAAGACAGCAGTTCAGTTAATATCCTTCTTTTGACAATCATGGCCCCAGAAGTCAGGAAAAGTGTGACAACATAAGACATTCCCAAACATCTTACGACACTACTGCTACCATTTCACAAAAATCAATAGTTTAGAAATGGAATCTGAATCATATATATTCTGCTCAAGAAATTCACAACAATACTTCCCAAGACAGTAGGCATTGATTTCCAAAAAGATTTGTTCCATTACAGTATATATTTTAGTTACAGCTCTTTACAATATCTAATGGTAAACTTCCCCACACACCTAGTCCTATAATTAGTTTCATATCCCATATTTAATGAATGCAATCATCCCTCCTGAGACTGTCAATATTGAAGCATTAAGCAGTTTGATACAGCAATACCAGTTAACTTTCCTGACTCTTAAATTTAATCAGTGTGACTTGGTTTCTCATATGTTATAAAACTGTCAATTTCTTGGCTAATATTTTTCCATATAATCTTAGTATTATATTTGTAAAAGACATTACAGTGTGTTGCATTAAAATTGTTTTTATTTAAATGCTTCAGCTAAAATCAAAAAATATACTGCTAATACAAATGTTGCGGTTATTTTATCCAAACCCTGCAAGCATGTAGATATATTAGTTTTTAAAGAACCCATTGCAGAGCAATGATATTTTTGACAGTTACTTTTCATCACAAAGAGAAGCACTAAAAATGAAGACACTGCTTACTCACCAAGATTGCAAACTGCTGAATGGTGAAGATTTAGTGATTTTCCCAACCTGGTTTTGCTTTCTAGTTAGAATATTTAGATACACTCATTGCTTGATAAGTAAATGTTTAGTGAGATTGGCTTGGACCAGCTAACACAATAAAAAATTACAAGCTTTTTTGGAACCTGAAAATAAGTTCTTAATTTTTTACCTACCTGGGTTCAAACTCATGGCGTTGTGCTAACCACTACGGCATGAGATTACATATAAACATTCACATGCATTGAATATAGTTGTCTTAGTGAAAATGCCCTCCTAAAATTTATATAGAACCACAAATGATTATTAAAATAAGTTTAAATGTCTGAAAATAAATGGGAGCTTTGCAGTGAATCTTCAAAATAAGATCGCACTATAAAGTTTAAGTTTGATGAAAAATATAATAATAATGATTCGAGCGTTTATTACTTACTCTTTGGATTCCGTTAAACTATTTATTAATAGATCATTTGCAGTGTGCAGTTTAGTATAATGGCGACCCCAGCCGAAAAATCCAAGATTGAGTCTGTCGGATAAATAAAAAAAATCATTTTTGCCAACTGAATCTGTCATTAGGGGCCTTGAACATAACATTATAATGGCTGTTTAGCGGACAAATAATAATCGAATGATTTACTGTTCGGGAGTTACATATGAAATTCGAGTATCAAAAGCAATTGTGATCCATAAACATGGAGTTCCACAATTCGCCATTCTATTACGGCCCCAACCGTGCGGGTACCACGTAGTATAAACAGAAACATGGGGAGCAGAGAGAAAATTTAAATTAAATAGCTTAGAAAAGAATATAAAATATTTTAAAGGTAAACAATATTACCCACCTCCTTTAGAAAAATGGTTTATTTCTCTAAAATTTATTTCATGTTAACAACTTTTACCAAATGATTCGGATTTTCTTAAGAATTACAATTTCAAATACACAAATTCTTTAAAAAAAAATCTCCAAATAAGGGAATAACTGATTTATGGCCAATTTAACACAAAGTTTAGAAAACTCTTGTTTTAATAACATCTTAGTCGCTATAAAAAGTTAATGAATTTACGAAGAAGGAAGTATGTTAAATCCTTTCAATTTGTGAGAATTAATGACTAGTATAGAAAGCAAAGACCATCCAGCTTAAAGCAAACCGAAATATTTAATATAATAAATTTACAAAAAAACAAAACCTTTCTGACCCAAGAACAACAGAGGTTTATCTTGCTGGCAAGGTAATTCATAATGTCTGTAGGCTACATAAAATGGCACTAAGAAACTGCAATACGTTGCCTCATTAAAAAAAAAAACTATTAGATTAACAGCATCAATATTATTAATAATTTATAGTATTTTAGAAATTGAAAAATAAAAGATAAATAATTAATAGATTCTGAGGTCATTCTTTCTATTTAATGATGACAGATATCATAACACAAATTACGTTTTTTTAAAAGGAAAAAAAAGACATCTAAAGCCTTGAAAATGAAACACAGCATAATAAAATAAAAAGAGGTAAGATTAGACTTAATATTTTTAAATTTCAAACATACGTTTATATAGAGATAAGGAAAAAAAAGTAATTATATGGTTAATTACACGAGGGGTCTATGATGTTTGAACATCACAATGATGGCTGAGGTGTTTTCAGTTTAAGACTCATAGTTTTGTAGTTACACGGAGATAAAAGGTGGCTGCTGGACTGTTGCATTAGATCCTAAGATCTAGGTGCAGTGCTCTCAGATCCAAGGCTCCTCACTGACGAAGGCCACATGCCAGAAACTAGTCTGGGGATATTGGATGAGTAGGCACTAGATGGGGATTTTATGCACAAGCCTTCTGGCATCCATTGATTACTCTAGCTTGCTGTGTGTGGCATACGTATAGTGAGTTTTGCCTGTTTTAATGATGGCTGAGCACAACAAATCTATTCCATCGACCACAACGAGATTTTTTTTTTTACTTTCCTTTAGCTATTACATCTGTTGTGTACCATTATTTTCAACCACACAATACAATGCAAAAATTATTATTAATCTTGCTGTATGACATTTAGAGAAGCTCTTTGGATATCACTTCCATCACTTAAACTTCATATGAACTCTAAGCATCTGTGTTTCCATAAAAAATTGATATACAAGCAAAAGCAGTGCTCTATTCTGGAGCCGTTATTGTAAGCTAGAGTAATCAGTGTTTACCAGATATTAGATCATTTTAATCCTCATTAGCAGACCAGTTTTTGGCTGTTGTTCTTATCAACGATAACTTTGAATCCGAAATCAAAGCAATTTACCATCTGACAAACACCTTTAACTAAGTAAAAACTTCTTCAAAAAAAGCCTAAGATTGTGAACCCAAGCCAAACTTCTTATACAATTTATATATGTTACTTATCAACGATAACTTTGAATCCTGAAATCAATGCAATTTACCATCTGACAAATGCCTTTAACTAAGTAAAAGCTTCTTAAAAAATGCCTAAGATTGTGAACCCAAGCCAAACTTCTTATACAATTTATATATATCTGACTGTTAGTCAGAAAATAATTATATATGTTGAAACGGGCAAAACTCTTTATACTTATTGCCACTCAGTGCAAGCCAGAGTAATCAATGGATGCCAGAAGGCTTAATGAATAAAATTTCCATCTAGTGCCTACTCATCCAACATCCCCAGACTAGTTTCTGGCTTGTGGCCTTCGTCAGTGAGGAGCCTTGGATCTGAAAGCACTGCACCTAGATCGTAGGATCTAATGCAACCCTCCAGCCAGCCACTTTTTATCTCTACTTAACTACAAAACTACAAGTCTTAAATTGAAAATACTATAATTTTCAATCCAAGCTCATTAGCTTATATAGTATTGCACTGAGTGGCAATATGTATAGAGTTTTGCCTGTTTTAATAACAGTTATGAGCAAGCATAGGAAATGGTGATCATGTGATGTTAATTTATATGTTAGTAATCCCCCATCTAATAATGTCAATCCTTCATTTTTCTTTTTAGCTTAATACAATATTATATAAACAAGAGTAGTTCTTTTCTCTAGTGCCATCTATTGGAAGGTTGAATAATTGATATACATTTCAAAATTTAATTTCAAAGAGGATGTAAAGAGGGAAGTTATATTTTGTTCATACTTTTTTAAAAGAGGAAATGTAACATTACAAACAATATATGGTTGATATAACTAATAACAAACATAAATGAATAATTTATCATAAGAGTATAACCCACTACACTACATCACATGATCACCATTTCCTGTGTGTTCACAAGCTGTTAAATCATTGACAAACTCTCCTTATAGTAGTGTTATTAGTTGCAAGCCCTAGTCTGGAGATATTAAATGAGTAGGCATTAGATAAGGATTTTATGCACTAGATCTTATTGCATTCATTGATTACTATGGCACTACTGTCCCGAGAGTTAGCTATCAGATAAGCAAACAAAAAATTTTCTTTTAATTTGTTTAGTCTGAGAGCATTAATATTTATTAATTATTATTGTGTGTGAAAGTATAATTAGTGGTTAAGAGTATTTGAAAGATTGAAAATTGTGTTTTTTATTTGTTTTAAAGTTTTTTCAGTTTGTTATTTATATATATAGAAATTTTTTTTAAAAAGTTATTATTTATTTTTTGTTTTGTTTTATTATTTATATATTGTTATTTTATATATAGAATTATTATTATTTTTTTATTTTTAAAAAGTTATTTTGTTGATTAGTTTTTTGTAAATTTGTTATTAAAAGATTTACTTTTAAGAAAAATATAACGTTCGAAAAACGTTATTTATATATAGAAATTTTTTAAAAAAGTTATTATTTATTTTTTGTTTTGTTTTATTTATATATTGTTATTTTATATATAGAATTATTATTATTTTTTTATTTTTAAAAGTTATTTTGTTGATTAGTTTTTTTGTAAATTTGTTATTAAAAGATTTACTTTTAAGAAAAATATAACGTTCGAAAAACGTAAAATAAAAAAAAAGGATTATATTTGTATTTCAAAATGTTTATATAATCGGGAAAAGGAAATTAAGCGTACTGTTGTAGAATGTACTATATGTGATGGGGTATATCACTTGAAATGTTTAAATAAGACTAGGAAGGATGTAAATGGTTTATGGTTATGCAGTCAGTGTATTAATATGATAAAAGAGGTAAGAAAGTGTTTTCAAAGTGTAGATAGTCGAAGAATAGTGGGTGGAGAAAGTAATAGTGTAATGGAGATGATTAGTCAAAGAATAAATAAGATAGAGGAAGAATTGAAGGATGTAGAAGTAAAATTAAAATCATTAGAGATAAAATGTGAGGAGATAAAGGAATTATTGAGTAGGAATGATAAGGAAGAAATAGATAAGGAGGACCACAAGATATTAGAAAATGTTATAGATAGAGCAGAAAAAGTAGATTATGAAACAGTATTGATAGGAGATTCACTAATTAGAGAATGTGGGGATATAATTGCAAGGGAAAATAGAAGTAGGTATGTAAGAGTATGTTTGCCTGGAGCTAGAATTAGGGATGTAGCAGATAAAGTTAAAAAACAAGGTAGTAGAGATGTATATGTTATGGTGGGGACTAATAATTTATTAGAATCATCAGAGAGAATAATGGATGATTATGTAGATTTGATTAGGAATTTGATTATGATTAAAGGAAGAGTAGGAATAGTTGGATTATTACCAAGGTTTGACAAGAGTTATTTGTGAGATAGGGCATGTTCTATAAATGAGAGATTGAAAAAATTGTGTGAGAGAAATAATGTTATGTTTGTGGATGTGTGGGATTGTTTTATTGGAAAGAGAGAGTTATATAGTAAAGATGGGTTGCATTTATGAAAACAAGGAAGTGAAGTTTTAGGGAGTTTGATTTATAAAGAATTTTTTTTTGGGAAACTTATAAAGGGGGTGGGTTTTTAAATTGTAATATTATTAAAAAGAATGGATGGAATATAAGAAGTAAGCAAAAGGAATTTGATTTTGATATAAATATAGATATGGAGAAGGAATGGGTTTGTAAAATTAATGGTAAGAAAGTAATTTATAAATGTAATGGAGAAGAAAGAATTAAAAGAATTTATAAAAGAGTAGTTAGGAAAGAAGAAATTGTTAAAATTGGGTTTTTGAATATGCAAGGTAGTAGGAAACCAGAAAAGTGGATGGAATTAAATAAAACAATTGAAAATGAAGAGCTTGAGGTATTAGCAGTAGTGGGAAACACATTTAAGAGAAGAAGAAGAACATATTTTGGAACAGTTGGTATGGCAGGGTATAAATAGAAAAGAAAAAGAAAAAAGGGGTGGTGGTATAGGTGTTATATCAAAAAAATATTTAAATATTGTTAAATGTCAAGAACACTTGTGCACATCGGAATAAGGTTGGGTAGACAAGAATGGATGGTGGCTATAGTTTATATAGCTACTGGAGATAGTCAAATTATATTGGAGTGGAATAGTAACATATACGAATGTTTAGTTAAGGATATACAAAGTTTTAAAGAAAAGGGGAAGAGAATAATGGATAGGTTAGGGGATATGAATGGACATATTGAAGAAATTGATGATGTAGATAATAAAAATGGACAGCTTTTGAAGAATTTTTGTCAGAAAGTGAATTTGAGTATTGGAAATTTATTAAATATTTATGAGGGACAATACACATGGTCCAGAAATAATATATTTCACACAATAGATTATGTATTGGTAGAGAAAGAGGGAATAAATAAAATACGGAAAATTAAGGTATTTGATAATGAAGAAAAAGTATGCACTAGTGATCATAATTTCATTGTAATTGAAATGGTTAGTAATGTGATGGAGAATAGAAATAAAAGTAGAAATAATAGTGAAAGATGTGGATGGAGAGTAAATGATAACAATAAGTTGGAAGAGTATAAAATACAAGTTGAAGAAATAATGGAAGAGTGGGTTGGGGATGAGTATAAGGATTGGTGTAAGGAAGTAGAAAAAGTTGCAAATAGGGTTTTAGGTGAGAATATTGAAAAGAATAAAAGTAATAAAAAAATTAAAATTAGTAAAAGTGTAAAAGAAAGGAAAGAAGCATGTAGAGAATATAAGTGTGCTATTAAGAATAAGGAAAGTGAAAAAGATATTAATGCTAAATGGGAAAAGTACTTAGAAAAGAAGAAGTTGGCTAAAATAGATATTTATAGAGAGAGAATGAAATTGAATAGTAAATTGTTGGAGGATATTAATAAAAGTGGAAGAGATGGAAGTAAAAAATTTTGGAATTATATTAAAAGGAGAAATGTAGGGGAGAGAGAGTTAGTATTACTAGATGATGAGGGAATTGAGTGTAGTTCTAGAGAAGATTTAGAGAGAATGTTAAATAGTTATGTAATGAATATAGAAAAGATGTTAAATGTGAATGATAGAATATTAGAAAATATGAAAGAATATAGTAATGGGAATATTAGTTTTTCAGAAAATGAACTAAATGAGGTAGAGAAGAAATTGAAAAGTGGGAAGGCAAGAGGTTTAGATGGATGGGCAGCAGAGATGGTAATGAATTTAGGATATAGGGCAAAAGTAAAGTTATTATCCTGTTTTAATAAAATGGCACAGAATAGAGTTTTCCCAAGTAGTTGGAGTAATACAAGAGTAAGGTTATTATTTAAAGGAAAGGGTAAGGATCATAGAAAGTTGAATAATTATAGACCGATAGCGGTAACATCAGTTTTATATAAAGTTTTCTCGTATATGGTGGCTAGTAAAGTTGTAAAATGGATGGAAGGGAATAATGTAGTGGGTGAAATGCAAGGAGGTTTTAGATTAGATAGGCGTATAGGAGATAGTTTATTTGTAGTTACACAACTTATGGATATGAGTAGGAATGCAGATAAACAGTTATATATGAGTTTTATAGATATAGAGAAGGCATATGATAGAGTAAATAGAAATAGATTATGGATAAGTTTAGCAAATTTGGGAATGGATGAAGCTTTAATAGATATTATTAAGAAATTATATGAAAATAATTATTATATATATCAATTAGAGAATATAGAATCAATTAAAGTTAAAAATGGTGTGGGACTAAGGCAAGGATGCCCTATGTCACCTATTTTGTTTGTGTTGTATTTGAGTGAAATGGAAAGAGCAATAGAAAGATTAGGAAGAGGGATAGAGATACCGTTAATAGGTAGTAAGGGAGTATATATTTTGTCAGGTCTTTTTTTTGCAGATGATATATTTTTGTGTGCAGAAAAAAGAGAAGATATGGAAGTTATGTTGAGGACATGTGCAAGGGTGGGTAAAGAGATGGGGATTAAATTTAGTGAAGAAAAATCAAATATAATGATGGTTAATACTGAGGAAAGAGAAGATGTAGAATTTTTATTGGGAGATATTAAGTTAAGTATGGTGAATAGATATAGTTATTTGGGAATTATTTTAAGTAATCAGAAAAATTATTTGGATGAATGGGAGAAAAAATTGATAAATGAAGCAAAGAAAAGAAAGGGATTGATAAAGAAATTAACAGTATTTTCATATAATAAATATGATGTAGCTAGAATTATATGGAAAGGAGTTGCAGTAGCAGGGTTAACATATGGTAATGATGCATTATATGTTAGTAAAAAGATATTAGATTATTTAGAAAAAACTCAAAGGGAAGTAGGAAGACATGCATTGGATGCAGAAGTATGGACAGCAAGGGAGGCAATTCAAGGAGAAATGGGATGGTCAAGTTTTCATATGAGAGATGCAAAAAGTAAAATGAAAATGTTTGGTAGATTGCAGTTTATGGATAATAAAAGAATAGCTAAAATAGTATTTAATTGGGTTATGAGTAAAGGGCAGGTAACAAGATGGGTGAGAAAGGTAATGCGCTATGCAAAAGATTTGGATAAAGAATTTATATCAGTATATTTGTACAAAAGATGGGATGATTGTGTTAAGAGGATTATTGAGTGTTATAGTAGTAAGGAATGGGATAAAAGAATAGATTTATTAATAAAGACTAGGGAGTTAGAGAGATGGAGAAATAGTATGGAGAGTAAAAAGAGTTTAAATATATATAGAAATAAACAGAATATTAGGTGTGAGTTAATATATGATAATAGTAAGGAAAGTAGTTTATTGTTTAAGGCTCGAACGGGATCTTTAGCTACAAAAGAATATACATGTAAATGGAAAAATATGGGTGATTTATTTTGTAAATTATGTAAGGAAGGAATTGAAAATATTAGGCATTTGTTAATTGAATGTAAATGTTTGAAAACAGAAAGGGTACATATAATGAAGTTGTGGAAAAATAAATATGAAAAGAGTGATTATACAGAGAGTGAATTATTGGTTTTTATGCTAGGTTTGGGAAAAGATAAGGGGGATTTAGATATAAAGGTTATAGAGTTGACAAAAATTATGTTGTGGAAATGGGATAGAGCAGATTATGGGTAAATTTAGAGTGGGGAATGTAAAAGAAAGTGGCTAACAGGTTTATCTGGGCTTAATTGCTGAGATATTCTTGACTTCGTTTAAGGAGAAGCCATAATACATCACATCACATCACATCACCATACAATACAACAATGCTTGATTGCCAAGATTATAATTATGTTAATGATTGACTATTGCATTTTAATCAATTAATGATAGTGTTTATATATCAGGTTGCTTAGTTATTATTATATAACCAAGTTAGATGGCTTTGATTATCATGTTGTAACCAATTGGGTAGAGTGCCCAGTAATGATGATTATCTGTGTTGATAAGAATTATTCTGAGCTTATGCCACTATTTAAATCAAAAGCAGTGACCACAATGAAAATGGTGGATATAATTTTAGTCGACATGATGACTGGTTATGGAAATGATTTTGATTTCAAATTGAATAATCTCTGTAACTGGTTAATAATAGTTTGGCCAACAAATCTGTGAAATCCAAATAGAAGCAAACCAATCCCCACACAAACTATGGATAAATCATATTCATCCATCAGCAAATGATAAAGCATATGGTGAACTCACTTCATCTTTTAGTTTTTGATCTTTATAAGCTTTCAATTGCTGATATAGCTGGAAATTATATATGGGCCCAATTTAAATACAGCATTGATCATTTTGAAATTGCAATTGGCAGCAATGTTAGCAAATGAAAGCTTATACAGATCAAAAGTTGAAAGGATAGATGTATTCACTCTATTCTTTATTAAATAAATGTCACTAAATCTATCACCTTCTTTATTTTGTTGTAATATTTTATATAAATACAATTTATAAAACTTATTTCAAACATTTTATAGCAAATAATTTTTTTCATTTTATATATATATATACAGTCTGACATTTCAACTGATCTGCAGTCTTTCTCAGAGCTAATACTATTTCAGATTTTTTAAAACTTTCTATAGTAGTGGCTTTGAAAAAACCTACAGGATAGTTGAAATGTCAGACTATGAGTATATATATAATACATTTTTTTTTTTTTGCTATAAAGTGTTTGAAGCAAGGTGTACAAATTATATCTTTATTGTTTGGTGATATGTGAATGTTATTTAACCATAGCTTATAAGAAATGGGTATTCTTCCATTTGGATTTCATATAAATTAAGCTAAGCATATTTGATATCCACATTTACAACCTGATGTTTGACTACATTTATTGAGATTATTAAAAATGACATGATCTCTATCAATTGTATTTGAATTTATTGAGATTATTAAAAATGACATGATCTCTATCAATTGTAATTTCAAAATGATTAATGCAGTGTTTAAATCTAGCTAATATGTAATTTCCAAACATGACAGAAAACAAAAGTTTACTGAGATTGAAATCTAGTAAATTCATTCTATTCTTTATCATTTTCTGATGTATAAATGTTATTTATCCATAGTTTCATACAGAGAGTTGATTTATTTCTGTTTGGATTTCATATTTATTAAGGTATATAGGTATATTTGATATTTCCATTTACAAACAGATATTTGGCTACTGTTATAGAAGTTGTTAAAAATGAGATTTAGTCTCTATCCTTTATTTGCGTAATTGTAATTTCAAAATAATCAATGCTGTATACAATGAAGGATATTTTTCTCTTTTTGAAGTCATATGATATTAAATCAGAAATGGACTACCATTAATCTGCATTCTAAATAAACATCACATGACCATCACTTCTTATGCTTGTGTACAACTGTTGTTAAAACAGGCAAAACTCACTATACGTATTGCCATACACAGCACGCTAGAGTAATCAATGGATGCCAGAAGGCTTGTGCATAAAATCCCCATCTAGTGCCTACTCATCCAATATCCCCAGACTAGTTTCTGGCTTGTGGCCTTCGTCAGTGAGGAGCCTTGGATGTGAGAGCACTGCACCTAGATCTTAGGATCTAATGCAACCCTCCAACAGCCACCTTTTATCTCCACTTAACTACAAAACTATGAGTCTTAAACTGAAAACACCTTGATGTTTTCAATCCAAGCCCATTAGCTTATATAATCATACGGGTCTGAATTTCGTTCAGTACTTATACATTTTGGTGTCTTTGGTTCTTTAATAACCATATCCACCACTACCCTATTAGGCAGGATTGGTTTTAAGCTTGCTGTGTGTGGCAATACGTATAGTGAGATTTGCCTGTTTTAACAGCAGTTGTACACAAGCATAAGAAGTGGTGGTCATGTGATGTTTATTTGGCTGAAAACCAATCCTGCCTAATAGGATAATGATGGCTATGGTTATTCAAAAACCAAAAACACCAAAATGTATGGATACTGAACTGAGTTCAAACCCATATGACTATATAAGCTAATGGGCTTGGATTGAAAACATATTTTCAGTTTAAGACTCATAGTTTTGTAATTAAGTGGAGATAAAAGGTGGCTGCTGGAGGGTTGCATTAGATAAGATCTAGGTGCAGTGCTCTCAGATCCAAGGCTCCTCACTGACGAAGGCCACAAGCCAGAAACTAGTCTGGGAATATTGGATGAGTAGGCACTAGATGGGGGATTTTATGCACAAGCCTTCTGGCATCCATTGATTACACTAGCTTGCTGTGTGTGGAAATACGTATAGTGAGTTTTGCCTGTTTTAATCTGCAATCTCTTATAAGCTTTTTTTGATTCTTGGTTTTTTTTTTTTTTTTCTGACCTCACACTAAACCCAAACTTTGCTGATATATAAATAAACATTAATTGTACTATCTATAATTTTGTGCATGCATATATTTTTTTATATATTTTAAATTACCGAATAGGCTTACCCTTACACCAGCACAAAATTAAAGCTAAAAATCAAAATAATACTTTGCAATTTTTGTTTAAATAATAGTTTTTGAATTAAACATGTTTGAACCAATTGTAATTTACTAGCATTAGTTCAAACTATACCTGCCCATATCTTTTAAAATCTGTCAAAGTAATAGAAGTCAAATAACACTCTTGTGATAGTTCTATGGTGGAAAATTATAGCTATCATATATGTAACATTTCGTTTACCTAAATCCACAGTAAGCTATGCATCAGATTTTATAGTAATAGCTTGCAATTATAGAAAAATTTACATTACTGCTTATTAACATAGTCACCACACATTCACACAAATGATAGAGCAAGCAAGCCAACCATAGAGTAGAAAAACATGAGCTAGAGCAGAAAGTTCATTTTTACAAGTTAAAAACATTATCCTATTAAAAACACTATAGTCTTGATAAACAAGTCTAACTAAAATAGAATACTTATGGCAAAAAGCTATGGAAAGCATTACTTTAATTTCAACAACAAAAAGAACATTTAGAATTATTCAAAGATTATAATTCAACATTTTAACAAAAATAAATCAATTTACTATTCACAAACAAAAAGAAAAAAAAGCAATTACTATTTTTATAACTTGTTGTCTCATCATGTAATAATGCCATTTAGATGACCTCCATTTAAGATCCAGTTTCTATTAGATGTAGCTTTCATTTATCTATCAAGAAATTTGAAGGTAAAATATTCTTCAAAGATGGCCAATCATAGTTTGTTCGTTTTGGTAGTTCTTTTATCCAAATTTTTAAATAGAAATATTTAGTTTTGTAAAACACAAGCAGCATCACGTAAGCTGGTGCTAAACAAACATGCCTCGAATTATTGCCAAACAAATAACCCTGTATGTATTTTGACTTCAATCTTAAACTACATTCCATTCAATAAAGTCTATTTCATTTGTTTCTTGAAATTCACAGCACTATATATACAATTATACAGATTTACTTTATAAGTGCTGTATTTTTTTTTTTTTTTTGTAAGAAGAATTTATTAACAATGAGTGCCTTTCGATAAATACATAAATGATTGTTAATCATTCTTTACTAG
Organism: Epiperipatus broadwayi; assembly: GCA_028023455.1. Classification (NCBI taxonomy): domain Eukaryota; kingdom Metazoa; phylum Onychophora; class Udeonychophora; order Euonychophora; family Peripatidae; genus Epiperipatus; species Epiperipatus broadwayi. The sequence goes on from JAQFVV010000059.1 coordinate 4,052,157, forward strand.
CATGTTTTTCTTTCTTTCTAATGTTTACCATTGTATAAAAATGTGATTGTTAATTATAAATAATATATATTCTATAAATATATTTATATCAACATAATATGTTAGTATATGTACAATATTTCGAGAAGTATTATTCTCCTCTTGTCTCCAGGTGTTTTTGGCCTGACTAATGACAGTACTTGCATGGGAATTGAACCTGGACCCTTAGATTCTTGAATATTGAATTTTAAGGTAACACTTTAACCAATTGAGGAAGAAGAGATGATAATAAATAATACTTCTCGAAGCATTGTGCATATATGCTGTGTTCTGAGGGTCTCTGAAGATCTGTCAGAGAGCTAAATAAAGAAACAATATACTTCAAAATGTATACATATAATAAGATTTATTTAATAACAAATAATAATATGGTAAAAACAACATAAAAAGATAGTCCATTTATATTCATACGCTATATATTTTCTTCAGGTGAAAATAGTTTCCTTTCACATCAGGAGTAAATCCAGTTAATATATTTGTGCTTTCAAATCAAATGTCTCTTGAAACACAAATAATCATATATAATTTCACCTATAGAATAAAACTATTAAATTGGCAGACACAATTTATATTGTTATATATTAACAATCTCCATTCCCAACTTGTCTCTTGCAGTTTGATCTATCTTCAGTTAATTATTCTTCACTGGTAATAACCGTTTTCAATACACTAACAAGTAACTACTCTTGTTTGCCACTATTTCATTTTAGATTTAATCACTGCTAGTCAATTTATTAGTGTACCATTCACCATTTTTTACTGCTAATCAGTTATCACTTCAAATCATCATCAACTTTAATCCAGTTTAACCATTTTAGCTGTTTCCTATCTCTCTTCTTTATTTACAAACAGGGTATCTATACATATGACCAAATTTGTATGCAAATAGCTTTATTTGTGTGCAAATTCTATTCTAATTAAGTTTTTTTTTTGCGATGATTTCTGAAGTCAATTTCTAAAGTAATTTTCTCCAATAAAGGGAATGTTATTAAAGTGAAGAAATCCATGCGTATTTACTAAAATAAATAGTCTTTTATTTACATATACATTTTGAAATATATTCTTTCTTTCTTTAGCTCCCTAACTGGTCTTTAAAGATCCTCAAGACACAGCAGTATAAGACCTGTAATGTTGCCAAACGGTAAAGAGTTTAGAAAGCACCTAAATCACATATACTGCCCATCTACAAAATTTAAAGATTTTCTTTGTCATTATACCTATTAATTTTGGAATGGGGGAAGGACTAGAATGTCTGATTAGATTTCTAGTATGCCTGTTTATTAGCGATTAGTCTTTCCATTGCAGGGAGTGTGTGCTGAATTACTCTAAAATCAGAACATTAGAGTGTTGCAAATAGACTTTCCTTTGCATCTATAAAAGTAAGAAAGTTAAGTGAAGATACAACAGTAGAGAGATCCAGTGAAGCTGTTGTCATAGCCGTTAACAAATAATGGAAAAGAAAACATTAGTTCCTAAGTTGTAATGACCGCAGCAAACATAAAGTGTTAGTATTGTTTTATTTTCTTAGAAAGAAAGATATACAGTGTCAAGTAAGGTGTGTATTCAAGGAGTTGTTTTTCAAATTACTGTTATTCAAACTATAAACTGATTTATATTTTAAGATATATTCTTCATTATTGTTATTACCTTGTTAATAAATAAGTAACTAACAAAGTTGTACTTATGTAAATTTTATTTGAGTCTGACTGGTTAAATGTATAACCCTCAGATATTGCAATATATTAATTCATGAACGTAATAGTTTCTTTCAGCTTCCTACACATTTTATAAAGTGATGTGTTGATATTAATATTCTCAATAAGAAAAAAAGATGCTTACATTTATTCGAGGTGACTTAGAACAGAATTAAGATGATTAAAAACATACAGTTATTGACCAAATATCAGACTTATATAACTACACATATAGGTTGGTTTGGGTTCGAAAGTTTTAGTTTTTTTAATTTCAGGCTATTGGTTTGATAGCAAAAAAAAAAAAGAGTTAACCATTTCTATTATTTCCATGTGCTCACGCCAGGTGGTTTTGCATATCAAACTTTGTTAAGGCTCGAACGGGATCTTTAGCAACAAGAGAATATACATGTAAATGGAAAAATATGGGTGATTTAGTCTGTAAATTGTGTAAGGAAGGAATAGAAAATATTAGGCATTTGTTATGTAACGAGACAGCGTTACATCAATATTAAATCCAGAAAGCATCAAGAAATACACCCACCAACAAGCAACCTAAAAACGCATAACCTCATTATCGTAATTTAGAATAGTTTCCTTCATCGTATAAAATATATGTATAAAATACCGCTGTAAAACACACCCATAAAAATGCAGATCGTAAACGTATAAAGTAAATGATTAAAGCTGGTAAATAATAAATGGAGTTTATTCCTTAAATAACAAAGATAATTCACTTGCATAAATAATAAGTATAATTCGTAATCTTAAATAATAAATATGAGTCAATTTGATAAATAATAAATATATAATTGTTATCTTGAAATGATAAATATAATTCACGTTTAAATATAATTTGTTTCTTTAACATGATAAATATAATTTGCCGTTAGAAATCAAAATTCGCTTTCTTAATTAAAATGTATAATTGTCCTTCAAAAAAAACGCCATGGGAATTTAACAGGGGATTATTTTAGAAAATCATTTAAAATAAGAGTAATAGAAAAGATCTAATGAAATGATAAATGCTCGACTTCTAATTTTAAAATAGCATGTATTGTTCTAATAAAAACACACACACACGCATGCATTAAAAATGTGAAAGAATAAGATTGATTGCAAAACGAGATTGCCTCAAAATAAAGATTGCCTGTAGCAAAAAAGAGAGTGAGTAATGCTAACGCGGACCTTAACGACAACTTGAGAAACAGGGAACTCTGGGGGTAGATTGGATCCCAAGATATGGACCAAACCTTTTAAATACACCTCAAAACCTATTCATGAAAAAAAAAAGGAGAGGAAAAGATAGAACAGGATTCTAGATGCTATTCTACATAGATATCCCTGTCTTATTGATATAGTGATATTATTACGCGATCATCACTGTTGTTATTATCACCTGCTCATCATCCGACGCTTATGCCACTGGCGTACCACTGAATTGGTCTGAAGTAACTCAACGAATTCCTCGGCATTAAAGATGACTATTCCGAAATTAATACCAAGAGCGTCGATCGTCATGAGGGGCTAAGAAACCTCTCAGTGACTGATCGGCGCTCCGCTACCAAAATCTCCAGGACTATGCAACTCCGATAACATCGTGTTTCGTGAATGCTCCAGCTGATAATATGTTCCGCAAAATTCCCACGTGTACCAGGATCAACCGATAATCGCCGCAACCAAGATAAAACCTAGGTAAATATGTTTATATTAAATCACTCACTCAATCTAGAACTCTTACAGGCAATCTCGTAAATAACCTACCTAATTTGTACAAATCAAACTTGAACTTTCCTCGTCTGATAATTTATCGTATAACAGAACTTTATTCACATGAACTTTAAACTTAAATGAAAGTCAGGATAGAGAATTATTTAATCCATGAAATGAACTTTATTTCGCAATGCATACTTGTATTTATTAATTATGTTTCTCTGAGAGCGTGTTTATGTGTGTGTGTGACTACAAAAGGTTAACTTAACAAAATTAATATCTTAATAAACTTGTTCATTATATAATCAATTCGAGCATTTATCAAATCATTTCACACGATTCAAATTCTTAATTTATACTTGTTATCATAGTTATTGTTTAAATTATTAGATAGATTCGTCATTTAGATTAATATTTGTTTTATATTGTTTTATGTATCAACATCGCGCCGTAAGTCACGATGTTTTCTTTAGTATGTAATCTAGTTAAGATAGTCTTAAGAGAGGGCGGGTCTATGAAAATAAATGTCAATAACTTATGTTGTAAGCAATAAAGCGGGGGGATGATTTATAAGCCTTGTGTTCGGGCGTAAACGAACAGATTGATAGGTCAGCGTTGACCAATAAACGGCCTTCCTGCCGTGATAGACTTAGTAAAGAAACATGCTGATTTTAATTAGCGGTCAATGCGTCTTCTCCGGGAGGAGTCTTGTTAGGGACAATCGTGTAGCGACCCTGAGTCATCGGATTGGTCCATGCTGAGAGTATCGAGTTAGCGGGCGGGATTTGACTTCGGAATCGTTTTGACATAATGTAAGGTGATGCGAGTAGTTAAAACACTTAAATAATCGTATCTGGCGCCCTCTTATGTGGATTATAAACAACTGTCGATGTAAGAAAAAAATAAAGCCTTACGCTGTGTCATGTTAGTTTCGAAGCCGTAATCTCTTGGTAACCGTAGATATCTCGCGAGTAGAAAGAGGGGGTTTACGTTACATTTGGCGCTTCCAACGTGAAGCTAGTATAAATGAAGCTTCTAAAAAAAAAAAAAAAAGCAAATCCAAATACTAGCAAAAGCGGCCGAACTGGGAGAAGACGCGGAAAAATGTAAACAAAAAGCGTAGTAAAAATGAAAAAAAAAAAAATTTTTTTTTTAGTGATAAGATATAAACAAACGGAACAAAATCGCGGCGAGACTTAACATTGCAAATATGTAAACAAGTCACCGGAGCAAGATAAAATAAATAAAGCATAGCAGGAGATAAGGGAGCGGACGCGGATCAGTCGCTGTCACCATAAAACTATAAAATCAAAGTAAACAGAATGGAGGGAAAATGGATAAAAATAGAGCAATTCAAAGGAAAGGGAAATGAGAATCCGTGTCGATACATAGAAAGTTTGAAGAGGTTGTTTTCATGCGAGCAGTTCAACGAAGAGTCCAAAATAGCGATCGCGTGCAGCCACATCCAAGGGGAAGCCGTGGAATGGTGGGAAACGATAAAAAACAAACCAAAGACATTCGAGGAGTACCAAAGGGTTATCATGGAAAGATACTGGGGAGTAGCCCAGCAGGAAAGAGAAAGATGGGAAATAGAACGAAACAAAAGGGAGGAAGAGGAAAAATACAGTACCTTTGTACAGAGACAAATGGCAAGACTAGAGAAAATAAACAGATACCAGATACCGGAGGAACAGCAAATTAGGATCGCGGGACGCGACCTACCCAGGGAAGTCAAGCAGATAATTGAGAGGGAGACCGAAATAACAGGAGTGCTAAAGAAACTACAGGCGATCGAGAACGACGAGTATTTCAACCAAGAGGAGGACAATGGGATCAGAATAGCCAATATGACACAAGAGGGGAAGGGGGAAGAGCCTCGGGGAAGACCGGAATGCCCAATAATCGACGTGTCGATCCAAGGGCACAAGGCTAGGGCTTTACTGGATACGGGAAGCCAAGTATCCGTGATGTCTCAGGAATTGTTCAACGAGATCGCCCGAGAACCGACAGAGATAAAAACGTTACCGCTAAAGGGAACCCAAATCGTACTGGCCAATGGAAGAAAGGCGAAAATACAAACCAAGCAAGTGTGGGCGAAGATCAGCATCGCGGGACAGGAGTGTACCCAGGTCATGTTAATACTGGAAGGCCTGATCCATGACTTAGTGTTAGGATCAGACTTCATGGGAGCGGCTAAGTGTAACATCGATTACGGGACCGAACTGGCAAGGATCGGCACAGTCACGGTGCCCTTCAAGAGCAAAGGGGACGAGAAACCGGAAGGACGACAGACGAAGCTGCAATGCATCGCAATACAAGGGGAAATCAAAAAAAAGATCGAGGAAATAACGGAACCAGACGGAGAAAAGAAGGAAAGAATTCAGGAAATATTGGGGGCGCACAAAAGTGTCTTCTCGGACAAGCCGGGAGTAATTCGAGGATACGAGCACCGGATCCGATTGAGCACCAACCACCCATATCAAACGAGGGCATACCCGATCCCATTCCAATACCGGACAGAAATTGAGGCCCAGTTAAAGCAGATGACGGAGTGGGGAGTCATTTCAGATCGGAAGAGCGCACGTACAACAACCCCATCCTAGCTGTGAAGAAAGGGGACGGGTCGATAAGATTATGTCTCGACGCTAGACAACTTAACCGAGTAACGGTACCGGACACAAACGCCCCACCGGTCATGAACGAACTAATGACCAGGTTCCGGGACAAGCGGATTTTTTCCACCATGGATTTAACCAACAGTTACTGGCAAATGAGCCTCCATCCCGACGACCGAAAGTACACAGCGTTCAAGTATAACGGGAGAGCATACCAGTTCAACCGAGTACCTTTCGGGCTAAAGAACAGTGGGGCGGGCTTAGTACAATGCCTGGATCAAACCCTGTCCGACGAAGTAAAAGGATTTGCGACGATGTACGTGGACGACATCATCATAGCGTCCAACGACATCGAGGAACATTGCCAGCACCTAGAAAGGCTACTCCAGGAATGCGAACAGAAGGGGATCAAAATCAACATCAAGAAGAGCCACTTTGCGACGCAGGAGGTCAAGTTCTTAGGACATATCGTCAGCCCGGAGGGAGTACGGCCAAACCCCGAAAAATCCAGGCGATCCAGGAATTCCCCACACCAAAGAAGAAGAAGGACATTAAGGCATTCTTAGGAATGTGTACGTTTTATAATAAATTCTACGAGAACTTCACCCACGATATGGAGCCCTTACTACAACTACTAAGGAAGGAGCAAGCGTGGGTGTGGGACGTGAAGCAGGAACGGAGTTTCCGGAAGGTGAAAGAAGGGTTCCTGAAACAAACAATATTGACACACCCAGACTTCGACCAGATGTTCTGGGTGCAAACGGATAGCAGTGACATCGGGCTGGGAGCCACCCTGTACCAGAAGGGACCGAAAGGAGAGCAGAGGGTATTGGCGTTCATCAGCCGGCTGCTGAAGGACCCGGAGAGAAGGTACACAGTTACAGAACGAGAAGCCCTCGCCATAGTGTGGGCGTTCAAAAATTCCGGCAATATCTGGTTGGGTCCAAAGTCAAGGTCGTCACCACCACCGGAGTCTGGAGTTCCTGAACAAAAGCTTCTTAACCAACAACAGATTGGTGCGGTGGAGTTTAGCCTTACAGGAATTTCAATATGAGGTGGAATACTGCAAAGGAAGGGATAACGTGATCGCGGACACGCTGAGCCGTTACCCGATAGGAACTCAAACGAACGTGGAGACAAGCGAGTTCGCCTACATTGCCGCGACGACCCGCCAGGACAGTAAGGGAGGATTTACAGACGGTGCTCTTCCGAGAAGCCAGGAAAAGGACAAGGATTGCCGGCAAATAATCGGTTATTTACGTAAAGGGAAGTCAAGAACAGGCTCCCACCAGGGGGAAGAAGGGACCGAAGGGGGTCCGATATGGAAGTATCGGGACCGATGCGTCACCCTGGGGGGGGTTACTCCACAAGACGCTCTTCCGAAATGGGAAGCAAACCCGAATCGTGATCCCGGAGAACATGCGCAGTCAGATAATCGACGAGACACACCGAGAACGCGGACATTACGGGGCGAACAAGACGGAGGGATATCTGAGCAACTGGTTTTACTGGCCGGGAATGCACCGGGACATCGCCGCAAGATTACGGAGATGCGATGTATGCGCAAGAACCAAACCACTAAATCGATGCAACGAAGGACCTCAGATCCCGATTATCATACGGGAACCCAACCATACCATAGCAATCGACATTACGGGCCGTTACCGATGGCCGGGGGAAAAAGATATGTGTTAGTCACATACGACTTATGTTCCAAAATGGTCGCCACCTACCCCATGGCCCGAGCGAACGCCCACCAAACCATCAAATTATTGGAGACAAAGCAGTTCCCCATCATTGGAAAGCCAAGGTACATCCTATCAGACCATGGCACGCCATTTGTGTCGAAAGCGTGGCGGCAGTGGATAAACCGAACCGGGATTAAACACCATATGACATCAATTCGGAACCCACAGAGCAATCCGTGTGAGCGAGTAATGAGAGAATTGGGACGGTTACTCCGGGTATACACCATGGGAGATCACCGAAAATGGGCCCAGGAGATTCCCCGAATCACGGGAATGATCAACTCCTCGAAGAATGAATCCACGGGGTTCGAACCTAGCCGACTCCATTATGGGCAACCAATACCTTACCCATACGAGGACAGGCCCGCCATCCGAATCGGAAAAATCGACAGGAGGCAAGATAACCAAATAGCCCTGCGGAGATTAGAGCATATGGGAAGAAGACGAGCGCAGACCCAGAAGCCCGCCCAGAACACGTTCAAAGTGGGCGATCGAGTGATGGTGAAGACCAATCCAGTCAGCCGACCCGGGCAAAACATCTACAACGCTCTTCCTCGACCTATACGAGGGCCCATACGAGATCGTCAGGGCGTATGGAAACAACGCCTTTGCGTTGACCCACGGAAAAGGAACGTTTAATGCGAGAGCATTGAAGAGAGCAGAATAATTCCGCTCCTTCACCGAGCTAAAATCCGCAGCATCGGATTTTACTCTTCACCGGGCGCGGAGATATGTAACGAGACAGCGTTACATCAATATTAAATCCAGAAAGCATCAAGAAATACACACACCAACAAGCAACCTAAAAACGCATAACCTCATTATCGTAATTTAGAATAGTTTCCTTCATCGTATAAAATATATGTATAAAATACCGCTGTAAAACACACCCATAAAAATGCAGATCGTAAACGTATAAAGTAAATGATTAAAGCTGGTAAATAATAAATGGAGTTTATTCCTTAAATAATAAAGATAATTCACTTGCATAAATAATAAGTATAATTCGTAATCTTAAATAATAAATATGAGTCAATTTGATAAATAATAAATATATAATTGTTATCTTGAAATGATAAATATAATTCACGTTTAAATATAATTTGTTTCTTTAACATGATAAATATAATTTGCCGTTAGAAATCAAAATTCGCTTTCTTAATTAAAATGTATAATTGTCCTTCAAAAACGCCATGGGAATTTAACAGGGGATTATTTTAGAAAATCATTTAAAATAAGAGTAATAGAAAAGATCTAATGAAATGATAAATGCTCGACTTCTAATTTTAAAATAGCATGTATTGTTCTAATAAAAACACACACACACGCATGCATTAAAAATGTGAAAGAATAAGATTGATTGCAAAACGAGATTGCCTCAAAATAAAGATTGCCTGTAGCAAAAAAGAGAGTGAGTAATGCTAACGCGGACCTTAACGACAACTTGAGAAACAGGGAACTCTGGGGGTAGATTGGATCCCAAGATATGGACCAAACCTTTTAAATACACCTCAAAACCTATTAAGAAAAAGGAAGGAAAAGATAGAACAGGATTCTAGATGCTATTCTACATAGATATCCCTGTCTTATTGATATAGTGATATTATTACGCGATCATCACTGTTGTTATTATCACCTGCTCATCATCCGACGCTTATGCCACTGGCGTACCACTGAATTGGTCTGAAGTAACTCAACGAATTCCTCGGCATTAAAGATGACCATTCCGAAATTAATACCAAGAGCGTCGATCGTCATGAGGGGCTAAGAAACCTCTCAGTGACTGATCGGCGCTCCGCTACCAAAATCTCCAGGACTATGCAACTCCGATAACATCGTGTTTCGTGAATGCTCCAGCTGATAATATGTTCCGCAAAATTCCCACGTGTACCAGGATCAACCGATAATCGCCGCAACCAAGATAAAACCTAGGTAAATATGTTTATATTAAATCACTCACTCAATCTAGAACTCTTACAGGCAATCTCGTAAATAACCTACCTAATTTGTACAAATCAAACTTGAACTTTCCTCGTCTGATAATTTATCGTATAACAGAACTTTATTCACATGAACTTTAAACTTAAATGAAAGTCAGGATAGAGAATTATTTAATCCATGAAATGAACTTTATTTCGCAATGCATACTTGTATTTATTAATTATGTTTCTCTGAGAGCGTGTTTATGTGTGTGTGTGACTACAAAAGGTTAACTTAACAAAATTAATATCTTAATAAACTTGTTCATTATATAATCAATTCGAGCATTTATCAAATCATTTCACACGATTCAAATTCTTAATTTATACTTGTTATCATAGTTATTGTTTAAATTATTAGATAGATTCGTCATTTAGATTAATATTTGTTTTATATTGTTTTATGTATCAACATCGCGCCGTAAGTCACGATGTTTTCTTTAGTATGTAATCTAGTTAAGATAGTCTTAAGAGAGGGCGGGTCTATGAAAATAAATGTCAATAACTTATGTTGTAAGCAATAAAGCGGGGGGATGATTTATAAGCCTTGTGTTCGGGCGTAAACGAACAGATTGATAGGTCAGCGTTGACCAATAAACGGCCTTCCTGCCGTGATAGACTTAGTAAAGAAACATGCTGATTTTAATTAGCGGTCAATGCGTCTTCTCCGGGAGGAGTCTTGTTAGGGACAATCGTGTAGCGACCCTGAGTCATCGGATTGGTCCATGCTGAGAGTATCGAGTTAGCGGGCGGGATTTGACTTCGGAATCGTTTTGACATAATGTAAGGTGATGCGAGTAGTTAAAACACTTAAATAATCGTATCTGGCGCCCTCTTATGTGGATTATAAACAACTGTCGATGTAAGAAAAAAAATAAAGCCTTACGCTGTGTCATGTTAGTTTCGAAGCCGTAATCTCTTGGTAACCGTAGATATCTCGCGAGTAGAAAGAGGGGGTTTACGTTACAGTTAATTGAATGTAAATGTTTGAAAACAGAAAGGGTACAAATAATGAAGTTATGGAAGAATAAATATGAAAAAAGTGATTATACAGAAAGTGGATTATTGGTTTTTATGCTGGGTTTGGGAAAAGATAAGGGGGATTTAGATATAAAGACTATAGAGTTGACAAATATTATGTTGTGGAAATGGGATGGAGCAGAATATGGGAAAATTTAGAGTGGGGAATGGAAGACAAAGTGGCTAACAGGTTTCTCGGGCATAGTTGCTGAGAGATTCCTGACTCCGTTTAAGGAGAAGCCACAGTGCATCACATCACATCTCAAGGATGCATAATGAACAGTCCTTAATTCTGTAACATGCTCATGATTATAACTTTCTAACTTTTAACAAATGAATCTCCATTTGACATTCTACATTTTAGTTTTAGTTAATGATCCTAAATGGCAACTGAAACCGGGGGTAAAGAAAATACCTGTAATCAGTAAAAAATAGACTTTAGTCACTACGTGGCACTACTATGTGGAAAAATGTTGCTGCCATTTTGACACCCGAATATTCGGAAGCGGATTCTGTTTTTTTTTCTACATTATTAATATTGGTAAAAAAAAAAAATGTATTGTTTTTACTTTAAGACTTTTTTAAAATATACTTTTAGTTACTAAATTTTTTATAAGTGTGAGATGTTTATGTATAGCTTTTTTTTAAAGCATATTTTATTTTTATATGAAATATATTAAATTGTTAAGGTTTTTTAGTTATAAAAATATTTGTATCATTTCTAAATATATTTTTAAGAATAATTTACTAAGAAATACTTTTTTCTATTGCAAAAACTGTTCAAACTCAAAGCGACTTCTATTAAAATTAATTTGAGCACTGAGGTCATTCATGTGCTAAAAAGACAAAGTCTGCTATGAGAGCTGAAAGTAGCCATTAAATGCCAGTTTTGAATTCCAAATCTGTACTGATAAAAGCAAAATTGGAATAAAAAAATGCACTGTCATTTGACAATCACCAACTATCCAAGTTCACAATAAATGATCCTCGAAAGGAAAACTGCTCTTGCTTAAATTTGTTTGTATGACCAACTGTATGCCCTTTCTACAAAAGCTGCTGCCAAATTTCATAACAAGTTAGAGAAATATTCAGAATATCTATAAATTAAACAGATAACATATGTATAAAAACAGTATTTAATATTGAAATACAAATATAATATATGTATACCCAATCTAGATGTAATTAAGGGGGATTTGAACCCAGACTTTCAAACTCCCTAGTCATCCACTCTATCCAATATAAATATGCGTCGGAGATGATGATCCGGACCAACTGATGAATGCTGATTCCGCATGAAATGCATAAATGGGTGATCATTTATCTTTTTCATATGTATGTGGTCATGTGGATAGAGTGGATGACTTAACAAAGTGTAAAAGTCTGGTTTCAAATCTCATTTAAAAACATTATTTGTACAAATGGTATAAAATAAATGCAATTGCTTCAGTAAACAGATGCTCTAAAATTGAAAGTAACAACTGGAAATTACCCACGTTCTTTTGTCATTAAATTAAAATTATAAATATACAATTGACTATTAATTTTATTCTAAATCTACGTAGTCTGAAAGGATATTGCTTTCATTCGTTTCCCATTTAATGCAAGCAGTTTTACAAGCTGAAATAATCTATCAATACAATTTTGTTTTTTTATGGTTTGCAAGCAAAAATAGTTTCCCAATTTTTAGCTTCATCTTGTGGAAATTTTGTTGTAGAAAATAATAATTTGTGTTATAATGTAATGATAAAAATAATAATTGAACTCATAGTAAAGTCTAAGTTCCTATTAAAAGGGATCAAAAACTTTGCTTAGAACTCATTAATTTCTGAAGACTACGAATTAAAAAATAATTTTTTTTTTTAATCACATAAATGTAATAAAAAGTAAAAAATATATATTTTTTTCCATGTCAAATGTGTTGACCGGAAAGCGAACCCGGGCCAGCTGCTTGGAAGGCAGCTATACTAACCACTAGGCCACCAGCGCTTGACAAAACATAAATTTTCTTCCATTTTTTGGTGCATTTGTGTGAATTACTGTAAAGAGTACTGAATAATATATAAAAAATTAAATTTTAATTAATTTTTTTTGCTAAAATTGTTTACAAACTTTAAAAAACATATTGCCATTGGAAGTACATATGAATACAAAGTTTCATCTAGATCAGAAATTGGGAAGTAGTAAAAATTGATTTACAAGACTTTATCCAGACAGACAAACAAAGCCAAATGATCTTTACAGGCTGCAGATGTAAATGAAACATTTGGGTTCATCCATGTATAATTTATTGTAGTAAAAATATATACCAACATGTCGGCTGGGTCACACCAACCATCAACTGAGCAATAAATATTATTTATAGAGGCACGTAAACATTGACGGGTAACAACATTGAAAGTTCTACCAATTGAAGACAGACAGAAATAATAAAAATCAGAAATTATTTAATGTTGTTTTTAAAAAAATTCTTCCAGATATTGTTAACACAACCTAACCTTTAAGCATCTCAATGACTTTTGTGATCTGACATCTGGATGGGATTCTGGTATTAGATAAATCAATTCTATGACATATCCATAACATGGAATAAGAGTGCTGATAATGACGAATGCTGCATCACATGTTCATCTCTTCTAGCACTGACACAACAACGACTCATACCTACATAAAAAGCTTTACAGATGCAATATGAAATTTCCTAAACTTCTTGGCCTTCAAAAAGGACTTAATCTTTAGGCTTGGATGGAATGTTATTAATTTTTAGTTAAGTAGTATATGCGGACTTTATATTGTAATGTTTTAAAAAACATCCAATACTGTCTGTAGTTTTTTTTATATATAGGGAATACCAACCCTAATAATTGTTTCTTTTTTTTTTGTTTCTTGTTTTAATTGTTTAGGGCTTGAATTAATGCTGGGTATGTAATTTTATTATTACATCCATTACTAATAAGACATTACTTGAATGATTTATTTCTTCTTCTAGAGATGATTGCTCTAATGAAAAGAATTTTGACTAAAGAAAAGATGTGGGCTGGATGATGATAGGACGAAAATTGTAGGTGTTTGTGTGTGCTGATTTTCTAAAAACCGAAAAAGATAAAAGATTATTCTGTTTCTTGCTGACAAATACTTCAAGAAAAAGCAAGTTTCCCATCAGTCTCTGTTTCCATTGTAAATTTAATGACGATGTATATTGTTTATAAGTAAAAAAAAATCATATAATTTATCTTTACCATATATCATCTATATATCTGAGCCAAAGAAGAGATTTTAAAGGTGATGACTCTAAACCAAGAATTTCTATGTATTCCATAAATAAATCAGCTAATACCCCTGAGATGGGCGAGTTCATCGGAATATGAAAAATCTGTCTACAATGTTGTCTATTGTAAGTGTGTGAAAGGCAATGTTTAACTAAGGTAATAATATGGTCTGGCAATGCTAAGAAGTAATATTTAAAGCTTCATCAACTGGAACATTTGTAAATAAAGAAAAAACATAGAACTTTCAATACTGTCGTATATCAATGTTTACAGCACCTCTACAACTGTTTTTAAAATATTTATTATCCAGCTAATGACCGGTGTGAACCAGCCAAAACCTTGGTATATATGTTTACTACAATAAATTATTCATGGATGAATCCAGATATTTCACTTATGTTGAAATGAATGTTTTCACGGGTGATAAATGTTTTATGAAGCATATTTTCGGGAGTAGCCATGTTTAATGCAATAAAAATAAATTTATTACCAATGTTTCGATAAGATAGCACTTAGCCTCTATTGGGTGAAAAAATATATCAAAAGATAGAATCCCTCTAGAAGTCCAAGGAGTCTATGAAATCCCACATGCCATTTGCCTAACTACATACATAGGAAGAAGCAATCGATGTATAAATACTAAAAGAGATGAACACATTAATGAAGTAAAAAAAATTTTCAACATCTTCAGTACTTATTCTCCATGTTTTAGATACTGGCCAATGCACTGACTTCCCAAATACCAAAATCATATCCACATGCAATAACCAAGAACAAATAGTATTTAGCGAAATGATAGAAATTTTTAAAAACAAAAACTGCATTAATAAATGTGGCAAAACAATAAAAAATTACCATTATTTGGAAAAGTTTCTTAACACAAATAAATATAAAAAATATGGCTAAATGTAAATCAGACTATTCAACAACTACATGGAGCAATTGTATATATTATATCCATGTAATTATTACTATATATTTTTTCCACCCAGTAGAGGATAAGTGTTATCTTGTCGAAACGGTAATAAATTAATTTTATTCTATTGAGGACGGCTATTCCTAAAAACATGCTTCATAAAACATAATATTATATCTTAATATATTCTCACTTACTGAAAAAAACGTACCATTATTATTACTATTTAAAATGTTACAAAAATTTATGACTGATAATTAATTATTGCATATCTTTACTTAATATTAATCCGGATCTACATATAGTGCTAAAAACAAGACATTAAATTAAATTTTCAAAGTTTGCACAATTCAATCAATTGAATGACTGGAAAGACACATTGAACTTTTACATTATGCTGAAATAATTAACCAATCAGCTCATCTAGAACAATTGGTATATGGCACCGTCAGCACTATTCAGTTGTCAGTGAGCCCATAACTACTATTTCAAGAGAATGTAAATTATAAGTTTCCATTTCACATGAATAAATAATATGACATAATTAAAAGATGCCCAAATGCATTTTGTGCTGAATAAGTATTATGTGGTTATCTGCAGAAGTCAATGTCATAGGTATGAGTGCACAAATTTGACACTTTTAGATTAAATTGTAATAATGTGACAGTAATTGATAAAGAACATGAAATGTACCTTGGAAATAATTTACCTATTTCAAATGTTTTAAAGAATATGTGATGAAATGGAAAGTAAAAATGGAGCGAATTAATTATTAGATACACTAATAGTTAATTAAAATTTGTATTTTGGATAAAAATGATATGAATAGTAAATAATTACTAATAGATCATTCCAAAAGCTTTGAAATTTTAAACTGTTTCATCATAATATATATATAAACCTTGGATGTTTTTGAGACCGTATCTTGACTACTTTGAGTTTTAAAATATCTTAGTTCTTGCCTTCGGTATTTACATAGAATGGCTTTGTACATTACGTTGAAACATTATCTATGGGTTCACTTCTATTTGAAAAATGATGCTGATATGATGAAATAATTATTCTGGAAAAACAGATTGGCTGGTTATTTTAACATGAAGTCAAAGGTCATAAATTTATATTACCTTCAATTCGATTGGTTGATTTGTTTTAACTTTGGGAAATTGATCTATGAACATTATAAATTCCCATTAGCGCAAGTTATTTTGCTGAAATATTCTTGATTTTGGTTTTAAAAATTGACAATACAGTTAAGAATATGAAGATATTTTTATTAAAACGTACTCACTATATAATAAATAAATAAATATAAAACACTAATTAAAAAAATTATTTATTTGTAAAAACTATATCAACTGTAATTAAAAAAATTATTTATTTGTAAAAACTATATCAACTGCAAGATTTTTACCAAAAAGAATATTTAATTTCATGCAATGTTTAAAAACAATGCTTTTTACAGATTTTGATGATATCAGGTCTAAATACTTAAATGAGAATCATATTTTTCCACTTTTTTGCTTTAGTATACAGGTAAATAATTATTTGTAATATAATAAATTAAAATGGATGGTCAAAAGTAATATTGAAATAAAAAAAAGAAAGTATTATCTGCTTGTAAGATAGAAGATCTGAATTAAAAATGTTAGAATTTAATAATCAAATGATTTCTTGCTTAGGAGTTCATTACGAAATTCAACTGCTGAATGAAATAACAGAGCGAGAGTCACAATCCATGGAGCCTGAGCTCCAGAGTCCGCCATTCTATCATTGCAGAAAAGCATGCTGGGAATTCAAAAAGAATATAGTAATTGAATGGCTTACTATTCAGGGGTTCATCAGAAGTGACAGAGCTGGGCTGTGATCCATGGACCTTGAGCTCCAGAGTCTGCCACTCTACCACTGCAGCAAAGGATGCTGGTAACTCAGAAAGAATATAGTTATTGAATGGCTTATTATTCAGGAGTTCATCAGAAGTGACAGAGCTGGGCTGCGATCCACGATCTTTGAACTCCAGAGTCTGCCATTCTATCACTGCAGCAAAGCATGTTGGGAACTCAAAAGGAAGATATTAATTGAATGGTTGATTATTCAAGAAGTTCAAGCATCAGAAGTAGGTATGGACCTTGAGCTCCAGAGTCTGCTACTCTATTACTGCAGATAAGCATGCTGGGAACTCAGAAAGACTATAGTGATTGAATGGATATTATACATGAATTTGTAAGAAGTTCAGGGATTAGGAGTGACAAGGTTGGACTGTGACCTATGAACCTTTAGCTACAGGGACTGCCACTCTACTACTGCAGTAATGCATGCTGGGAACTTAGAAGGAGTATAGTAATTGAATGGTTTATCATTCAGTTTATAATAAGTTCAAGTATCAAAAGTAACAAAGCTGGGCTGCAATCCCTTGACCTTGAACTCCCATCGCTGCTCTAATACCGCAGCAAAGCATGCTGGGAACAGGAAAAAATATAAATGAATAGCTTATTATTCAGAATTTATAAGAAGTTAAGACATCAGAAGTGACAGAACTGGACTGCACTCTGTGGTCGTTAAGCTCCGGGGTTCGACACTCTACCATTGCACTGTATTATGTAAGATTCAGAGTGTAATTAAAATACTTATCCTGTGATTATATGAACCCAATAAGTGATGAAATCATTCAAAATCACAAGGAGCTCAGTAGAAATTAAAGTAGATAAAAACTATCGTTAAGAAATAAATAACCAAATATTATTCATTCCAACAGCATGTAAATTAACTTTTTAGTACTGCTTAAAGGATTATAATCATATCAAATATGTTACTCATAATTATTTGCAAGCAGACTCATAAAATTCTCCTTTTATCAGAATGAATGATTGGGTATTGATAAGTGAACAGTAAAACTGTATTTGCAAGTTTATTAAAATGATTCGTTACGAGTCCGTTTACAAATAATTATGGGTAATATATTTGAATGATAATGTTCTGTCACATAATTATAAATGACTAAATAAATTTACGAGAGCTTAAAATCAGATCAAATGTTTCCCTTGCTGCTGATGATTATAAATATTAAGTTAAATGTATTGATTTCAAAATAAACAAAATGTTCTTAAAGAGAAAAATTCTGTAAATTAATAAATACACATTGTTTACTTATGAAGTTATATTAAACATTGAAATAAAAGGGTATTATATATACTTTTAAGTTAGATGTAATTAGAGGGAATTTGAACCCAGATTTTCAAGCTCCTTTTAGTCATCTACTCCATCGTATACAACCGATACATACACACGAAAAAGATAAATAATGTCCTATATACATATTTCATACTGAACTAACACTCATCAGTTGGTCCAAATCATCATCTCCCACATATATATAATCAGTGCTCTGGCTTCAATCTTCTCCACTCTCCAATTCTTCAGCTATCCATATCATTGGAAATCTGATGATGGCATGTTCAAAGCCCTTATTTGCCAATTTTGATGTCATACCCATGTTGACCTTAAGTCATTTTGGCCCCTCATATGCAGGACCTTAAGCCTACTTAAATACATAAAAGAGGGATGAATACAGGCTGAATATGTAGTATTTAAATACCAAGTATATTATATATTATTTTAAGCTAGATATAATTAGAGGGGATTTGAACCCAGACTTTCAAGCTTCCTTTAGACATTTATTCCATCTTATACAACCAATACACGTGACCACATACATGCAAAAAAGATAAATAATTTCCAATAAACAAATTTTGTGCAAAATCACCATTCATCAGTTGGTCTAGACCATCACCACCCACACACATATATAATTGCATTGAAGATACTAGAGGATCCCATATTGGTATCATTTTTAATTAAAATTTCTATATTTTTGGATAGAGTAGGAAAAGGTGAATCTATATTTGAGAAATGATATAAAAAACTATAAAATTTAAGAATTTGTTATTGTAAAAGGTAGGATTAAAAAAAGAAAGGTAAATTCTATTTCTTCAGTGAATTTTTCCCCACATTTTTTCTTTTGTTGGACAACTCACGCTTATTTGAGCAGATGTGAGATATTTTTATTTGACACATTATCTACTAAACAATTATAGACTTTATTAAAGTTGTCTCGTTTCCCACGTTCAACAATCTATTAATATACTGGACGATCTTTTTAATCATTAGAAATCTGTCTTGTTTTAATAACTGGATAATTAGAAAGTGTCAATGGTAAATATATATGTACTGATTCTACAATTAGATTAATTCAACTATGAAAAAATATATAAATGTAACAAGAGCAAGATTGAAATGGGTAAAAGTATCATCATCATCATCATCATCATCATTATTATTATTATTATTATTATTATTATGATAACAACTTATTTTTCCTAACTATGGATGGTAAGCATTTTATAGCATTCTTATCTTTATTAGTGAATATCATTAGATATTAACTATGAATTTGCACTTCTTCAATACAATTCTTGATAACAAGCACAAATTCTTCTAGTTTTCTCTATTTCACTTCTTTTCATTCTTTTAAACCCATTTTCATCAAGATCTTCCTGACATCCATTCAACTTTTTTTCTCTCTTATTTGCCATTTAAGTATTTTATTACCTCTCTATTATGCATTTTTTCAACACATTCAAACTATCTTTGTCTGTTAGATTTAATAATAATATTGCTACTTTAATAAAAGTTCAAAGTTCTTTCTTAATTCTTTTTCTCTTATCCTAATTAATTTTTTTTTTTTTTTAATGAAATCCAAGATTTTTTTTTGTATTCCGTTTTCAGATTGTGTTCTAAAACTCTGAATCTTAAATTTTATTCACTGAATACATTCCAGCAATCCACTCCAAATAATCTATTTTAGTATGTAAAAGATAAAATAGCCCTTTAAATAACCCACTGCAGAGAAAATGCCTCTCTGACAGTCCCTCCCTGAGGAAAGGCGAAACAGGAGAACACTTATTAGGTTTGCCAATTGGTGAGAAATTGAGTGGTTTCTATCATCTAAATAATAAAAATATTTTGGATATTCATTTATCAATCAATATTGGATGTTTAGCTGGGTTGCTGTGGGCTGGTTTCTCAAAAAATAATCCTAAGCCTTTAAAAAAAAAAAAATCCAAGTTTACATGACCTACACTGAAATAAAATTATAGGAGGATCTATTACTATTGGACTACAATGTTCTTCAACCACTTATACATTAAAATTTTTTAATGATGCAAAACAATTTAAAATATTTAACCTTAATTAAATACATTTTAGACTAAATTACTGATAAGTACTCAGATTACAACTTCAAAATTATATTTTAACAGTCATTTCATATTATAAACCGATCAGTTCTTTTTAACAAACATTCTACCTGTGAAATTAAAAGTTTTGTAAAGCAAATCTAATCTTAGGAATATTACAATTTTTCCGATTTCTTCAGATATTTTGCTTGAAAAACTTATTGGAGCAAAGTCTTACTGACTTGGATTTTGCATGAAAGTTTACTCCTCTATGTGAGTTACTACTGCTTAGAAATCCTGTCTTAATATGTATTAGTCCATATGATGTATTATTTCCTTTCTATTTATCAATAAAATTGGTCGAGACATTTCCCCTAATTACCACTGAAAAATGAATTAAGTAAAAATTCACATTTCTATTATGAGATTTACAGAGAAGATAGAAAGAATATGATTATTAGAAGAATTGAGAGGCTTAAAAGATAGAATGTGAGAGATGGCTCAGAGAATTGTAAAAATAATCACTTTCATGTTATTTTTCTCCTTCAAGTTTAACTCAAAATGCTGTACTTTTTAGAATTCCAATTTGTAGAACTGAAATTCCATTTTTCTAAAATATATTTTGTTCAGAGTAATTATCTTTTAAAAACTATTCCATTTTTTTAGCTTTTAATTCTGTTTCCTTATTTTTACTTAGCATTTTATTTCTTTCTTTGAATTACTTCAAATGTGAATAATAAAGGTGAAAAGCATGTCACATATATATATATTGCTTACAATAACTTCTTTCATATACACTTTCGACTTTCCAGCAGTCTTCATCAGAGCTTTTTCAAACTTACTCTGCTTTCAGGAAAATAAAGAAGTTTTTATTAAAAAAATTTTTTGCATTAAAATGTATATGAAAAAAGTTATTATAAGCAATATATATGAATATACGAAGAAATGCAAAGAAAGTAAAGGAGAAGAATAAGAGTATATACTTCATGTCACATTTATTTGATATTTGTTCTACTTATAAATATTTTAGTCCTTTGTGATGATAAAAATAATATTTAAAATAAATATTTTACATTCAGAACCTGATAGGCATTGTTCTAATTTATTTTATTATTATATATATTAATAACGTGAAAGCTAAACACCTTCAAACAGATATGCTTTAAAAATGCTTATGTGACAGCCAATCAGATGGAATAATGGCATCACATTTTTAAAGCGTATCTGTTTGAAGGTGTTTAGCTTTCACGTTATTATATATTATCTGTTTACGCTTAAATTTAATATATTATATATATTAAAAAATACATATTAATATATGCACACCCCACAATATGTGTGGACATTGTTATGCATGTTTTTGCATAAAAAATGTTGTCACACATGCATGCGTTCACACACTCAATAAAAGATCTGCACTGAAAAGCCGAGGAAGTTCTCAGACTAGGTCTATCCATCTGATTTCGTTTTTTAACTATTTACATGAAATTGTTTCAGCATTATTCACTTTTACAACGCTACATTATTGAATAATGTAATAGAATTAATTAGAAAATAAAATAAAATTTATTATTAACTTACTTAATCTATCTGTTAAAGTCTTTTCAAGTTTTTCCCATGTTAAAGCTTGTGAAGCCATAGTTGCCTGCAAGTTTTCTATTTGTCGTAGTAAAGGTCTTGTAGCTTAAAAAAAAGATTATTATATCTTAACACTATATAAATGTATGGAACTGTTGTAACTGCTACATATGTGGCTATCTTCACATGAGCATTCTAATATTCTATTTGAGCAGAAAAGAAATAAATATAAACCATGGCATCATGCCCATGTGAATGTGCTCTACCTCCCCCAGTGGTGGAATTACATCATTTTGCAATTATTTTTCCGTTTTATACAATCAGGGCATGGACATTTACATAACCAACCCAGTCAGTGTGAGATCTTCAGCTTGCTAGTTAATAATAGATACCTATTTCCTGATCAATCCAGGATGGTTAGTTAAGTTGGTTATGGATTATCTAAAAAAAACAACAACTTAAGCCTGCTTGTGATCTGAAAAGTTTCGAGTCTCATTTAGCCTGAACTACAAATTTCTCTCTGGTTATCAATGTTGATCTACAAACAAGTCATTATAATTTGAGAGGACATCTTTTATAATCATATTCTACTAATATTATATGGACAAAAATACAATAATTTGGAGGAAAAAGAGATAGTGTTCTCGGTAAGAGAACAAATGCTTTTATCAATCTTTATTAACTCTTTCAAAAATATTACAGAAATATAAAAATAATGATTGTCAGAATAATTTACACTTCTGCCTAAAATATATGTTTTCAGTAATGTCTTCTTATTCTTGCCTTTTAAAACGGGTTCACAAATTAATCAATAACTAAATGTTATAGAAAATTAAAATATTCCAGCTCTTTAAACAAGACTGACTTAAAAAAAACTGAATAGCAACGGTGAAAAAAAAATCACTACTCATTCTATCAAGATGCTGTTAATAAAAACTAACGACCAAAACTTCTCTAATTTAGTTCGTTTGTTTGTTTTTTTAAAAAAAAAATCATTCCTGATACAAAATCATTTTCAAAATAAAATTTTATAATACTAAGGGTTGATAAGGGTTTGTCGTGAATTTCCAAAACCTATTTTAATTAAGAGACTCTCTAAAGTTGGAGTATACTTAACATATCTTCTCGCAATGATGATCTATGAATTATTTTTTTTAAAACACATATATTACATAGTGTGTTCCAGTGAAAAGATGACTGATTTTTCTCTCCAAATGTCTACAGTGCCATCTTTAAACCAACATGTGTTTAGCTATTACTACAAAAAGATTGAGACATGAAATATGATTGTGTACTTCATATCTTCATAGAAGGTCTTTAATATTCTCTGCACTATCACAAAATCTTGCAGAAGACTTTCACTGCCATATGCAGTTTTAATCATTTTAAACATTTCAGTAGCAGTTTTGCCCAATTTAAAACAAAATTTAATATCCATCATGGGATAAAATACAAAATTCATTACCACAATTCATGTTATAATTCAGGATCCCGATCCATTAATGTCTTTAATTATAGTGAATAGCTAAACTAGGTTGCTAATTAACACTTGTTGTTTCAAAGAACTTGGAGAGCAGACTGGTGACTAAGACATATTGTGTATGCCCAGATTATTTTCACGATATGTTCAATTTAAAATGATTTATTATAAGATTAAATATGATGGAATAAGGTCTCGTAGAAGCTCATATTTTATAAACTATAACATATCTGAACAAAGAAATATGAATCTATATACTTATTCAGTGCATACAAATCAAAAACTAATACTAAAGAATAGCACTAGAAACTTGTATGGGATCCACAAATAATAAATCATAATATACTCAAAATAGAGAAAGAATGGAAAATTGTCAACATAGGTCAAAAAAATAGTGTTCCTCAAGGTTAAAACAACCAAGAAGCATATTTTCAGATCAGTAACTTCAAAGTCATTGTATGATGCTAGGATTAATGAAATATGTATTAAGAAGCCTGAATCTCACACTAATAGAGCTTTATCTCTGGATTATTTAAAGTGCATATATTACCAGAGAAAATTAAGAATGACATGCATTAGCAAATTATTGAAATATATAGCCTATGATTTCTGATATCATTAATAATGTGTTTATTGATCAAATGAAATAATTAAATTTATGTTATACCAATAATGGGAAAGTTCTATTAAAAAAGAAATAATTTTAATTTTGTTATTTTTTTTTTATGATGTTAAACTTATACAAGATATTAAGTCTTATAAATATATATATACATAAAAACAACAACAAATAAACAATATCATTAAAATTAAGTTTTAGCTACAGGGGTTACAACCCACCCTTTTGTAATATTACGTACCAATACAATTAATAAAATGTTCCATGCATGACAATATAAATTAGCATATTCCCACTAAATAAAATAATAATGATTAAAATATGCCAATTTTTTCAGGTAAGCAACTTTTATATGTTAGCACAAACCCCAGAAATATCAGCACACACTATCACTTAAATGTAATTACATCATATATCCAAAGACAGCGGCAATCACCAATTTCATCAAATGTTTGGAAAAAAATTGAGCCTAGTTTTAACATTATATAATTATTCTTTCCATTCAAAAAATAATTTATGAAAGGTCTAGATGTACTTTGCCATTTAATATGTGTCAAAATATTGGAATTGGACTGCACAAAGTGGTGCAGCTACATGCTCTATCACTTTCTAACTTTGCAAATAGATTTTCAATGACAGAAATTGGGGCATCTAAGCCAGTATATTTCATTAAAACACAAATTCAAATTCTTTAAATGACTTGATAAATTGTGTGATCCAAAAGAATTTCTTACAGAACGACAAGAGGTGGCAAATTATTTTTGAATCATAAATCTTTATATATAGCAAGAATTTAAAAATCATAGAATTGTTTTTTTTTTCTTTTTGTATTTGTCAACCTTGCATAAAATATAAGTTTAGATTACTTGGATTATTTTAATTTTTATTCACACGCATATCCCATTTTTTTACCTGCAGTAACATTATGAAAATAAAACTTCTTTTGTACATGTTTAAATCTCAGTGGTGAATTATATAGTAATACTAATTACAATTTTAATTACCTTTTCTACAATCTTAATTATTTAACACAAGATGGCCAACAACTTTTGAAGCAATAATTAACATATGTGCATACTGACAGATGTCAGCATAGAACAACCAATCCTAAAATAAACATTTGCTTCTAGTTTCAAGCAAGAAACTTTATAAAGCCAAGTTCATTGCAATACAATATGTACTAATTAAGACAATCAAATACTTAATTACTCAGGAGGTCATGTGATATTTGAGCATTATTCTGAAAATCTTGAGTCCATCATTCTATAATTATAATTAAATCACACAGCATATATAAAAAAAAATTCTTGTAGATCTTATAAAATTAAAAATATTTATAAAAAATATATAACTTTTTTAAATTTACCACATCTACAATGACTTTTTTTGTACTGATGAGCCTAGGATTGAACTCATCATTAATTTATATTTCATAATATATTAATTAGTAATTATGTAATGAAGATGATGATTTAACTAGTTTATGATATATCCACAATTTTCAATTACGTATCAAGAGAGAAAATTTATATGCTACACAGAATGATGGATATGCTATAAATCATCTGCACCTTAATACTAATACATATAATCTACAAATAGTATAGCAATTATATTACAGAATTAATTCCATTGTATATATTGTAACCACAGCTGTGTGTATGCATATATATATATATGTAAAGTAAAGGTAGAAATAAACACAGACATAAAATTTTTGTAAATATTTTCTACATTTCACTTGGAATAATAATGACTGTAAAGGGTTAAACAATTCTGAATTAAAAACAGAATTTTATTATAAATTAAAATATTTTAAAAAGGTCTAATAAATAATTATTATTTGTAATTCTGATTTTGAAAGTTAAAAATAAGCATGTTTTCTGATAATTATAAAAACGTCTCTTTTTGAAATCTTTTAATTAATTGGTAAATCTCTATCTAAGTAAAAAATGTATATCACATTTTGATAAAAATGTCAAGCTTGTTTTCAAAAGGGATTAGAGAGATTAAAAAAACACTGTTTTCAATTAAGGTGTTGTTATCACCCAAAAATCAATTATATAAAAGGGGATCAGTTCAGTTTAACTTGTAGCTTTTGTAAGAGCTAACCAGAAGAATCTGGTTTTAATATTTTAAGCAGGTGCCCAAATTGGACAACTGTAAAGTTTGGATATTAATTTTTTTTTTAAGACAGTTCTTTTCTTAATATTTTTGGTGAAGCAGTTGGGTAATGGCTAGATGCAAAATATTTTGTGAAGAGTTAGCTGCAGTTTGTTCGTAATTGTAGCACAGAGTGGCCCAGTAGAGCTAGCTGCAGAGATGGCTGGGAGAATTATACAGAGGACTGCCATGAAAACATAAGAATGCAAGGAAGCAGCTGCCCTAATTTACTGCTGCACTTTTGAATCATGAAGCTGATCCACTTCTATATTCACTAGTCTGCTTAAATATGAAGAAGAGAGTTTGCTGGCCTGAAGTCTGCAAGTCCGAGACAGAAGGGAACCTAAATTAAGACCAACTTATCTGGACTATTACTTCCTGATTATGATTTTCCTGAACTGGTCCCCAACAAGAGAAACCATCAGTTGTTGAAGAAGTAGTCATACGTATATTGCTGTGTCTATATCCAAAGAAGCACAGATAAATATATTTACAGTGAGTTGTATTTTTTTTGATATTCCTTAAAAAAGACATTTTAACTTAATAACTTAAAGAAAAACAAACAAGTAACTTTTGCTTGAGTTGAAATCTAACAGCATTATGTATAATAATGAAATTTTAAATGATTTCTTTGGTCTGAAGTGTCAGATATATAAAACGATTTTATTTTTCGTTTATTAATGAAAAAAAAGAGACATTTTATATTTAGACACCTTGATAATTAATTAATCAACAAGTACCTCTAGTTTGAAAAGAAAAAAAAAACAAGCTGTAATAGAATTTGATAACTGATTTTAAATTATACCTATATTTTTTTTTTATATGTGTGAAATTTTCTGTATGTTTTCCAAATGGAATTAATTAGGAAAATATAATATTATTATTGTAACAAATTAAAATAGAATATATATGTAGAATTTAATCATTTTTTGTCATTATTGAATATCAATTGAAATATGCACATATATATGTAAACCACCATATGGCAACTTGAATTTTGTATATTAATCACATATATGTAAATTGCAATATGAAAATTTGAAATTTGTATAGTAATCAAAATCAGAAAGCTTTTATGTGTATAGCCTTATTTTTAGAGACCTTAATTTCATTTCTTTTATTAATTATCTAATAAACTTATTCAGTTATTAAATATTATTCCAGTGATTCTAAATATTTTTAGAATATCTGTTGCCATGAGCTAGATTCGTAAAGTAATGGCCGATATATGAATGGGGATGTATATTAGTGCTTTTGGGCATCCAGAAAAGATCAATCATCATCCTGGTTGGCGTAAAAGAGAATACCCTTTAAAGACCGTGCACTACATTTTATTTTAGTTTAGTCCTATTAGAAATTAAGTTTATGGATGACTAGTACATTAATACTAAGTGGCCAGAGCATCGATGATGATCAGAATGTTTCAATATCCCAGCATTATTGTTTTTCTGATTTTTTGTTATTATGTATTCTAATGGATGAGCACTTAGTTTGTGCCTCCAAATTAATGGTTAAATAACTGCCCCAAGCTGGTAATGGCTCAATAGTTAGCCTGGTCAACAGAAGACCCATTTCCAATCCAGTCACCAGATTGACTGTTAATTTCTTTTGATGGATCATTCATAATGATGAATGATTACTTGGAGTATTACTCATACTTACTTTTATTTATAATGCTGGTTGATGGTAATTAATTATGCTTATAGTTGTTCTGAGGAGTGACTGATCTTTAGCTATGCTGATCTCTGAGTGATCGCTATAGATTGCTCATACTCTTTAATAAAGATCCAAATTACTTATATATATATTTTGATATTAATATCATTATTGTAAATTTTATATTTTGAACTGGGGTTGATGATGATATATCATCTACCCCATCCCATTACAATATATTAATTCTAATATTCTCACAGATAAAAGATATGATTTGAGAAAGAAAAACTCTGAGAAAAGTACTTGTTATTGTATTGAAACATCAGTTCCTGGAAATAATACTATGAATTCATATATATATATATTATAATCCATAGTAGGATAATCATATAAAATAATATAATCTATAAATATATATGACTTTCTGCAAAATAGTATTTGCTCTCAACTAAGGAAGATAGTTATTATATACTCTCTGCAATGACGTAGAAAGGTGTTAACATTTAATTAAAATCTGTTAAAAAAAAGAAAACTTATATTACAGAACCAAAAAACTAGAACAGTTAAAGGTTGTTCTATTTTTGTCTAACCAAAATGGAGATCAAAGTCGAAGACAATAAGAATCGAATAATAGAATTTTAAATTTAGTTGATTTCTATTAATTTTTGTAAAAAAGCTATTCCATATGAACAGTAGTTGAGTCATCTCATTATGTTTGTTTACACCACTTCAGCCTTTTTACGATCTCCATAGTTTCTCTAAATGTATTGTGATAGTGATTGGTATATTTGGATAGCATTTTATCTTGGAGAAATCTAAGCAAGGGCCTATCTTATGGAGCATTGGTATGGAGAAATCTAAGCAAGGGCCTATCTTATCTAGCATTGGTATGAGAGTTATTCATTTCTCTGTAAGTGGTTTAGTATACTTCCCAGAAAATTTTATAGAATTCTAGAATCTTATGAAAGATCATATCCTTAGATCTTCCTAGATCACCAATAATCACATGTTTAGGAGAAAATGTCTCAATATATGTCCAATTCTATCATTTACTCAATTTAACCCAGGAGTTGCACTAATGTAAATATTTAATCTTAGATGACTATAAGCAAATTTTTAGAATTTTGATTTTTAATCCATGAAGTTGCATAATACAAATTCATAGTACTACAAGAAAAGAAAAAAAAATCAAGATCGGTGAGATATAAATATTACAGTACTGGATTTAATATCAATAATACTTTTACAGTATTAAAAATCAACACTATTAAAGAGAGAAATAATTAAAAAAGTATAAAAGAGTTTTAAAAAATGAATAACAAAGACATTATTAACAAAAGACATTTTATCATCTGTAAAATTGTGAGTTTTTTCTTTCACGGGAGTCACTACAACCTATTTAGAAAACAACTTACCAGCACTGACACTTTGAGTTAATTCTTGATTTCGTGATTCAGCTTCCTGTAGCCTCTAAAATTAAAAAAAAAAAAAAACATTCCTTACTTTAATTATCATTATATGCAAATATAAAAAGTACTGTGAGACTTTTGTACTAATAATATATATTAAATAAAAAATTATACATTCACATGTTAAAGAAAGCAAAGCAAAACTCCATATAGTATGTGCTAGTATTGGAGATGTGATCATGTGATGCTTGCTGGTTTAATACTATAAAGAGTATTAAATTTAATAGTTGTGTTTCAACTTTTCCACTTTGAAGTAAAAAAAGAGAAATCTACTTATTATAAATAAGATTGATGCCTATTCTGATTTAGGATTACAGATGCTTGGGGTTTGGCACAGCTAATGAAAAAGATTTCCCTTAATCTGAATCTGTAAATTTTGTATTATTATAGTAAATAATTTACAATATGGCTATTATTATTCCAATTGTTTTCGATCATTATCAGTCTCTGTAGAATAAAGATCTTTTCACGTATAATTCAGTTTCTCTGAGCCATAGTCTCTCTTTTTATACCACACCAACAAACAGCTATCCATCTCACATGAGGTCACTTTCTAGGTCTTTTATAATCTTTTGGGATTCCATTTAAGATTTCAACTGTACACCCATTATCATCTCTTCTACCAAGATCTCCTGCCCAACCCCATTTCAATCAACCTTTTCAATGATGTCTAATTACTACACCATATTCTCTGAACCTAGCAATGCTTTACGATTAGCGGAGATCATTGCAAAGACCTAAACCTGGCTCATCATACAACATACAATAGTGATGTTGTAGAATAAGGCGAACAGCTTTTAAATAGCCTACTGCAGAGAAAAGATTTCTTAACTCCAACAGCCTCTCTTATGAAAACAGTAAAGGAGAAGATATTAATTCATCATGCTTGGCAATTACTGAATAATTACGTTCGAATCATTTTTCAAGCTTACTATACGTTAAGGTCAAAAATAGTTAGATATCGTTTACTAATGATATTGGGTGGCTACTTAAGATCGGTTTACAAATGACCTAATCACTATGTTATAAGATTCCTCATATCATCATTAAAAACTTCATTGAATGTTTTCTGCAACTGCATTGCACGAGCAGACATCTTCCTGAGTGAATTTCCTTAAAACTGTACTGCGTGAGCAGACATCTTCCTGACTGAATCAGTTTCACTATATTGATTGTTTCCCTGGAACATTAGTCGCAGGAATGTTTTATATTTTGATATATAGGAGTAATGCATGGATCAACTAGCTGCAGTAACCCTCTACTTCATATAACTTTGAAATGATGATCAATACATATATATATATATATATTATATAAAGAGCTCACAAATAAGCTCTTAACAAGCTTTGAAGAATATCACTAATCCAAGACTGGTTTCTGCTACTGGCTTCCTCAGTGAGATGTTAGGATATTCAAGCCTCACTGAGGAAGCCAGTAGCAGAAACCGGACTTGGGTTAGGGATATTCTGCAAAGCTTGTTAAGAGCTTATTTGTGAACACACTAAATAACATTTGTAATACAAGCTTGTTTAAATTAGATCATGTGATAAATGACTTGATTTTTTTTTGTAATGTATATATATATTGAATGACATTTGTTTCAAATGGATAAAATTAGGTTAAAAACACGAAAAAAAAAAAAAAACAACCCAATTTCTGACTCGTACCTGTTGTAGTTCACTTATTTCTTGCCTAAGATTATCTTCTCGTCTATTGTGTTGTTGATCAGCTCGGGCCAGATTCAGTCGCAAATCTTCAATCTTTAATAAAGAATAAAGTAATCAATAAGAGTAATTTACTAGAACAATTACGATTTTTCAAATTGAAAATTAGCTCATTTGTGTTATATATATATATATTTCATTTAATACAATTTTAAGTAAATGCAAAAGTATAATTTTTAAAAATTTAAAAGATCTGATGATCAAATTAAACCCTTCTCAACCAAGACTTTAGTTTTAAAAATAGAGGACTAAATGTTTATGAAACTATGCTATTTGCAAAGTATAAACAATAAACCAAAAAGCAGTAAATTTGATATTTAAATTTACAAGAACACTACACAGATACCAAATTTAAAAAAATTAAAAAGTAAAAATGGTGTATTTTCTATAAATAAATAAATTGATTCAAATTCTTTCAACTCCAGTTCCTCCAGCTAACATGAGCTCGAGTGGTCAGTAGATGCCAGAACTGTAGGACAGATTTGCTATTTAATAATGTGTAAACAAATGTCATGGGATGTTTTATTTGTTATAATGAATCAATTAACATAGGATTTTATCCATTATAGCGTCAGTTGCTTGAGATGGTCAAATAATGTTCAATCACCAATTTCATTAAATTTCTCAGAATGACAATTCTTTTCAGTTGAAATTTTTTCTTACAATATTTTGCCCTCAACCCAAAAGAATAAACTTCTCACAACTGTATAAGAATAAAAATAGAATACAAATCACCAATTTATTGGATATTAATTCTTCTGAAATCAAAGATCGAGTTAAATGAATTAATTATCAGGCAGCATAGACTTTGCATTACATTAATTAGTTTTACTTATAGAGGTACTTTAATGAGAATGTTACCGCTCATAATTTTAAAATGTAATTAAATAAAATTCTTAAAGAAAAAGTTTATATGTTCAATCTAAAAGCTGAGTTTTGACATATTTTTTAGGAAATGTATGCAGACAATCCAGCATGACAGTTAACTCTATCCTAAAAAAATACCATGACCAGAACATGTCCACTGAATATATGAGAATCAATATTAAATACTGTAGTTTACTTGGTTAGTTTTCAATATCTTTATTGTCAGATTAAAATGTAAGCCAGAAAATCATGTGCCACCTAATAGTAGTAATAAGTATATACTTTTATGATGTATTTAAAAGAAAACTGTTTCCTTTAAAGACGATTGTACCACCATTCTCTTTTGCTGCCTTGGAAAACAATAAAGTTTAAATGCTATACTCATGAATATAATTTGAATAATTGTTTAGCAGTTACTAAGCAACTACCTTCTAAAAATAACTATTTAAATAAATTTTCATATGCTGTTGAATGATTTTTGATAACAATTTATTATAATTCATCTCATAGAATTTCAAAATCTTTACCGAATTATTTAAAATTCTCATTTTTAATGCACGAGCTTCCAAAATGGTGTAAGTAAATTTATCTCCGAGATCCATATTAGTTATCATTTCCTTGATTTAAAACCTAATTTATAATATATGCTCACTAATCAAACTTATAAAAATCTTAATGAAAATATTCAAACAATACTAATTATTTTACAGTTTGGTAAACTATAAGTGGACAATTCTTTTACTCAGTTTCACTTTAACACTTGCTTTTAAAAAAAAATGCTATACAAAGAAAAATGTTATATTTAATATTTTTTATACTGCTTTTACGCAAGAAGCAATCATATAATTGCATATAGTAGATTATAAGGTAACCTGTTAATCTTTAGAAAGCCTAAGAATAAGACTTCTAATATTTATTCTACTTTAAAACAATCAAACCAAACTAAAAAGTGATCCTGTGATACTAACAACAATATCACATGATGCTTCCAATATCAGTTCTCTTTATCCTACAAAGATCTATTCTATCCAATGTACGTTAGAGTTGTCAATGAACTCAAAATGTTATTGTGGTATAATATCTTCAACTCGCTTTTGGATTTTGTCTTAATTAGTGAATATTCAAGAACGGAACTAATGCTCTATGTATCTAACTGCTTAATTATAGTTCAGGCCCAAACCTTTTAAAATTTTTTTAAATATTGGATTATTAGCTTGAATAGTTTAAGGCAGTAAAAGATGACTTCCCAATACACAAGAACATAGTAGACATTGATAAATGCAAAAGCTAGAAACCACTCTGAAGCTTTTGGTATCCATTGATTATGCAAGCTTCTAGGTGGCTCAAGATTACAGTGAAAAGAATTGCTTTTTGAGATGCTATATTAACAAGACTGTTTCTGAAATATAATTTCAAAAGCCAATACAATTTCTTTATAAATAAATACTTTATTCTTCATAAATAAGCAGTGAATGTTCTTTGCTATAAATGTTAAAACATCCAATAGTTTAACATATAAAATGCTTGGAATATCAGTTTATTTTTTTCTTTCTATGAATGCCCATTTAATTTTCCCAAATCAAATTGATTTTCTAAGTATTATTTTACAAGAGACTCTGAATCAGCAGCAAGAATGAAGACCCCAGAATAATTCTGAGCACAAAAACATGTCACCAAATATATTTTCTGATAACGGGATCATACAATATCTTGAAATTTTCAATGGAAGACAAGAACTTTGTAAGAACACCTATTTCAAAATATATTAGATTTGTAATAAAGCATTTTTTAAATTAAAAAATTCATTTTAGGTCACACTAATTCACATTTGTCTTTAAAATTAAAAGCAAATCTATTAATTCCAATACGTTATCTTCCCAGTTCAGGAAATCTAAATCAAAACTAACTTTTGGAGCTTTAGACAATTTTTTCTTTTCATCATTTTTAAAAAAACAGACTTTTCATTTGATGATTTATAATCAGCACTCATTTCATTTCTGATATCTTTTAATTTTATCATCCAAAGTCAAGCGGATGTAGTTGAATCATCGTCATCTTCATTTCTATCTTTTAAATTCCATGAAGTAGAAGTTATTTTAGTTTTTGATACTAATATAGATTAACCAACTATACCATACCACTTAAAAAACAATCATTTATAGAAAATAAGATTCTAGCCTATTTTGATTTGTGCTAAGTGATATTTGGTACAACCAATGAAGGGAATTTCTTTGAAAGTGCCCTATAACCTTTTATAAAATCATGGTTTACATCCACCTAACATCTTATTTTAGAATGAGACTCAAGAGAATGCTTCAATGTTGAGATTCATACATTAAGTTTCAGTTCTTGAACACAAAACTGGCAAAACTCTCCATACAGTAGTGCCACTCAGTGCAAGCCAGAGTAATCAATGAATGCCAGAAGGCTTGTGCATAAAATCCCTATCTATGCCTACTCATCCAATATCCCCAGATTAGTTTCTGCTGCTTGTGGCCCTCGTCAGTGAGGAGTCTTGAATCTAAGAGCACTGCACCTAGATCTTAGGATCTAATGCAACCCTCCAGCACCCACCTTTTATCTCGACTCAACTACAAAAGTATGAGAATAAAATTGAAAACTTGCTGAGTGGCCCTACTGAATGGAGAGTTTTGCGTGTTTTAATAAAAGTTATGATCAAGCATAAGAAATGGTGATCACGTGATGTTTAATGGTTTAATACCAATCCTGCTAATAGGATAGTGGTGGCTATGGTTATTAAAGAACCAAAGACACCAAAATGTATGGATACTGAACTGAGTTCAGACCTATATGACTATATAAGCTAATGAGCTTGGATTGAAAATATTATTGTGTTTTTTCAATTTTATTCTCATAGTTTTGTAGTTAAGTAGAGATAAAAGGTGGCTGCTGGAGGGTTGCATTAACCCTAAAATCTAAATGCAGTGTTCTCAGATCCAAGGCTCCTCACTGACGAAAGCAACAAGCTAGAAACTAGTCTGGGATATTGAATGAGTAGGCACTAGATAGGGATTTTATGCACAAGCCTTCTGGCATCCATTGATTACTCTGGTTTGCACTGAGTGGCACTAATGTATGGAGAGTTTTGCCTGTTTAATAACAGTTATGAGCAAGTATAAGAAATAGTGATCATGTGATGTTTAGTGGTCTCTTGAATATAATAAATTACATTTATTCTATCAGAAAAATTAAAGATATATATTTTAATATAAAGCTAGCAATAATTTCCTTAAATAATAATAGTAAAATGTTTAGGAGGAAGAGTCAATTAAATATAATGATACAATCTCAATTATGCTTTCAGATATATATCAATAACACTACATGATGTTCACACCTTACTCACATGTAGAGAAATAGAATTCTCGAACTTATTTCATTCTCAAGAAATCGAGAATTTTTCTTGATGTTCTCGAGAATTCTCAAAGAAAATTAAAAATACCCCCCGTTTTAATTTTGAAAATTACTTTAATAACAATTTATATAAAAGAAAAAAACAAAAATAAATTCTTTGATGAAAAAAACCTGCAAGTTCCATTTTAACTCATTCAATCTCCAACTCCGTTGAAAATTATAAATTGTGTATAATCCAATTTTTAAATTAATTTAAAAAATAATGTTTTTAAAAAAACAAAAAATCAATCAATGAATCTTTTAGCGGGTTCTTCTTTTGGACACAATATGATCTGACATCGAAAATTTCCTTTCACTTTGTGTTGATGTAGGCTTGTGTTCAACACACATTTCACATTTTTCAAATTATCTGTCAATTTTCCTGCCGCTTCAAATAACTTCTTTTTCCAACACTAAAAATTTTTTCGCAATTGATCGAGCTTGTTTTAAAACTGTTTGTAGCGACTCTTTTAATTGTTGTTGTAAACTTACTGAAGTATTTTATTTGTAGGACAGCTTTCTGTCACTACTTCAATGTCCAAATTACAGTCAGAATTTCTATGTTTCACTTTATCTGCGTAATTATTTTGGGAATAATCTTTGCATATATTTTTAGCTAG
The DNA here is from genome assembly GCA_028023455.1 of Epiperipatus broadwayi. NCBI lineage: Eukaryota > Metazoa > Onychophora > Udeonychophora > Euonychophora > Peripatidae > Epiperipatus > Epiperipatus broadwayi. The sequence continues at coordinate 4,087,968 of JAQFVV010000059.1, forward strand.
TTTAATGATATAAATTTTGAAGCAGATTTGAAGATTTTTGTCATCTTGTTCTCATAAATGATTTGGATCTTGAAGAAACTTTAATAATAGAACTATCATATTATTCCTTCTCTTTGATACTTGAATTTTAAATTCATCCAAAAGCCTTGGCTCAATATTAAATTTCGTTCTTTTTGACTTTATAAAATACTTCCAGCAATCACTATAATTCTGCTTGCTTATTTTTGGAGTCTATATAAGTATGTATATATATATTTAACAAACTTAAATTTATGAATTCTATATAAAATTTACATACGGTACAATAAACACCAAGTACGCTGACAAAATCTCATTAAACATAATAATACTTAAAGTGAGAAAATTAATATAAGAGAGTTTTGTAAAAATAACTTGGTTTTCTGTTTTAATTTTTTAAATTCTTGAGAAATTTAATGTCATTTCTTGAGAATCGAGAAAAAATTATCAACTGAGAAATCTCAAGAAATCGAGAAAAAGAATTTTCGAGAATACTTGTGAGTAGAGGTTATTTGAGTGATCAAAGGATACTAGATGAGGTATTTATTGTAATATCCCCATTCCCAAAATTGGTTTCAGACTTCTGTCTTCATCAGTAAGGATCCAAGATTCAAAGACACAGAGTTTTCTGAATTTTAGGCTATTAGCTTGGGCAGTATAAAAAAGTAAAAGCAGGTTTCTTAATGTGTAAGTTCATTATATTTAAGTCTTTACTTATGGCAGCAAAAGTTCAGAAATTGGTCAGGGAATGTATGGTTACAGCATTGTACCATCTGGACCAAATAAATTAACCAAGCTTTCCATAGATGTCTCTGGAATACATGAAGGTAACTAGATTTCAGGAATAATTATATATTCTAGAACCATCTATTGAAAGCGAGAACAACAGTAAATTATTCCAGATGGTATACTATTGTAATATTCCCATCTTCAGAATAGTTTCAAGCTTTTGATTCTATCAACGAGAATTTGAGATTTAAAACCTTGAAGTTTTTGAATTTAAGATTATTAGCACAAATAGTATAAAGAAGTAAAAGATGGTTGCTAAATGCATTAATTCGTATTTTGAGTTTTAAGTCCATACTGATGGAGGCAAAAGGCAGAAACTGATCAAAGAATGTAAATGTTAAAATATTGTATCATCTAGAATTCATTAATTGTCCTTTTTTTTTTTTTTTATGGATGGTTCTAGAGAAGAAATATGCTTTTGAGTTTAAGAAGCAGCTCTACTCTAGAGTCATTTAGTGTAAGCGAAAACAATCAATGATAGCAGATATTATATCCATATACCTAAACTAATTTCTCTCTTACAGCCTTCATCAACATGCAGTCTGGAGTAACACCTTTAAGTATTTACTTATGCGATAAAAATAATAGCCTGAAAATCAAAGTTGGCTTAGATTCAAAACGAAGTTAAAAGATTGTTGTTAAATATTTAAGTGCATTAGTTCAAAACTATTCATGGTTGAAAGCCTGAGACTAGACAGAAGTTATGAATATAGTGGCAACTACCATTGAGTGTCCTCTGACTACTACTCAGTTTATAATAGATAGCTCTGAAATAGAGTGAAGAAAACTGCTTCAGAAAGACATTTGGAATGTAAGTAGAGAAGTCATTTGAAGTTTTGTTGCTTGGTTATATATCCTTGGAAAAAAAAAAAGACAAATAAAAATTTTAATATATCTATTGATATATAATCAAAACTGTAAAACAACAATTTATCCGAATTATAAATAGGGGTAGGGAGACGACGATGAAACAATAGAATTTATTGGTTTGACACCAGTATAAAAATTTATCAGAACAGTGAATCCGGAATTAGGTGAATACATTTTCTGATAAAACAAATTTAAATATTATTCATTATTTTAAAACCGAAAACAATTTGATCTGTTTTAAATTATATGTTTTTATTTATTTATTATATAATTGGAAGTTTGAGAATTCAAGCAATGTTTGAGCACAAAGTGAAAGACGAATCATGACAATCTCGTTCAATTAAACACCCTGCCCCCCCCCTCATTTTAAAACACAATAATCCCCTTCCATTAAACCCATTGTTTCCCCCTTCCATCCCCAACTTGGTTTTAAAAGTTTTGTTCACATGGACTACATAAAACACTTTTATTTTTGGGGTTTCCAATCACCCTGAGCTGTTGATCCAGTGGTAAAGAGATTGACTGAAGAAATCAAGCTCAATACAAAAAAAAAAATCTTTGAATAAGTAGATTAGATAATAAGACAGTTGCGTTCTGCCTCATCTTTGAAGATCATTTGAATATTCAGGTTACTAACTGTATAATATGTAATTACCTGTTCAAATAAAGACTCTTGTTCTTGCCGAGCCAAGTCCTTATACTTCTCCAAAGTTAAACGCATTTCTTCTTTGGCTGCCATTTCTGCACTTAAAGCTGCTTCCTAAGGTATATATATATATATAATATTACATACTCTAAGTGATATTACACAAGATATAGTGAGAATGGACAGAGACATACATTCAATCATCATTCTAACAGATTCATATAAAAAATATTGTCTGCTATTGCAGAGAGATCATTGTAACTAAGAGTGAAAAAGAAAAATATAACAATAAACATACATTAAAAATAATAACATAATAATTTTTGACATAATTATTTTAAGCTGCTAACAAAATGGTTGCTATAATTAAAGATGATACGGTTTTTATAATCATTTTAATATTACAACTATAGATAAAAAGAGACTGCATAAGATAAAAAAAAAAAAGATTATATAATCTAATTCAAGAATCACAAATACTTTCGCTTACATTGCATTGTTTGATATTTTGTGAATACGTCTTCTAATTTTTTTTTGCAAATTTTTCTTTCCGAAAGCCAGCAACACCTTATTTAAGTTTTATTCTCAGCTATATTGTGTCAATGAAAGCATTCTGTAATGCATCTCTTTAGAATGATTTTGAGATAAACTTCGTAACTTAACACGGTTTGCTTTTCTCACAAACGACTTGCAGGTTCAACATACAATAATCTTTTTAAAGAAATCTTTACTGACTAGAATTAAAAACCATTCCTATCTTTATTATTATTATTATTATTATTATTAAGTATCACTAACAATTACAGGAAATTACAATACTAATATTTTTCAGAAAGCCATATCGTCTGTTTGATAATTTAAACTTGTCAATGATGTACATTTTACTATAATGGCAGAATTATATCACTTCGTTGTAATATAAAATTATTGAAAATTTTTATTCAAAAATGCTTCACAAGATTTTAAAACTATTAAGACCAGATCAAAAGATTAATCAGTATGGCATTCAAATTGCTGAATGAAATGGTACTGAATCATATCGTAAGGATTCATCTTTGTTGGTCCGGCTTGTGAAGTGAGTAAATGGCAATAAGACTTCCTAAAAATAAAGATACTTTATGGTGAACTCAAGTATGCTGTATGTGAGAAAAACAAATCTTGTTAAAGTTATCTCAAAATCATTCTAAAGTGATACATTATGATTTATTCAGCCAGTAACATATGGCTGAGGATAAGATATAATACTAAGTTACAATGAAATAAGAAGTTGTTGCCTTTCAGAAATAAGTTTGCAGATAAAGCTAAAAGATATCATTCCAAGATATCAAACAATATGATGTATGCAAAAGTATTTATCACTCAGATTAGTTTCTACACCCATTGCAAAACTTTTCTTTAACTCTCTTTTTTTTATCTTAATCTGCCTTCTTTCTCTTTTTTTTCTAAAATTCTAACAACCATAATCACTTACAAATAGATGTTAATAATAATGATGATTATTTATGTCATTTTTGTTTACTATGTCAAATAGTATGAGATTGAATGATACTAATATAAGTTTTGATTTTATCAATGCATCAACCTATAACAACCCTTCATTCAGCCTCCCACTACAGATACACATATTTTTTTATATATAAAAAAAAACAATTTTTAATGAAAATGTATTTTAGACAATGAAATTCACTCTCATTTGTTATATACTCATGAGCCAGGCAAGGAACAAAAGAGTGATATATAAATTGCTTTTGTCAATTTGGTCAAGGAATTTGACTCAGTTAATCAAGTAGGATTGTTACCATATTTGAATTTAATTGGTTAAATTGATTCACATTTTACAGCTTCTACATGATAGGATAAGAGAAATACCCTAACTATAGGTTGTAAAAACTGGAATTTTGAAATGGAAAAGTGGCGTTAAACAAAGATGTGTAATTGCTCCAATACTGCTTTTGATTTTTATGATCATGGTCTGTGAAATTGTTCATAGGCAACATAATGAAACAGCTATCAATATACGATACAGATTTGGTGAGATTTTAAATTTGAATTGAATTAAAAAGCAAAAACAAGAATTTTATCTTTTTGGATTCTAGATTTACAGTATGCTGATGAATGTGATATTTTTTCCAGTTCAAAAGACAATCATAAAATGTATTCAACATTTTGAATGCAACATATAAAGATTTTTCCGAAGGTTTGTGATGATAGTGCTTCAGTTGTATTTGGACTATTTCCATCACCTAATATTAAGTATTAAATGTCTTTAGAAAAATTTAAACTTTATTTAAACATTCCAAATATATTCAACTTTTAGTAATAGCACACAGGTTAGTATATGCACAACATTTTGAGAGGTATTATTCTCCCCTCTTCTTCAGGTGTTGCTGGCCTGATCAGTGACAATACTAACATGGAAATCAAACCTGGACCCTTAGGTTCTTGAGTATTCAATTTTAACGTAGCACTCTAACCCACTGAACCATCCTGTTAATACTTTAATAATTCATGTTCAAAAAAGCCATGAATTTTTCATCAGCCAGTAACGGGGGGGGGGGGGATCCTTAGCAACTTTTAGCTTAGCTAGATTTCAACTTGAAATAAACAAATTTAAATATATTGGGAGTTTTATAAATAAACAAGTGAATTTAGATATTGGGGTGCAGCATAGTCTGCATTACACTGATTTGAACAAGTTAAAAAATAAGATATTTCTTTACAGGAAAATAATTATTAAAACCAAATTAGCTATGTACAGTGCTGTTAGACATGCTATCAATGTAATATAAAGACATTAAAAAAGTTTCACTTAAATCACTCTGTAAATTTTTTAAAAATAAAATGGCAGGACTATAAACGAAACAATATATACTTCAGCTTGCAGAATGTGATATTACAGAATTCACTATTGTAAAATCACACCTGCACTGAATTGGATATGAAAAACAGATGAACGATGCAAGACTTCCTAAAAAGATGTTTTATGGTGAACTCAGCATGCTTATTTTGGGAGAGATCGACCCTGTTTACATTATAAAGATTATCTCAAAAACATTCTAAAGGAGTGCAATGATGATTGTTTCCATTGGAAAGATATGGCAGAGAATAGAATACAATAGAGATTTACAACTAGACCTAGTGTTGAAAGTGGCTCTGAAGAAGACTGCAGGACAATCGAAACATAAGATTGTGTAAAAATATAGATCACTAAACGGTTTTTGCTGGAAAGTGTTCAAAGTAGTGGATAAATTGTATTTTTATAAAATTTTACAGCAAAATAAAAGAAGTGGTGAATTTGGTAATATTTCTAAAGAATAGTTTTCTGCCAAAGAAATGAAAAGATAGCATCATAAAATATTAAATAACAAAAAAAAATACGTGGATATAATTTGTTCACAAATTGCTTTATATAGTACTTTTTTTTATATTTTCCATAGAGTTAGAATGGTTATATCCAGTTTGCTGTATGATTTGGGTCACCTCCACTTTACAAATAAGGGTAAAGAGATCCAGTCAAAATGGTAGCACTAGCTATTATACATAAAACAATAAATAAAAGGAGAGAATGAAATTAAATAATAAATTAATAGAGAATGTAAATAAAAATGAAAGAGAGAAAAAAAATTTTTTTTTTTTGAAAACATATAATTGCAATAGAAAGAAAGACATCATTATTAGATGATGAGGCAAAATAATTGTCATAAATATGAAAAAGCTTTAGATATGAAGAAGAATAAGCTAATAATAGTAAAAGCATATAAGACAGAAAATAGATTTATAAAAAATATATTGATTGGAACAGTTAAAAAGTTGAAATATGAAAAGGCAGCAGAAATTTTGATGAATTCGGAAGTTAAGACATCTTATATATAAAATCCCTAAGTGTTTGTAATGTGGTCATATAGTACTCAAGTTAAGCATGTCTTTGTTAGAGGGCGTATTTTTCAAAGAAAAAAAATATTACTTGTTCCTTAATCGTTTTTTTATAAAGCATTTTATGCAAAGGAAGTAATTTGTTAAAGCAACAGATTAAAAAAAAAAAAAAAAGCTTTTCCATATGCTGGATACATTTCTGGATTCTATAAAAATATGATATTGGAATAAAACTTTTTAAAAAAGGCTCAGAAAAAAATGTGCTTTTGACTACAGTAGAGAACTTATAGGTATAATATTTAAATCACAAACAAAATGTGATTACAGTACATAAATTCATGTTTGAAATGTGATATTTAGTGAGGGGTAAAAATAACTGATAATACCATATTTACATTTAGTTTTGTATAGTTTGATATCGCAAAATTTGAAGCTCCACAGTAATATCATGCAGTATTGAAATTTATTAAAGCAACCAATTAATTACAACGACCTTTCCATAGGTCGTGTACATATGTTGGTATTTTAATACAGAAGACAGAATTTCCTGATAGATGGAATAATACAAGAATGGGCAATTTATTTAAAGAAAAAGGTTATTTAAAGAAAAAGGTAAAAAGCACAGAAAACTAATTACTTAAAGATCCGTTGTTTTAACATCAGTATTGTATAAAATATTTATCTGTATAGTTATCGGGAAATTGGTTAAATAAATACACGAGAATTAAGAGAGATGCTGAAAGGGTTTAGACCTAATAGATTTATAGGAAGTAGCTTATTTGCAATCACATCATTTTAAAAATGGATAGGAAAATAGGCAAGCATTTTCACATGGCTTTTATAGACATGGAGATGCAGTGAATAGATATGGACAAGAATGTAAAATTTGGAAATGGCAGTTTGCTGGATCTGATTAGGAAATACCAATTATATTTATCATTTAGGAAATATAGAATCAGAGTCTAAAATGATGTATTAAGGCAAGGTGTCCTATAGAACTTATTTTGTTTTAATGAGAAGTGGAGTTGGCAGTCAAGGGATTAGGAAACAGAGTAAAAATACTATTAATGGACAACAGATTGTATGTATTACTGAGTCTTTTATTTACTACTTTCTTGTGTTCAGAAAGTAGGGAAAAATATGCAAATACTTTTAAAAATTTGCCCAAAAATGGATAAAGAAATAAGAATTAAATTCAATGAAGAAAAATCAAAAATAAAGATAATAAATATTAGAGAAAGAGACAAAAACACGAATGTGGAAAATAGATATAAGTACTTAGAAGTCATTGTTACTATCCAAAAGAATTAGTTGGGTGAGTGAGAAGTGGAAATTGATAAATAACGTAATGTAGAATAGTCAATAAAGAAATTAATATTGTTTTCATATAATAGATATGATGTAGCAAGAATGGTATGCGAGATGCAGTATCAAAATTAAACCATGGAATGAATGAATTATTGCATATAAATAAAAAAATGTTGGACATAAAGGGAAATAAGAAGATACAGTTTGGAAATGGATATGTGGTTAGTCAATGAGGCAATTCAATGAATGATGAGATAATCAAGTTTCTACATAAGGGGTGCAAGAAACAAGTTGAAAATATTTGGTAAAATGTAATTTATGGACAGTAATAGAATAGCAAAAATAATTTTTTAATTGGACCTTTGAGTAAAAGTCAAATACCAAAGTGGATGAAAAAATAGTAGGATGTGACAAAAACTGGAAAAAGATTTTATGTCAGTTTATCTATGTTAAAGATGGGATGAATATGTTGCAAAATTGTTGAGAGTTACAATAATAAAGAATGAGACAAGAAAATAGACTCACTAATCAAAAAGCAAGAGTTAGAGAGTCAATATGGGGAGCAATGAGTACATATAGAAATAGGCAAATTATTAATTATTGGGTAAGAGGCAGTTTATAATAATATAGAAAGTAGTTTACTCTTAAATACTTAAAAAGATCTTTAGCAAATAATTGGGTTGGTTTGTAAATAGTATAACAAAGATGTAGAAAATTAAGCATTTATTAATAGAATGTAAACAGTCATAAACAGAAAGAATGCAAATAATAAAGTTATGGGAAAATAAGTATCAGCCGAGTAAAAGTGGATTTGGATTGGATAAAGATAAAGGCAAGCTTGGGAATGGGCAAAAGTTGATGATGTGAAAATGGGAAAGAGCTTAAACAAATTTGAGGTTTTGGATCTTGTACAGAGTAGGAAGTGATAAAGGAAAAAAGTGATGATTAATAGTTTTTGTGTGTGTGTGTGGGAAGAGATTCATTTCTCCTGACTTCGATAAAGCAAAAGTCAAAAAGCACTGTATCATTCTATTTTAACTTCATATAAACATGAATGACTCTTTACTCTAGAGCCATCTGTAGTCAATTTGAATAATCAGAAAAAATCAGATGGTACAGCATTTAAAATTTTCATTGTCGGACTGCTTTCTGGCTTTTTTTAAAATCATATCTTGTAACAAAAAAATTTGACCACATTAAAGTGGGGTGTTATTATTAACATTCCTAGTCAAAAAACAAAAATGCTTACACTAAGAAAAGAATTGTGGTGAACTGACCCAGAGCCATATCTATATAACTTAGCTTGGGTTCTTAAATTTAAAGTTTTTTTCAATTTCAGGCTTTTATTTTGCATAGTGAAATTGATTTAAATATAGTTGTTAGATGTAGCTGCAAATTCAGAAACTAGTTAGGCAATGGATATTTAAATGCACTATCATATGGAAATTAGCGATTACTCAAGCTTACTAAAAACGGTACAACAATAGAGAATTGTTCATTTTATCACATATTGTATAAACTAAAGTATCAAGTGATAGTATTATAAACAATCAACCACTTAAAAAATCTAAAAACTATACTTATATATATATATAAAACACAATACAATGAAAAAGTGACTGAATCCCTCTCCAAGTTGCCTAAAGCAGCATTTCCGAATCAATACATGTTATGTAATAGCATAATTTAACTATTCACCACAAAAATTTATGGTATTAATCTGTCTGAATCATGAATTACAACATATTCCTTACCTTTGTGAATCATTTTCAATGCTCTTCCTGCCATGACAAAATCTTGCAAACCACTTGAAAGTGCTCTTGCGACTCACGACTTCACTGCCACCATCTGAGTCATTTCAAATGCTTCAGAAGCAGTTTTTCCCAATTTAAAACAAAATTTAGCATTAGTGCGTTGTTTCACAGAAGATTAAAGGTATGAAAATTTCGTAATTTATGTCATTACTCATGATTCAAATATGCTGATTCCTTAAAATTTCCGTAATGAATTGCTAAACTATGACACTGTGTAACACCTATACTGACTAAGAGATGGCACTGTAGACAGTTTAGAGACAATCAGTTACCAGTCATTTTTTTCACTGGGTCACACTGTATATGTATAAACAGACAAATATGATTAACTATAATTGCCAGTATTTTATAAATCATTTAACTAAATTCTTACTTGGGCTTGGCTGTCCTTTGTGACAGTTGCTTTATGAAGATCTGCCATTTCTCTGTAAAAAGAAAAGATCTATTAAATGGTGAAAATACACAAAAATTCAGTAATATTCCAAATTATTTTTAAAATATAATTTAACTATTATCAATTTCAATAATATCTCTTGGAAGTATTATATGAGCAAAGACCAATATTCAGACATCTTATTTTCTCATATTAACGGCACCAGTGCAGTGGTAGAGTGTCAGACTCTAGGACGTGGGTTCCCAAGGTCATTCCTGATGCAGGCATTCAAACTTTGTATGAACTCTCAATCAATAAAGCACTTTGAATATTTTGATCTCCATGGTTTAATGCTGTCATCGTGCATGGATTACAACATCCTCCCAATTGATTCCAGTCCTGGTTCTCAAATTTGTTTTATGAATTCCAAAGTAATAAAGCTATTAAAATAGAAGTTCAATTTGGAATTTATTTACATCTGCCATTTAAAATATCTTTATATATTTGTTAAAGTAAATCAATCGTTTGTTACTTGGGAGATTATACCATATTGGATGGCCAGGCTGTGATCCATAAATCTTTAGTTCTCCATTTTACTATATTTACCAAATAGGGCTCACCATTCTTTAAATATACCCTAAAAAATAGTTTACTTTTTTAAAAAGTTTCTAAAAGAAGCATAAAAACAAGAGTGCAAAATAAAAATTAAAAGAACTGTTTGCAATTTCACAACTTTTACACATTAAATCTTTTCCAAAATTATTTAATTCAACATAAGCAAATGGTGTTTTAATTTTTATCTTGCACTTTTTATTTTCTTGAAATTATTTTCAAAAATAAACTTTCTAAAGTCACAGACTTGGAACAGCAAATAATATGGAGGTCTGCAAAACCAGATGCATATTTCTGAAGCTATAATATCAGCTCTTAACAATGTTTTATATTTAGGTATAAATTATTGTAATGGAAACATAATAAAAGACATTTAACCATTAATTCTCAAAAACTCCTAATAACCCATTAATGTCCTCTATAATGTCAATCTCAAGGTCATCAGAGATATGTAATTCAAAACTTCTAAAGGCTCTAAAGTAAAACACAGTTGTTAAGGAGGCAGTTACACAGTATGATCCGTTCAAATTCGGTCTTTTATTTTTGTGTGAAGTCAAAATTCTTGACTTGTGATTTTCACCATCATAATCAATTATCTGACAAAACACAAATTCTACATATCATCTTTATTTATAAAAATAATCAAAAGGCAATCCTTTATTTATTTTTTAAATAATCTCAGCTTTCTCTTTTTTCAAAATCATGACATTCAACTACTTTTTTCCTCTTCTTCGCATGCTCCTTGTGTCTTTCTAACATATTCGTTATCTTTTAAGTATATGCTCAATTCCTATTCATTAATTTCCTCAATACTTTTCATTAATTCTCTTCTATATGACAATGTTGGTAATCCTATCTTTCCCATTTTTATACTCCTGACTTTCTTCTCCATTTATCTAATCATTTTTATCTCTATTCTATATACCAAACAAAATATTTATCAAATTCCTTTCTTAAATTTAATCTTATTAGGACACAAAATAACTAATTGCCTATATTTATTAAAAGATTGTTTAAAAATCACAATTCTCATTCTAACATCTGTGTTTTTTCCATTACCAGTTAAATAGTTTCTCTACTCATTTACACTCCATCACTCAATCTTGATCTTTTACTAACCCTATAAAATCACCACTTTATACTTATATCCAATCTATCTACAAATTTCAAAAGATTAACCTCACATTTTATAAGCTCAATCCCACTATTCATAAACATTAACAAAACTGAAACAATAAACTTCCAATTCGAACTCTATAAAACAACACTCATTTAACAATTCTTTCCAAAACAGACATCACATTTGGCATATATCTCTTCTTGTGTCTCTATTTCTTCTGTAAAAAACAAGTAATTTTACAAAAAATCTTTTGATTTGTCAATAAATTATCTTCTGCTCTTCAAATCTATATATTTCTTTTATAAAATAATATTCAATAAAATAAAAATATCCACAAACAATGAAAGAACTATTAACTTTCCTCAATAATAATTCTCATCTCGATAGTTAATACTCCATCACTTCTGTTGTTTTTAAATCCAAATGGTATTTCAGATGTTAACAAATCTAACTAATCTGTTATATATTACAATGCTTTCAAATTGAGTTTGTTTTTTGAGATTGATTGATTTTTCTAAAATCCTCATGTTTTATTGCAGTAGGTCTTTTCTCTAAAGAAATTATAACTGTTGAAAAATATATATTGATTATTCACCTGAATCATAAATTACAAACCTTAATTAATTATCACAACTCTAATTTCCATAGATTTCGACAATTCAAATGAAATTTCATAGATTCTCTGTACTTTTCCAGTTCTAGTTATACTTTTTATAACTTTAATTTTCATTATTGTTAACACTTCATCCTTATATACATGAGCTTTTGTTTTTGTGATTCTGCATTCATACCCTAATTATTTTAGTTTTTTTATAAATTGAATCCTTACCTCACTTTTGTTCGCATTTCAATTTCATTTCAGTCCTTATCTAAATATGCACTTTTGAAGCCTCAACCTTGTAAAAGTTTTCCACATAAGCATTATTTCAGTATTGTATTTATATTTTTGCCAACTTCTTTCTTCAATATTATTTATCATCTCATTATTCTGCATGCTTTGCTTTAGTGGTAGAGTGGCAAATTCTAGTATCCAAGGCCCATAGATCGCAGTCAAGCGTTGTCACTTCTGATAATATACCATTCCATTACCATATTCTTTCTGAGTTCCCAGCATGCTTTGCTGCAGCAGTAAAGTGATAGTCTCTGGAGATCAAGGTCCATGGAACACTACCCAATTCTATCACTTCTGATGCTTGAGTTTCTTATAAACCCCTGAATAATAAATCATTCAATTAGTGGTCTTTGAGTTCCCAGCATGCTTTGCTGCAGTGGAAAAGCAATAGTCTCTGGAGATCAAAGTCCAAGGATCACAGTCCAGTTCTGTCATTTTTCAATTATCAGTCTGAGTTTCCAGCAACTTTGGTGCAGTGGTAGAATGGCAGTCTCTAGAGCTCAATGCCCATGGATCAAGGCCCAGCTCGTCACTTCTGATGTTCGAAATTCTTATTATCTCCTGAATAATAAACCATTCCATTACTATATTTCTTTCTGAATTCCCAGCATGCTTTGCTACAGCGATAAAGTGGCAGACTCTGAAGCTCAACACCCTATGGATTGCGGCCCAGCTCATCACTTCTGATGTTCAAAAATTCTTATTATCTCCTGACTAATAAACCATTCTATTACTATATTCTTTCTGAGTTCCCAGCATGCTTTGCTATAGTGGTAGACCCTGGGACCGAAGGCCCATGGATTGCAGCCCAGCTCGGTCACTTCCGATGCTTGAACTTCTTATGAACTCCAGAGTAAGAAACCATTCAATTACTATATTTTTTCTGAATTCCCAACATGCTTTGCTGAAGTGGTAGAGTCGTGAATTCTGGAGCTCCAGATCCAGGAATCATAACCCTGTCACTTCCACTCCCTTAAATTTCTTATAAATTTCTGTGCAAGAAATCATTCAATTATTTTTGCCCTGCATAGTTTAGATGACAGACTGGCAGACTCTAGACTCAAAATCCATAAATTGCAGCTCAATTTTATCATTTCTGGTTCTTGGATTTCATATGAACTCCCGAGCAGCAAATCATTTGATTACTTTTTTTATGTATAAATAAAAGTTGGAAACATCCATAAATACTAAGACAATGCCAATCAAATAACAGAAATCATAATAATGCTGTAGACAGATATTGTTTTTTTTTTTCTACCATCTCCAGAAGAAGGCAAATTTAATTTCCTAAGAAAGTGTTAAAAATTTTCAATGTCATTTTTTACAATTCATATCAATAAACGAATCCACAATGCTAAATTTCCAAAATTTATGATCAATTATTTATTCATAAGAATGCTGGCTCAGCGTGAAATAGATATATTGGAGATCTTTTTCAAATTATGTGATCATGTGTATCGGTTGTATAAGATGGAGGTGATATTTGTAGAGAGCTTAAAAGTCTGAGTTCAAATCCATTCTAATTACAATATTCTTCTCTTTTATTAACATATAAAACAAACACTATCAAAAGAAAAAATATTATAATTAATAGTAGGATATGCAAAGACAGGTTTTGCTATATCAAATTCTCATTATATACATTGATTAAACCATGAATATATTTTTTCACTGTTAACATTAGTCTTAAGGTGACATTTTCATCAGATTCCATCATCCTTCTTCTGGAAGTAGAGATCATTCATTCAGTAATTTTGTAGAAATACCAGAAAATCAAAAACATATCTTTTATCTATAAAAATATTTTCTTTATATATATACAAATGCACAAGAATGTACATAAATGAAGTTAGCTATCAAAAATTATTTTCAAGTATGAAACTTACGGAGTGACCATTAAAATTCACAGTAAACAAAATACTTCAGCTATAAATAATAAGCAAAAAAAAAAAATTATAACAGAAATGTATAAGAGTAAATACCACACTTACAATCAAAATTTTTATTCAATCAAAACTGTAAAAACATAATTTGGCTTCATAGAGTTTAGTCCAATGACTATATCTCAAAAATCTCTTAGATTGAAAAAAACATTACATACAAAGCATGATGGAATCCATTTCTTGATTGACTCAAGCAAATTTTTGCAAAAAAAACAAGTTAAAAACATCATTTTCTAATAACGAAAAAGCATATTTTTTAATTTATACCTGAAACCAGGTAAACTTTCAGTTTGCCATTACTCACCACCCATTTAATACAATTTATTCTACTAATCTAATTTTATAACTATATCATGAACTTAACAATTCTTTAAATCATTAAGACATAAAGCCAAAAAAATACTTTATACACTTTCTTCTCTTATTAAAAAAAATACCATTTTTTGTAAAACCTTCAATTTTACTGCAATATATATGCTTTTCTATTAACTGCTCTGTCTGCACATGTTTCTATGTGTGCGTATGTTTCTGTCTGTATGTCCAGATTTTTTAATTTTGCTCCGTCTGAGATTTTTATTTAATTTTAACAAGATTTTGATAAATTTTTTAAAAAAAACTCAGCCGGAGCAAAATTCAAAAACTAAAAAAAAAACCCAGCTGGAGACTTTTAGTCTGACAATAGTTATGATTTAATAATAAAATGTGAAAAAGACCCAACAAAAAATGCTTGAAATTAAAAAAAAAAAAGATTAAACATAAAATAAAAAAAATCTCAGTCAGAGCATTTTTTTATCAGATTTTTTTTCGTTTATAACTAAAACGTAGAAAAAATAAGATATGTTTTTAAAAAAAAGTTTTTTTAAATAAGACTTTTATGTAAACAATACTAGCTAACTAAAAAAGAAAGAAACTGAATCTCGGTAAATTTGTCATTCTTGGAAAATATCAGAGATCTTACGAATCTAGACTTGTTATAAAACAAGTGGAAATTGCAGGAATATTGTCATTTCATAAAAGCATTTGGGACCTTTTTGATTTTTATGATTTATTTGAGCCTCAAATGCCTTTTTCAAATAAATCATAAAAATCAAAAAGGCCTCAAATGCTTTTATAAAATGATGAAGCCTGAAATTTCCAATTATTTTATAACAAGTTGAGATTCTTAAGATTGTTGATATTTTCCAAAAATGGCAAATTAATCGAGATTCAGTTTTTTTCTACTTTTTAGTCAGATTATTTTATTTTTCTACTTTTTAGTTGGCTAGTACTGATTACATAAAAGCATTATTTAAAAAAAACTTTTTTTACATATTATTTTATTTTTAATCTTTTAAAAAATTCAACCATTTTTGAAGTCTTCTTCAAAGGTACAATAATACAATTTCAGAACAAAAATATTGTATTTTTCAAACATTGGAACAAGCGATATTATATCTTCCCAACATATATAAAAAATAATAATTTTAAAAATGTGATTATTCTTAAAAATTTGTTTTACTTATTCTTATTACTGTTTGCATTATATATTTTAATCTATTAAAAGTGTTAAACATCATTCCTATTTGAAAAGTTCATGTGTTTAAATTCAAACTTTTAACTGGGGGGGATTTAAACCAAAATCCATTTTGTGAATATTATATTAATAAAAAATTATTCCATATCACAGTTATATCAATACTAAAAACAAAGTTTAAAAAATATATACTCATGTGTGAAGGCAAAAGGAAACGTAAAGCAGAGAAAAGAACAACATAAAAAATAATCACCGACTTGTGATATGTGTATGTATACTAGTAATAACTTGATTCATAAAGGAACTCACTACTATGTTATTTCAGAAATAACATTTTATTTGAAAATGAGTAATTTAATCTGAGAAGGTAAAATCCTAAATCCGAGAATGCAGGCTACTCATGTTAATATTACTAATTTATACTACGAAAAAACTACAGATTATCGACAAACATTTTATATCGATACTATTGAATCTCAAATCATAACCTGAATCAGAGTTGAAGGTGGTTTTTTACAGAATCACAAGAGAGTTGTATAAAAAAATAGTTTTATTATAACTAAAAAATAAAATTTATATCTGAAACGAAACACAGTGATTGAGAAAAATAATCTGTTTTCAAAATATATTTAAACAATTAAAAAAATACATTAGCTAGTATTAACGTTATTGTAAATAAATGCATTGTGCCGTTTCAATAAATAGTTATAATCATGTACCATTGGTTATTTTTAAAAAGTCACATAAAAAGATATTTGAAAGACAGGGAGGAAGGGATACATCATCAACACTTCAATATTTAAATTCTATTTAGATAGTATTATTATCACATGATAATATCATATGATATTATTTATTATATCAATATCTTTATTGCTTGAGTTATTTAAAATTTATTTTAAATAATTATAGTTTTCTATTTTACTCCATTGCTTTTGGAATTTTACCATTACTTATTAGTTTGCAAATCTAATTTTATCACTATATATATGTATTATTTAGTACAACTATTTTTGAAATATTTTATTAAGTAAATACCAAGTTTGAAAAATGAAAGTTAAGAGGGTAAAAAATACTTCTCTGTTATTAAGTAAATATCGGTTTTTATAAACAAATCACAGAAAAATGTTTAAAATGGTGTATTGACCTGATATCATAAGGGTCACTGCATGACCCCATATGAGCCACCCCACACTCAATTTTTAAATCACCTGTTTGTTTTTTAATGAAATTAAAATAATATTACAGCCCATATATTGATAAACTTAGTATTATTAAAACATAAATCTACAAAGTTATCTAAAATTATTTCAATAATAAAGAATTTAAGATACATTGTTTATCATTAACAAATATGTTTTTAAGACACATGTTTATGCTTTCATATTGTATCAGTAGGTAATCTTAAAAAAAACAAACAGCCAAAAATGAGCAAAGATGGATTAAAGTATCTAAGTCACCAAAATACTGACCAGTGATAACATTTTATCATCATCAGTGATATTTACTTCAAACCACCCCCCCCCCCCCATCACCAAAGCAATTTATTATAGTATCTCTACATTTAGAAATGATTATAAAAGAATAATTACATTTTCATTATTCATGAATTCTTAGATAAAGAGAAAAATAATCTGTCTGAAAACACTTTAGGACAACCTTGGCAGGATATTAACAGGTGATAGGTAAAGTTTGTCATAGGATGATAAACAAAACAGACATCTTTTTATTTAAATCAAATAAAATAAATACAAGATAACTAAAAAAAAAAAAGTTCTCATATTTTCAGAATAATAAAACAAAATGTATTTATTTTCATATACTGTCGAGTTTTGAATAAATCACAAGACAAAAAATTATTTTAATGTAAAAAAAAAAAAAAAAGATATCATTTTTTTATTTTTATAAAAGTATTATGAATGAGACCATTTATGTGACATTTTGACTCATAATTGCACTTAGATATGATCCCAGCTGATGAAGAAAAATCCCATGAAACCAGTGTGAATTTTGTAGAGTTTACAATTCAAAATTTGGCTATTTTATAACATTGTTAAACAGGCAAAACTCTCCATACAGTAGTGCCACCCTGTGCCAACCAGAGTAATCAATGGATGCCAGAAGGCTTGTGCATAAAATCCCCATCTAGTGCCTAGTCATCCAATATCCCCAGATTAGTTTCTGGCTTGTGGCCTTCATCAGAGAGGAGACTTGGATCTGAGAGCACTGCACCTAGATCTTAGGATCTAATGCAACCCTCCAGCAGCCACCCCAGCACTAGATGGGTATTTTATGCACAAGCCTTCTGTCATCCATTGATTACTCTGGTTAGCACAGTGTGGCACTACTGTATGGAGAGTTTTGCATGTTTAATAACAGTTATGTGCTAGCATAAGAGATGGTAATCATGTGATATTTTATAATATCTCACATTATAGCCAAATAATGCTCTCACTCATAATAATATGATATGCTAGTACCTGTTTAGAATTCACTCCCCACTATTTAGATTTCTGAAGGGAATGCCAAAACCACCACCAACACAACCAAGCACTAAATGAAATCAGACAATACCGGCTGCCATTGTTACAAAGTGTTCCAATTATATTTTGTGTCAGCAGTGATTTTGGAGCTCCCCTTAAAAATGAAAAGGATGGAGAGCACATAAATAATTCTTAATTACACCATGTTACTTTGACTGATGAAGCCTGAAATATTACTTTTTATGGCACTTATGCAAAATATTGCATGAGTTAACTCATGCATAAACAAAACTTATTGTGGAATTGCTGTGTCACTTTTAAAATGACTCCATATAATTAGCTACAAGTGATCATCCAAAATGCTGAATCAAATCTATCAGATATGAATATAGTTTTCAGTCATTTTTATAGCACTAAAAGTTATAGATCCAAATCTATAAATCTTTTGTCTTACATAAACTATTAGCTTAACTTGTTTACTGTCATAATGTTCCAACAATAATCTTATTATTAAAAATAATAATCTTGACCATGCACAAAAAATATTGTTTATTTTTATATGTATTTAAAGCAGCATATTAAATGAACTCTTAGGGAAATTATTTTAAGCCTTTCAGTACAGTATTTGCGATTCTAATATTTCCTTCCATCAAACACAAAACAATTTGAAAATAGTAAAAAAACTATATTATTTTGAATGCATTTTTATATCGCAATTAATGAAATTTATCAATGATTGGGTAACACTTCATTTAAAATATTTATTTAAATTTCTAACAAAATCTTGAAGATGCAATTGGTACTCCATTTGCCTTTCCCTAATCTTTGATAAGTATAGGGTCTTGTATTAGGCTAATCTTGTTACTAGTCACAGATTTATTGAGAAGAATTTTACATAAATAAGAATGGAATACTGAAACTGCAACCATTTTCTTTTTCATACATAAAACATAAGATAGGAATAGGAATCAACCAAATGCTGTCTCACATTCATTCAAAATCCTAGATTCCACTGCTCTCTTGACGATATCCATCGTAATAGTGATAAGATTTTTAATTGGCTTATATAATGAGTTTTATTTTCTGTCATCATTATCTAAATTAATAATATTGTCTAACTATTTTTTAACCTTTGGTTTTTCCATCTTACATGTATCTGTTTAGAATGAAAATCTGTGGCCTGCAGTTGCAGTCTTTCGAATGAATCCAAATTTTGCAAAACAGTCTTTTTACATGTATTAATATATTTTTGTTCATCATTTATTATTTTTATTTTAATAAATAGATTTAATAATCTTCCCCAATTGATGGCCACAAATAAACATAAGATATATTTTAATTCCTACGCTAGAACATACGATAACTTTCCTTCCTGACTGGCACCACTATCACACAAGATTACTTTACTTAGCAAAAGTCCATAAGTGTCCAATACAAGAGTTTATTATCAGCTTTTGGCAATGTTGCATGTAGCTCTGTTTGAAATGGAATTTGCCAATAGTTATACAGTCAGGCTATATCTGCATATATGATAGTATTGTTTTTTTTTTTATTCTGGTTACTTATTAGCCCATCAAATATGCCAAAAATTATTTAAATATCACTGAAAAAAGAAAATATAATTTTTAATTCATATTGGGAAATGCATTAGTTCTACTAAAAATAAGATGATTTTTTTTTTTTTTTCGGTAATGTAATATCAATAATTTGAAGTGTATCTAATTGCAGTTTCTTTGAATAAAGCCTTATTACATTACAGATAATTCAATGTGGCCCCCAACAAGAAAACATTCCCCATTCCCACATATTAAAATAAGAAAATTAAGTTAATAACAGCAAAATAAATTCTTTAGAACTTGCTTATAGTATGATATTTTTGCCTAATTCAAGTGTAACCATGTTCCAATAAAAATTGAACATGCACAGACATTCACACATGGTCATATGTCATAAGTAACCAGATATTTTTAACTAAAGGACAAAACAATGAAATATATATAAACCTTCACTATGTGAAATCTTATTAGCACTTTTTTAAGTTTTTAATGTTTATATATATAAGTAAGAAAACATATATTCATTAATGTTAAAAACAGGTTGCCTTGACAACAGATCGAGATTGTTGATTGTTATTGATGTTAGAATTGTATAAGTGTTGACTAATTTTAAGGAATACATTAATGTGTAAACCAGAAAATATATATTCTGATTTTATAGACACTGACATATTGTACAAAGTTTAATTTATTTTACAAAAATGATAAATGATTTTTTGGAAAGCCAGCCTCAATTTCAGAGTCTTTTGGTAGTAAGCCCAAATAAAATGAAAACCATTTGGTCATCCTAAGTAATAATCTGCTTATGGCTCTTAAGTAATATGTATTAAAACCAAAGCAGTTCTCCACTCGAGTGTTATCTATAATAAAATTGAGTAATCAGTGACTACCAGATGATAGGGCATTTAAATTCCTATTCTAAATGGGTTTATGACTTGGGCTTTTATCACCAACTAAGTCTATTACTTCCAGCAATCTGTGGATTTAAATTTAAATCATCTAGCAATGATTGATTACTAAAGCTTACTATAGGTGGCATGAGAGTCGAGAGCTGCTCTTGATTTTAATTTTTTTTAGAATTCTGCTATTTCTCACAGTGTAATCACAAAATTATATACCATACACAAACCTCATTTTTCTTTAATATAAAATAAAAAACTGTTTATGACAAGTTCTTTTTTTTTTCTAAGTAAACACACTTCTGCAGTTCTATACTCAGTATTTACCCAAGTTGTAGACTTTTTTAAATAAATGTTCAAATGCTATGGCTTTATTCAAAAAAAGAAATGACAAACATATCAATCAACCGGAGGAAAAAATACATTTATCATTACATTAATAACAAAGCAAAATAAAAACTTGCATTTATTATTTAAATAAATTTATCCTATGAAACTACAGCTAATAATTATTGAATTACATTTACATAAACATCAAAATTATTTTATAGTAAATAAAAACACAATACAAAAATTAATTTTTTATTAAAATTGATATACATAATAATGCATATATGTCATAAGATGATTTACATTAAAAGAGATTCTCTAAAGCATTATCAAAAGGACTTTTTAGATCAAATTAAAGTATTCCTTCAATGATGTTACGAATAATTAAAAAAAAAACCCCAAAATAGTTCAATTTTTTGTCACTAGGAAATTTTAATATTGTAATCAAAATAAACATTTGCATGTGAAACTATTTTCACTCATGATTTAATGGGAAATGATCAATGCTAATTTACAATAATTGAAGGATATGCTTCTTACTAATAATGCTTTACTTATAAAGCTTTATTTCTAATAATTAATTCTAAAACAAGTTAAAGACATATCCATTTGTAATGTTTGATAGTGGAAATAAAGTTCTACATGTCAGAATAAACTGGGAATCAAAAAAAAAATACAAAGAATTTAGAGCCAATAAGAGGTAGTTAGATAGAATCCATTCATATTTTGCAAAGATGAAAGTATGCTACTATGCTTGCAAAGCATTGCCTTTTATTTAAATCATAAAAATGTAAAAAAAAAAGCAAAAAACAAGTTTATAAATAACTGTTTATATTTTTTTGTAAAA
Source organism: Epiperipatus broadwayi (assembly GCA_028023455.1). Classification (NCBI taxonomy): domain Eukaryota; kingdom Metazoa; phylum Onychophora; class Udeonychophora; order Euonychophora; family Peripatidae; genus Epiperipatus; species Epiperipatus broadwayi. The sequence continues at coordinate 4,109,854 of JAQFVV010000059.1, forward strand.
TTGTTAAATATTTGTTTTTGAATAAGTGCATGGTGTTTACATTTAGATTTTAATAGAAAATTAATCAATTTAAAATTTACTGATATCAATTTAATAGGAAACAAACTGAAATATACCTGTCAATAACTTTCTTCTTATTATTTGTTTTTTTAATTATAAGATGAATATTAATATTTTAAAGAGCATTTCATTGTTTGAAGTTATGCTTTAATAAATATATATTAAGGAAATATCTCTAATAATAATGAATAAAGTAAAAATGAAAAATAGTATCATAGTTTGTAGAACTAAATATGCAGTAAATGACCTCAGATTAGGTAACAATGAAAATATTATAACTGAGCAGGCTAGATGTTCTGCGAATGCCTCACAGATTTGGGCAATGACATGTAATAAATATAATTATAAACCCAAGTAATTTTCTCCATTTATGTATTACATATTTGAACAATCTAAATATAACAGAGTAAATGTCGTATTGAGGCAATTTAAAATTTAACTAATAAATAAGTTGATCACAAATGACTTTATAATAGTTTATATCTACATGTACAATGGACTCATAAATTTGTAAAAGGGTGTCAATGAGTCCATAATGAATACTCTTGCTTGGCAAAGAAGATAAAATTTATTAAATAATGATTTATTTGATAATGATATATAATATGGGATGTACTATAGGATAAGATAAAATAGTTTTATAATGGGAATACAGATTATAATGATTTATACAGTAGTAAATCAAAACACTTAGGTTAATAACAATATAAATTTATTAAGATAAACAATTTATTTGTGATTAAAAATAAATAATAATTTATACAAGCAATTAACATCATATTCACCCTTGCTAGACTATAATTAGATACGATATATAGTTTAAAATTAAAATTATTTATGCATATAGTCAAGAAAGGATTAATCATAGATTTTCTTTCATGCAAATAAAAATAAAAATATATGGAAAAATGTTAATACTATTATCTTTTAAAAAAATAAAAATCAAGTAATAATTTTTATAAAAGTTATTTATAATTAAAACTAAGTTATGCAAATACTATTTATGTTTTAATTGATCTTTTACTTTACTTGATTGTTATTATTTAAGTTATCGAATAACAAATCAGATTGCACTGTAATTAATATAATAATTTATAAGAAATACTTTATAAACATTTATAAATATTAACCTTTTTTACTTTTAACTGTTGTTGATAAATGATTTTTTTTATGTGAGCATCTGTTACTATTAACATATATAAAACATCGATTTAATTTTTTAATTATCTTGCTGCAGTTCTTTTCGAATTTTCTTTCATACTAGCATATACATATGTAAGGCTCCATAGACATTTTAATCCATGAATGTTATAAAATTATTTTTCCTTTGTTGATATTACAATTCAAGTAGTTAGTAAGGTCAGCAAAGTGTTTTATTGGTATTCACTTCATTTTAATCCCAGACACCAATCAAAGGAAGAATCCCCCCCCCCTAAGTTGTTTCATCCACAGTACACCTTTCTTTGATATTAGTCCAAAATTATTCATAAATAAGGTAGAGTTACACCAATTTTTTAAAGGAAAGTATATGTTCTCCCTTCACAAATCCTATTTATCTCTAGAGTAACACAAACAATGCGGTCTATAACTTTAAACAATAGTGTTGAACACATGATTTTTTTCTTCTAATTTTAATAAGTTGTCATCCAATAGATTTCAACAAAATATTTATTTAATGTTAATAAATGATTCATTTTTATTCAAAACAAATAGACATATTTTTATTAAACTCATGACCTTGAATTGCTTTATTTAGCTATTTGTAAATTATAGAAAATACCAAATGAAGATATGTGCGCACCACAATATATTAGCTTAAAGGTTGAAATGGAATCTTGCTTTGATTCTTTAACTTCTGCTTAAAGTCTCATTTTTTCATTTGCAAAGTTGATATTTTATTTTTTAGATTAATTTTGTTTATTCAGTCTACATTTTGAATGAAAAGATAAAATAGAAAATAAGTTGTTTTTTTTTCAATAAAAAAATACAATTAAAAAAAAAACTGAAAAATAAAAGATCATGTAGGTTAAAGAAGTGTTCAACAAAAGATACTATGTTTGTGTAAGTATTTGTGTTTTTTTTTTTTTGGAGCAAGAAGATAATTTAAATTACAGTTACTGTTTGAATATTGTAGTTTGTGTTTTGCTGTAATTGCTTTTATTTGATCAGTGATTACAACATTAAAATAGATTTCTCTTTTCAGGACGTGTTTTTTATATTAAAACTCTATTTTACAAACAAAAGTATAAAATTTGTCTTTAAATCAGAAAAAGATGGCAGATCGAATGGTGTGAAACCCGTAAGTGTATTGTTTACCGATTCTGCGCAAACTCAGTTGAAAGTCTAAATTTTTGAATAGGGGTGCTTAGGGGCTCTTTGGACTCAAGGGGACCAAATCTAAGGCCACAGATCAGGTAAAAATAAGTAATTAACCAAATAATATTCAATTCATCACAAAACTGTTATATTACATAATCTCCACATTCACATATTATTATAAAATACACATATGAAAATTACTTGCCTGATATATTATTACATATTCTCAGCATTACATATTTAATAGCTGTACTTATTTACATGGTTGTTATAACTGATAGATTATATACATTGTTAACTACTTTCATGTATTTACACATATGTATAAATGAAATATTATCTGGGTACATCTGTGTACAATTTATTGTAGTATATATATTGTAACGTTTATTTATATACGTTGCAAATATATTGGCATTTGGTAGAAGCTAAAAAATAAAAGTAAATTTAGATTTTTTTTTGACTAATTTTTTTTAAAAAAAAATAACGTACAATGAAAGTTAAATTATTCTTTCGTTTTTTTTTTATGTAATTAGAAATAAAAGTTAGAATTGGAGAGAACAAAAGACACAAATTACCAATCTAGATAAGAGAAAGTAAAAATATTTCAACTAATTAAAGATGGCAGAATTATGCTGAAAAAAATAGAGACTTTGTAACATAAATTTTATAAAAAATATATAAGATTATCAACGGATATTTGGACAAACAAAAGATATGCGCAGAAGTCGGAAAACTGGGCCTCTAGAGAGTATAAAAGACAGAGATCAGTTTGAAGGACATCTTGTTCATTGGTTTCTCTAGTTGGTCTTGGATAACAATAATATATCCAAGATCGCTCTACACTGAAGTAATTCGGCATGTCGGAGTGAACCGGAGCTTCTGAAAACATCGTGCCTGAAGATGTATACCAGAAAAGCTTTCGTGACCGACTAGGAGAATGGACCACAAGATCGACTAATAACCAAAAGGCCGAGCTCATTCTACCCAAAAAACTATGCATAGTTATCTACTACTGAATTCACAAAACTTACTGGTAAGTTATGCTTCATTATCCTGATTGTGACAAAAGTAACGTTTGCAAACAATTCTTAAAAATAAGCTTATAATAGAATCCCGATAGAGACATTAAATTTCTTGTACAAGAGACATTCATTTTTTAAGGAAATTTCTAGAAGAAATTTAGATATGAACAGTAATCGTAAAATTGTTCTTTTATTAATTGATTCACGTCTGAGTGGTGTTCTCTCTAATTAACTTGATAAGTAATTTATTTCAAATATTTTTTTAGTCTATTAGAATAAAAATATTTCTAATACCAATTTTCATTTGTGCGTTATTAATAGTAATTATTATTGTTTATTATTAAATCTATTAGTAGTTTAATAAGATTTAAAAATGTAATTTACCTTTGCCAATATGTTTGAATAAGCCCAGGAATAATAATCTTAAAAAAATTAATTCTCGTTACGGTATGATGTAATACCGATTAGTTTAAAAGCATTTTTTTTTCTATTTAAGTTTTACCTTTAGTTATTTGACTTAGATCGTATAATTATTACCTTACGGGCTACAATATGTTTGACGCAGTCTCAGTGGGTCTAACGACTCTGGCGCCCTCAAGTAGAAATTAAAAACTGGTTCTGCTCACAATTGTACTCGGTAATAGTTCTAGGCCGAAGTTGATCAGGAAAAATAGCTGTGTTGAGAATAGAAATACAACTTTCTTTTTTCTTTTGATACAGCTTGATCAACTCACGCTCAAATATAAATTTGAGGCGTATAGTGGCCTAGTAATACGAAAAACGTTATAATGGCGACCCAACTCGGGCTTCGATTTAACAACTACAACCTGAGATGAGTTGTAATGATAAAGAACATTACAATGATGACTCAAAGAAACTCACAGCCGGAAAATAAATTATGATTTTTTGAAAAAAGAAAAAAATTATAAAAAAAAAACAAAACTAACTAATTAAACCCTGATTATTAAAATATGAAAGAAGATATTTTTTTAATATGACTTCCAGAAAGAAAAAAAATATATATGTATATTTTTTTATATATGTCTAAAAGCACGATCGTGGCTGATGTAGATGTAAGTCACAAGTATTTGACCGGGTAGGCGGTTACTGAAGAGGGGAATAACATAGCCCCGAGTCCTTATCCGCAGTATATGAACATAAGACCGTCTTTAAATGCTCGTCAGACTATTTCTAGCAGAGATCCCAATAAAGGGGAAGGCGGATCAAGTTGGACCAAGTTGCCATGAGCCTGTAAGACTCAGAACGATGAGCAACGCTCGTTTGTGCTTATAACTTGGGCTTCTTATCGTTAATATTACACTAAAGCGGATAGGACACAGATGAATGTTGAAATATTTTCCATTCCCGCCGTGTTAGACCTAAAAGTGGGTGTTAAAGCCGAACGTCGCTTGTGAATGAGTCTACACAATATATCAGCACGCTACTACAAAAAAAAAAAAAACACGAATATGAATTTAAAAAACTTAAGAATAAAATTAGTGTAAACCCCTATTTTATTCTCATCTCCTGGCACTGGTGGTATTGTAACGTTTATTTATATACATTGCAAATATATTGGCATTTGGTAGAAGCTAAAAAATAAAAGTAAATTTAGATTTTTTTTTGACTAATTTTTTTTAAAAAAAATAACGTACAATGAAAGTTAAATTATTCTTTCGTTTTTTTTTTATGTAATTAGAAATAAAAGTTAGAATTGGAGAGAACAAAAGACACAAATTACCAATCTAGATAAGAGAAAGTAAAAATATTTCAACTAATTAAAGATGGCAGAATTATGCTGAAAAAAATAGAGACTTTGTAACATAAATTTTATAAAGAATATATAAGATTATCAACGGATATTTGGACAAACAAAAGATATGCGCAGAAGTCGGAAAACTGGGCCTCTAGAGAGTATAAAAGACAGAGATCAGTTTGAAGGACATCTTGTTCGTTGGTTTCTCTAGTTGGTCTTGGATAACAATAATATATCCAAGATCGCTCTACACTGAAGTAATTCGGCATGTCGGAGTGAACCGGAGCTTCTGAAAACATCGTGCCTGAAGATGTATACCAGAAAAGCTTTCGTGACCGACTAGGAGAATGGATCACAAGATCAAATAATAACCAAAAGGCCGAGCTCATTCTACCCAAAAAACTATGCATAGTTATCTACTACTGAATTCACAAAACTTACCGGTAAGTTATGCTTCGTTATCCTGATTGTGACAAAAGTAACGTTTGCAAACAATTCTTAAAAATAAGCTTATAATAGAATCCCGATAGAGACATTAAATTTCTTGTACAAGAGACATTCATTTTTTAAGGAAATTTCTAGAAGAAATTTAGATATGAACAGTAATCGTAAAATTGTTCTTTTATTAATTGATTCACGTCTGAGTGGTGTTCTCTCTAATTAACTTGATAAGTAATTTATTTCAAATATTTTTTTAGTCTATTAGAATAAAAATATTTCTAATACCAATTTTCATTTGTGCGTTATTAATAGTAATTATTATTGTTTATTATTAAATCTATTAGTAGTTTAATAAGATTTAAAAATGTAATTTACCTTTGCCAATATGTTTGAATAAGCCCAGGAATAATAATCTTAAAAAAATTAATTCTCGTTACGGTATGATGTAATACCGATTAGTTTAAAAGCATTTTTTTTTCTATTTAAGTTTTACCTTTAGTTATTTGACTTAGATCGTATAATTATTACCTTACGGGCTACAATATGTTTGACGCAGTCTCAGTGGGTCTAACGACTCTGGCGCCCTCAAGTAGAAATTAAAAACTGGTTCTGCTCACGATTGTACTCGGTAATAGTTCTAGGCCGAAGTTGATCAGGAAAAATAGCTGTGTTGAGAATAGAAATACAACTTTCTTTTTTCTTTTGATACAGCTTGATCAACTCACGCTCAAATATAAATTTGAGGCGTATAGTGGCCTAGTAATACGAAAAACGTTATAATATATATATACCAATGTTTTAGCCAGATCACACTGACCATCAAGTGAGTAATAAATATTATAAAAATAGTTGTAGAGGTGCTGCAAACATTGACGTATAATAATAATATATATATATGACAATAGTAATTTAATTAGTTATTATATATATGTTCATGACAATAGTGAAATAGCTGTTCCTATCAACTTGAGCAAACAACATTCAAGATTTAATATGTGTGCATATAGAAAATATTCATATGTTATAATAAAGCTTTCATAGTTAAAAGATGATACTAAACACATTTTTGGGAAACACCATCTATCAGTCCTCTGCAGTGAGCCACTTCCACGGTCAGCAAAGAATCACTTGGATATAAATTCTTTAAAAAGATCCCAATTCACAAACACTTAAAATTTCTCCACAGAAATTTGCTAATATTTTTATGAATTCTCATTCAAAATCTTTGTCAAACTTTTGATGTCCTGAAATATTGCTTTGTCTCAAGTAATAGCAAATGTATGTATGAATTAAAAGCTTTTTCAATAGTTATTTTATTAGGAAGGTGACCAATCACAGCCAAACTTTTTTATTGCATAAGTCAGTTGACTGAGGAAGAGAACGTATCCAAATTTGTTTTAAAGTTTTTCTGAGCGTGATTGGTTAACTCCTTGATAAAGGAATTAATAAAAACTTTTAATTTACACACACTGACATTACTACTTGAGACACAACAGTATTTTTCAAGACAGTGAAGCCATGACAAGAATGAATGAAATTTCACTGAAATGACAGTCACTTACTTCTATAAACAATTTTTCACTATCTGTGAATCGTTTAAAGACTTTAAATAAAAGTTTTTTTTTATTACTGATTACAAGAATTTCTAATACGGTGGACTAATATGCGATATACATTAAAACCTTTTTTAATTAAACTTTTCATATAATGATTATAATGATAATTTACATTAATACTTACTTGAAAGAAGTGTCAACGGCAATTTGTAAGCTTTGCATCTTTTCTTGCGCTTCTTCTAAATCTCGCTGTTGAAGAATAACAATAAATACAGATATAAGCCAATATATTTACAGTTTGCCATTTCATAACATAGAAAACAATAAAAAATAAAAATAAGACTACTTTAATGCAACTAAATAAAAAAATGTTTTATTAAATACGTTTTTTTATTATAAATTAATTGTAATAACAGTGCCATATATTGTGGTACACAAAAATGATTAAATGCAATTATTATTGACAGAAAACTGTGAAAGTAACACCAATGTTTACACAGTTTTTATAACATCACAGCAAACATAAATAAAGTATATAATGTGGATTCTTAAAATATGAATATATATATCCAAGGGCAGTCATTTTCACCAACTTTGATAATTAATATAATACCAGATAGTGTAATATTGCAAAATTCACACCTCTAGATTACTTTCTAGAGCTATTGCCTTCATTACTGAAGACTAAGATTCAAAGGTCGTTCTAGTTGATGCACTTATGAATCTAGCCGGCACCTTTAATTTCTTTATAATATATAAACTAATAACGCAAGAATAAAAAAAAACTCTTGAGTTTCAAACATAGACTAACTCAGTTGCAAAGTTATGTCAATTTGACACTAAGTCAATTTACATCAACATTTGGAAGAATTATGTGATAATGGAGCATATATATCTAATACTTCACATTAAAATCATGTTTGAACATCCAGACATGTTATTTTCTTTTAAAAACATTGTTTTCATATGTACATATGTGCAGTTTGTTTTTATTTGATGGAAAAGAAGAAGTTGATTTTTTGTTTCATTTGTTGATATTTTTTACATGCACAAGCCCCCCATCCCCTGCAAAAAACAACAACAAACAAAACATACTTCATTTGATTATTTTTTTTCAAATAAATAAATAAAAATTATTCAACCAATATAGACAAATAATATTAATACATTCTTCTACATAGTTTACAAACTTATTATCCCACACTTAAAAATAACTGGCAGTTTTAACTATTCTACAGTCTTCTTCAGAGCTCTTTCTTCTATTTTAAAAAAATAAAAAACATCTAACATCCTTGCAGTATCTATGTTATCATTCTTTCCTATACAATTTAAAATATTATTTGTAATTATCAATTCCTTTTGTCATTATTTATATCTTATATATTTAAAATAAAATTAAATAATATTTTGTTTTTAAAAATGGACAGAAATGAGTGAGTCTTGCTAAGACCAGATAAAAAGATACCATTGGCCAAAAATTTATTAACAATTTTTATGGGACAGAGATATGACACAGAAAGTTCGAGGCAAACAAAAGTGTATTGTACTTGTTAAGAACCTTAAAAAAATGAATGGCTACTGACAGTTGCACACACCAGAAAAAGAAGTGACCAAGAGTATGGATAGAATTTATTCAATTTTGATAAGGAAATTAGTATTTTCATATATGGAATATTCAAAATAAAAATAAAGTCTGGATAATGTACACTTATCTGTGTTGAAAAAATATTTTTACTCCACTGCTGCCACCTATTGTAAACTTGAATAATCAATAGATATTAAATAATATGTTTTTTAAGCGCTACCCTATCCATATTCCCAGACTAATTTCTGATACTATCGTACACATATACCCAGCATAACTTCTGGTCTTACCAGTAAGGAGATATGAATAGGCAACAATGGATGTTGATTTATTAAGCATTACCATCTAATAACCACTGCTTTCTCACAGAGTGCCAAGTTTAAAAAAATAGAGTTCGTTCTTGTAAAATAATGTGTAAGCTGAAAGACAAATAATGTTTTTTGATATTTTTCTAACAAAATAAATTTTTAATGAAAATAATTTTGGGACCAAAGATTTTTTTAAAAAAAAAAACAAAAAGAAGCAGTTATTAATTGTATGTAATTAAAAGCATAAATTGAATACTTTTTTTTTTTTTATTAAAAGAAAGCTTTATTTATGAGTTTACATTGATACTAATTAGATTAGCATAGACATAATGATACAGAAACGATCTTGTACATAATATTAAAGATTAAAGGGAAGGCATGAGTATTCATTCATTTATCTAGGAAGAAGCATTTGTGCCATGTCTCCTGATGTAGCTTATGAGGACCAAGTCTATCTCTGTCTTTGATTTTATTTACCTCTTTAATATAGACTTCATAGTCACTGAGGTTTGTCTGAGTGAAGAGCAGAATACTTTTATTGAAAGACTTGTAAGTTTTTTTTAAAGCCATGAAGTGGATGTGATTTAAGACAATGGTCAGTAATTTATCATCTGCAGGTCACTTAGTGGTCTGTGAATTCATTTGATATGACCCATTAATTGCTTTCCACAAAAGTAGTTTTTTTTTTGTTGTTGTTGAATTGGTAAAGTTACAAAAATAAAATAGTTAATATTTCAATGAATTCATACTTTGCCAAGAATTACTTACTTTTATTAATTAATATTTAATATAAATATATTAATTTTTCTCCGGATATTTGTTAAAAAATAAATAAATTCAAACACTGAATATGAATAATTAAAAAAAGTTAAGCAAATGGTGTGCTTTTTATTTTCTGAGAATCAATAATCTGGAAGTGGAATTAATTGATTTTAAAAATTCTTTAATTTAAAAAATAAATACAAAGAAATCTGGAAAGGAATTAAAATAAATAAATCCAAATATATAAATAAAATAGAAATTCATATAACACTACAATACGAAACAAAACAACAAAATTTTATTAAAATTCTTCCACAACCATGGTTTCATCTATTAACAAATAAACCTTTCCAAGTGAAATTCAGTTAAACATATAACATATTTATATACAAAACAAAATACTCTTCCCATCATTCACTTCAACAAACAACTTCCTTAAGCATCAAAGGATGTCTTCATGAGTTACATTGGAATGTAGAGCACCTTTCCCAGAATAGTTTTTAACAATGAAAAAAAAAAAAGCAGTATCTATTTTAACTATTTCTGGTTCATCTTATACCTGGGAACAAAGCTTTCCCTAAACGAATTAATTTTAAATTCATTAAGAAATCATTGACACATAATAATTGGGAATCTTGCTTTCACATAAAACTGTCAAATTACAAAACCAATTTAGAGAATTTGGGCAGACATAATTAATACTAAAGAAATCAATGATCTAATTATTATTGTAGTATTCGTAGTTAAAGTTTAACTTATATAAACATAATTTGGGAATGTTTCCATTGTTTTGCATTTTTAAAATTAATTTCATAAAAGAATAAAATGTTTTTCTACAAAGTGTTCTCGTTATATTATTTGTGATTGAGTTTGCAGTGTAATATTTTTAGCTTCATGTACATATTAGTAGCACTTTATATAAATATGTATGTAATCATCATTTTACATCATTTATTTGTTCCTTTGACCCATAAATAAGATGCAACATATTCAATGTAAAAAGAAAGACCCAGAGAAAACTACTGCTTACTGATTTAAGATATGTTACAAATACATTTATCCTCTTGTTTCAAAGAAAATCTCTGTCTGAAGAGAGGAAGATAGTAACTAGGCAACAGAATGACAGTTGATCATTATCAATTGTGATTACTATTTTCAGAATATTATATTATTCTGGGGAAAAAATAATTGTAGTTATTATTACTGGAACTCCCTTAACACAACACACGTATTGTATTTTAATTTATAAATAGTGATTTAATAAGCTTTAATGAATTTAGGAGAAGATATTAGCTTAAGAATTTTATTTAAAAAAATACTTGTAAAACTGAGTAATACAAATATTCATATGCAAACCGTTTCAAAATGTTAAGTTTATGAAAAGAATAGAAAAAAATTAATGATTTCAAATGTAAGATTGAGTCAAATAAGATCCCAGTTCTGATTAAAGAAGTAAGATGGTAAATTTCTTGATTAAAAACTTAAAAGTAGATTGCAATGTCTTATATAAACTAGATGAGAGACAAAAAAACTGGCTACAATAAAATTTTCAATAAGAAAATAGTATACAATACAGTAAAACGTCTTGTTTAAAGAAAATAAATAATATAATGCAGTTAAAATAATTTAAATAGATTTAATTTATTTCACTTTCACAGAGGCTAAAAAAAAAAAAAACTATCACAGTCCCAAGTTTTTGTATACAAACTGTTTAACAGATTAGCCAAGTTAAATATTCCCTTCCTCTAAAGCTCCAATTCACCTTAATTCTCCTATCCCATTTTAATAAAAGCTGTTTCACTAATTTCACCATCCTGTACTTATATTCCCATTTTTGTTTTAAAAACTCAATGAAAAAAAAAAAACACATCTTTTTCATTCCCTTCACCTTAAATTTTTTCTATTCTCCATACAAATGATCCTGACCCACTTTTAACATCCACATTCCAAAAATAAATATTCAATTCTCTTTCTTCCATGTTTAGACAAACTACATCAACATCCAAATTCTTCTTTCTTTAATATCTAAGGTTTCCATTCTTGCCCCAAATAACAATATGTTTCCTCTAATATTATCATATATCCTTTCATACTCTATGTTTTTTTAAATTCTTATATAACAACAAATGTACTCACTATTTATTAATATTTATTTTTCATAACTCTATTTTTTTTTCTGACCAACTTATTTACCCTCTTTTTCCAACCCACACATTTATGTATCTATAAGACATTCAATGCACTATTCTATTACTTACATAAATATACAGAAATAAATTATCTATTATTATTGCATATTGTAGAACTCTTCTTGTCTAATTTGTTAGCCTATCCATATAACAAAATTAAACACTTTTTAATTATCCTTTTTCATTCACATATTAGTTACCTTACAAATATTTTTAATTAACTTAATTTTCTTCATTAAAAAATCCATTCCATATTCTCTTGACACTAATCACGTATACCGTCATATAATCTACTATGTAATCATAGAATTAAACTTGGTTGGAGTGCTTTTGGTAGAAATAACTTGATACTAAAAGGAAAATGTGTTTGAAAAGGAAGGTTTTTCAAATGTGTTTTACCAGTTTTTACTTATGGATCTGAGACTTGGACACTTAATAGAAGAGAAATACAGGGACTTCAGACCCCTCAAAGAAGTATGGAGAAATGCATGATGGGAGTAACAAGAAGAGATTGAAAACACAATGTATGGGTAAGAGAACAAACAGGTGTTACTGACCTCATTGAAAAAATTAAAAGATTGAAGTGGAATTAGGCTGGACATATTGTTAGAAGAGATGATAATAGATGGACAATTGAAATCTTAAACTGAAAGAGACCACATGTTAGATGGATGGATGAAATAAGAAAGTGTGCAGTGGTGATGTGGAGAAGAGAAACTAAAGATCGGAGATGGATTGAGCTTGGAGAGACCTTCATCCTGCAGTGGATTGATAATGGTTGATGATGATGAATCCACTATGTAATGCATATCTACATACTTCTTTTTGAATTCTATTTAAATTCTCAGAGTTCTTTGATCAATACAAATCACTTCAATATCCAAAAGTTAAATAATATACCAATCAACACTTTTTATTCTATATACACCTGTAATTGATATTTATTATATAAAAAGAGTGCAAAATGTTCAATCAATCTCATTCTACTTTTTGCTTTTCTTTTCTCACTATGTAAAATAGATGTTTATAGATGGTGCTGTAGGCAATTTAAACGGAATCAGTCACTTTTTTACTGGGATGCACTGTGAATGGTTTGACATTTTGTGATTTTTATAGCATAAGTTCATTTGTTTTCAAAAGTTCAATTTTACTTCTCACTGCAAGTCATAAAAACAAAACAGGAGCAGCAAGAAATTTTTTTTAAATTCCCACCGAGAAAACAGAAGCATTACTCCTAAATACATTTGTTTCAATATATGCGCCAGAATGAACTTATTTCATAATGAGTGAATTTCTGGAACCGATTCTGTTCATTGTTGAACCTCCGACCATATATGAGTGTAAATGCAAAAAAAAAATAAAAAATAAAGTCGATAAAGACTTATATCTCTAACAAAATTAATAATTTAGATAACAGAGATAATAAAAAATGAATAGAAAGTGAGTTTACCTTTGTGACTGCCAATTCTTTTTCTTGCTTTTGAAGTGTCATATTTAACTGCCTGATTGTATCTGAAAAAGGTTTATAAAACAATAATGTACTTTAAATCATCTTCAACATTTTATGATGCAACTCTAATACTTTGGTGAAAGTCACTCCGATACCAGAGTATATAGATAAATTACAAAAGTCAACCTTTCTGCAATCACAATTTTGATGCCATTCACTTCGGATAAATACATTCATGATTATTATTTGGCTAGAGATTATCATATTCCTGACTGAGACATAAACTTAAAATCTCAGTTAAAGATTGATATGTCTGATTTTTAATTGAAACTAAACACATGCAATAAATATTTCAACTTTATCTCTCTTTTTACATGTGTAAGATATTTTTTTTAGATAGTGTTAAAACTTCCACTCCACCACCCATACTTCATCAGAAAAAGATAAAGGATCCCCAAGATGCATTTTATGCTGAAGCAGCATTCTTCAATTGGCCCAGATAACAACCTCTTACACTTCATCATTCATTCAGTATTTATCAATATCAAACAAGTGTAACTGTTCAATAGCGAGTGCAGATTCTGCATAAAATGCACCTTGGGAATCATTTAATTTTTTTCAACGACTTTCTTCATATATTTATTATTTATTGATTTTTATACGATACTAATCTTATTTTTATTATATTCATAAGAGCCCCGGTAAGCCAAAGGTTAGAAAATTAAGTTTGGAGATGATTATTAGGTGTATAAATCAATGTTTTAAGTAAATCTAAAAATAAGTATAGAAAATTAAATGAAACTTATGATGCAACATTTAATGCATTCATAGGTTATGGCCAAGACCTGGATTTGAATTCTGTTTGAATGGACTTTGAAAGGTTACAAAATAGGATTTTTCTTTTGGGAAGCTGGTCCATAGACAACTCAGAATGGTGACAAAGAGTATCGGGAAGGGTGAAAAGCCCTCACTATTTGCCCACTGGACAGGCTAGCAAGCAATGCTTGCTCCTTCTTTATTCTTCTAAGGAGAGCTGTTGAAAAGATCTGTCTTGCAGTGGGCTACTCAAAGCTAGTTTAATCTTTTATTAATATATATAACCAAGCATTAATCAAACAAATATGTTACATGATTTTTCTGTTAAAATTTTTTTGTGTGTGTATTCATGCATATATATTGTGCCATTACAATTTAGTCACTAGCTAAATTTATAGTAATGTGCATGTAGAAAAGGTAAACCAAAAATCATCATCAAATTTTTATATAATCATAAATGAAGCTGTAGGGCATCCAAGTTCAAACCCTACCAGATCAAAATTCTAAAAGCTTTAAACAGAAAGAGAGTGGGTCAACAATTATATGCTTTATTTGTTTGTGTGTTGATAGAAAGGTAATACACACATTTAAACTATTTAATATTTAGTTTTTCTGTTAAAAAAGCAAAGTTATAATGCATACGTATAGGCAATGTATGTGTAAACTATTTAATTGTTTTATATTTCAAATATTCAACATTTTCACTTTCTTTAAAACTAACCTATGCTTGATCAATTTTAATGTCTTATTCTATACTTTTATTTTGCTTTTCTTTAATTATAATTGGGATTTAAAAGTTACAGACTTAATTAAATAATTGGGTTATAATTACTAAGCTAGCAATCATATTATTTAAGGTTAGTTTATGAATGATTTGAAAGAATGAAGGATGTGTGTACATTACATACAAAAATTTACATTTCCTAAATATTGAAAGAAAAGGAAGTATTAAATCTGTCAAATTATTTTTTTTGTACAATTGTTTGTTAAAAGAGGAAATCTGTTTAATCAGATATCAATCTTTGTAGCAATTTTTTTTTTTTGTAAATAATTGTTTTTCACTTTGGAAGCTTATAATGGGTCAGAGCTCTAATTTTGAAATTGTCTTATCTCAAGATCTAAAGAAGGAAGCTCAAAGATTTGAAATGTTACCTGGATGTTAAAAAGAAAAAAAAAAGAAAAGAAAGGAAATAAGGATTGAGTCTACTTTTTTTTTTAAACAAAAGTGTCTGGAAAAAGGATTAAACTTTTCAGTTGAAAAATAATATAGTTGAAAATAAATTAGAGATCTAATTAAAACAAATTTGTCCAAAAATAGCAAGTGATGCTATCTCTGATTGGTTAAGTTAGCTAAAAATTGGATATAAAAAGCTGTCTTGAATTATTATTAAGATTATTGTTTATGATTCAGATGATTAAACTATCCAATTGAATGCTGAAAATATAAGAGATGTCTGGCTAGAAAAATTATATGTATGTCCCATCGGTTCCGGACCATCTGGGGAAGCTGCACATCACATAGGAAAGAAAAGATGTGTCTAAAATAATATTCTACACCTTTCAACTGACCAGATAAATAAGATGTTTTAATAGAAGGAAGAAAGCATTCACCTGCATTCAAAGAAGATGAATTAATCTACTGATAAATATTAATCATCAAGTCCAATTAATTGTTACAACAACCGATTTTAAACTCAAGAAAATTTACAAATGGGAAAACAACTGCTGTATTTCATCCACATGCTTGACAGGAAGAGAAGAAAATTTAATATAATGATTTCCAAATTGTCCACTAAAGCAAATAACCTCAATAGAGTCATCATCATCAAATAGTTATACACCTCAAGAAAGAGATTGTTCCCACATAAAACGGAAATAGTAGCTGCAGAAATATAGACATTATACAAGACAAGTTTGAACCCTTGGAAAGTCGCCACAAACAAAAGATCGGTAATATGACTTTTTATATCTATTTTCTTTATGATATCAGTCTTAATAAACATTTTAGCAATAAAGTGGTACATTTTATTTAAAGAACCTTTAAAGACTATTCAGATCAATTAAAAACAAGAATGTCTTACTAATAATAACTTTGAGCTCCATAAATTATCTTGAATGTATGAAAATTATTTGTTTATTAATTTTACAGTTATGAAAAATATTAATGTGTAAAACAATTTTTTTTTTTTGTGGTATTATGATTTTAGTTTTAACTAATATATTATTATTTTGGTTTTAAATAATATTTTGTTATCATGGGATAAAACACGCACATACATAATGATATTTTATATGTGTATAATTGTGAGTGAATGTGAAATAATGAGTAGTATTAGAATATTGGATTATTTTGTTTCAAGTTAAGTATAGCATTTCAGAGGTAGAAGAACGGGGAGGAGATAATGATTTAAAACTCTTTTCTAAAACTTGCTCTTTCAATTTTACTAACATTTTTTTTTACATTCTATTTACATGTTAGATTTTTAAAGTATGTGTGTTAATGAGCAGATAATATTTTTTGTCTTGAAATACTTTTCATGGTCAATGTGACGTCCAACTTAATACAAAATACATTTGAAGGGAAAGGGGGAAGAACTTAAAATTAATCTGAGGATTGTTATATAATCAATTATTATTATTATTATTCATGTCAATTTTCATATTTATCTAGAAATTTTTATGTATATGTTAGAAATGTAGTAATAAATATTGGTTTGTTTTATTAAACGAGGCGTATATATTTCATTAAGTGTAGTCTTGGTTAGGTGTGATTATTCATCATCATCAATGGTTGAAAATTAGTTATTTAAGATATAAGTAAATATGCTAAAATTAAGCAATAATTATGAATTTCTTTATAAAAATTAGTTTTATGTTTAGGCTTAGTCCTAGAGCTGTAGTTGAAACCCTTGTCATTATCGTTATTATTATCATCATCATCATCGTCATCAACGTTTTAATTAATGAGCTGTTTAACTGTTTAAAGGCCATAAATAAATATTGATTTTATAATATTTAGTGATCTCTTAGTATTATTATCACCACATCCCATCATCTATTTCATGCAAGGATGAGTGAATTGCCATCCTAAATTAGTTATATATAATCTGAGCTAGTAAACTTATAAAAACATTGAAACACATTTGTTATGCTAAGATTTGAGAAATGATTTATGTCTAATATACTCCACTTTAGTTTATAGTTGTTTTACTTTTACCTAAATATTAGTGCGTATAGTGATATGGCTCAAAAAGCAAAATCTTCCATTTTTATTAGAAATAAAGTACCAAAAAGGGGATTCAAACCCGGTACATGTGAAAGGTTATTAGATATAACCGTGTCTAGATTCAGATAATCTAGTGGCGCCCTGCTAGACCATATTCACTTAGTATTTGTTTAAACATGTACTTAACATCAAACCAAGAAATGAAAGTGGATAGGATCTACTGCCTGTATACCTGAGTTATATTTTATTGAATTACGAGTGTACTCACTTCACGTGATTTCCATATACCTGAGTTATAATAATTTGCTCATAATTTGTTTATAATTTTTGATATTTGAACTCCTTCACTTATATGGTAATAGTTATATTGTAACCATCTATAATTATTTGAGCGACCTTTTATTATGTTACAATATATAACCTAGATTCCATATTCATCTATTATTCTAAATCCAGTTTAACATCTCTTTGTAATATGCCAACAAAATATTACATGATCTCTACCTACACAGTACTTTAGATTTGTTGCCTTGCATATGACCGAATAGTCAATAAATGCCACATAGTACAGCACCATTTGGCATCTATTGATTAAATAATTAAAAAAATGTATTGATACTTAATAGTAATGATTATTTTTAATAGTAATTAAAAATATAAAATTCATATTTTATTACATTTGTAATGGATACATGTATGCATATACTTATATAAGACACTCTTAATATTAGAGATCCATTTTTTAAATAATAAAAAAAGTATTATAAATTATAATAAACAGTTCTATTAAAAATCCAAGACCATTAATAAATGGAATTCCTTTATTACTAGTTTTGAAATAGATAATTTTGTAAATAACTCTGACAAATAAATCTCGCGATTGTCAACAAGGATGACATATAAAACCTGTCAAATTAATTAACTCTACAACGAATTTTATTTTACCACGTTCCCCCCCCCCCTACTTTATTACCAAAACTACTGCGATTCCTTCCATGCTTAGTTATTTAAAGTTCGGCAAATGTAAAATAAAGAGGACAGCATTATATATATTGATAAAACAGTTCAAATGCAAATATTGATTAGATATAATAATATGGAGGTATTCTAAGAAAATTTACAATCTGTGATCATAGAAGAATGACATCTACTTCAATACATCATACTATACCTATGGTACTGCTTTATGATCATCATATTGATATTAACCTGCCACTGTTAATTAATTTGGAATCCCTCAACCATACTATTTATCAAACTATAATTGTTGACTACAGACTCACTAACTAAAAATAATCTTTATTTATTTAGAAATTTCCAGCAGTATTTAAAAGAGTGTAAATAAAGACTTGGAACTTATAGATTTGTAAAAAATCGGCAACTGGGAGAAGGCGGAACTGAGGAGAAAAAGGTGGAAATAGTCAAGCATCGGTGGTCGAGAGGTCAGCGACAGCAGCTTTACAAGCAGTTGTCCTGGGTTAGCGGGTTCGCTTCCCGGCTGATGCTATGACACATGAGAAAAAGGTGGGAATAAAAAATTTAGTATTTCATGAAATGTATAACAGTTTATTTAAATGGATGAATATATTTTAACAATTAGCTTGCCAAACTAAAAAAAAAAAAACTCTACTCTTCCCCTCCTCATCATCAAAACTCCACACCATGTGATTTTATTAACATTTTCATTAAGTAATTTAATGTCTAATGTATAGGCTCAACTCATATATATATATATTGACATTATAAAATGTTTTTTTAATATATTATTTTCTCTAATACTGCATGTGTGTTTGCGCGCGCGTGTATACATGTATATAGAGCTCGCAAAATAAGCTTACTTTGCTAGCTCTATATATAACAAAGCTTATTAAATTAGGTCATGTGACATCCGACTTGATTTACTTTTTTTTTTTAATGTATATACATATATTTATTTTTTAAAAACTAATTCAATACAATTCTAAATACTGACAAACGAAAACATTTATGATAATAAAATATACTTAACAATGATAGTTTTTTTATTTTTGAATTGGCCAATTATAACCGAAATATTTAAATAAATAATTATTAGTAATCATGAAGATATATAATTAAAAAATAATTTAACTAACAGTAATTACAGTTAAATGTGATAACATTTTTGAAAACGTTACTATCTTCGATTTGCATCAAATTATACAGAGAAAGACATTATTAACTCTCATTAGGGTAGGAAATAAACAAATAATATAATATTTTAAGTATTAAAATTCAATTTTGAAATTACCCTAATTTTCATGTGACTAGCATTCCAGCAAGAGATTTTAAAATACGATAAAACCAAGCCTCAAAAACTATTTACTATGTTATTAGTAAATCACAAGGAATAAATTTTAACGATGTCTGAATTTTTTAAAAAAAGAAAGAAGGTAAATGTGTCTTAAACTGTTTAAGTGAAGATTTTCGGTAACACTAATATAAAATATTTAATATGCTAATTCAAAATCAAACAAAAAAAATACACAAATGATTTTTATTCATTTATTATTACTGGAAGTAGGTCCTGCCAAATCAAAGTTGAACTTGGAGCAATTATACAATTACAACTCTCAAGAATAAGTATAAAATAAGGCAATGATTTGTTGCATGGGGGTGAGATGATATATTTGAAGTCACAAAATTGAGTTGCAATACGTGTATCTTTAACCCCACCTATCTACCATGAAGCCATTCAGACCTTTCAAGAATAATCTAGCGTGTTTAATTTTTCAGAATGCTCAAAAACATATTTCGTATTCAACAACACAATGACAATCTATCCATTTCATTGTTAATGGTCTTCTCTCGCTATCAATCTTTGCAAGCATTATTCACTTTTCAAAAGACCCATAATATAATCAAAATAAGTATACTTCAAGATTTTTTAAATTTTTAATCTAATCTAAAACCAAGGTGTTCACTTTCCTCACATATATAATTCACATTAAAATGTAAGTATTATGATATCAAATAATCAGATTTATATGAAACTAATTTATTGTATGGGAGTGAAATTTGGACATCCTATCAGCATAATATAAAGGCATTAGTAAAGTTTCATTTAAGAATGACCCAATAACATTTTAAAAATACAATGTCAAGGTCATAAAAACAATCAATAATAATTTTCAATTTAACGAACTCTATATTGGATTGGATATGCAAGACTTCTGACAAGCGTTTTATGGTGACCTTCAGCATAATTCTCATTGGATAGATCCCATTTACATTATAAAGACCATCTAGTTTCATTGCAAAAAAAAAAAAAAAACGAACAGAGGATAGAATACACGAAAGAGCTACAATCAGACACAATGTTGAAATAATTCAGAAAAAATCGTTTGTTGTAGAAAAAGTCAAAAGACAGCATTGCAAAATATCAAATAAACAGAATGAACCAACATGTTCTACATGTAGATGAATTTGTGTTTCAGGGATTGGTTTATATAATCATCTTAAACTTCTCTTTAGTATGTTTTTTTCCTCTTAGAATTTAAATCGTTATGCAAATGACTTCTACTGATGATGTTAATAAGAAAAGAAAAAACGTCAGAAGGTATTGCATGGCTAGACAGTCTAGATATATATTTTTAAAAAAAACTTCATAGAGGAATTATATTAAAAATAAATCAACAAAAGAACCCGACATTAATGAAAGATTAAAAAATAAAATTACAAAAATACTTAAAGGCTAGAATTTAACAATCTTTATAAAAGTCATTAATTTAGTTACATTCAGAAAGTTACCCAGATCAGTGGGAGGCGATCAGGAGTTCACAGAACAAATGCAGCCACGGGGCACTTTCACAGTACCCTCATATGATTTCAAATGCAGAAATCCGTGGAATCATTATTAAAATTTATATTTTATCATTAATAATGGAGTATTTTAAATACTTTTCAAAAAATTTTTTCATTTTTTTTCTTCCTACAATGTTAGCATTATATATTTACTTCGATACAATTTCTATAACTTTTAATATATTATCATTTTCAACAGTTTTAATTTTTAGACCCCCCCCCCCCGCATCCAGACTTAGAAAGACCTCTAAAATATATATTATACTTTGGCCTTAAGGTGGACAGCTCTTTTGAATGAAGTGTGAATGCAGTACTTCCCCCCTCCCCACACATTCTGTAACCACTCTGACCCTGCTCTTTCTTCCACAGCACTGAGCAATACTGATATTTATTCGTTAACAGATTTTTTTTTTCTTTTCTTCTCTCAGAAATTAAATCGCATTTCCCTTCTAAGAGTCAGCGCCAAGAATAATTTAGATGATTTTAATTAAATATTTAGTTTGTGTTGTTTTTTTTTTAATACAAAAATTAACTGACTTAAAATATATACAGTATATACTTAAATTATTTATTTTTGTAAAAAAAAAAAAAAGGTTCACCAGAGAAGATTTTTGAGCCAACAACATAAAGGTAATTTACTAATTGTAATCACATTGTTTACTTGTGCATTTAAATTAATTTTATTTTTATAGACAATTTTGTTTTATTTTTTAATATTACTTTGAAAACCATTCTCAGACCAGTTTCTCGTTTTGCTTTCATCAAAGAAGGCTTGGAAGAAACGCAGATATCCATTCAGCAACTACCTTTATCTCTATTTTTACCCCTTTTTTTGAAATTCAGATCGTCAAGTTTTGAATTCCAGTCAATCTGCTAAAAACAGTTGCAATTCAATAACTGTATATTTTAATGCCCTTAATTCTTCATTTGTCGTAAGGCCCGTATTCCCCTAACTAGAAATGATAATATTAACCGCAAACCACCAGCTTCTGCAGCTTAAATAATATTGAAAGGCAAGAGAAATTGTCCAGAATACATAATTAATGATCTGGATTCAGATCTACGAATGGAGTCAAAAGTGTTTGCTGGATGAAGGATTGATTGCATTTCTTCCAGTTTTAAATCTCAAGCACAAAAACCAGAAACTGGTTCAAAGATGGGTAATTTATATGCGTTTGGTAATCACTGATTACTCAATCTTACACTAGATGGCACTAGAATGAACAGCAGATCTGATTTTACCTTATTAGTTTAAAATATGCATAATACAAAGAACTTATATTAGTTTCAATAGAAGAAAATCAATTTCAACAATAGCATATTTTATTTTTTAACCTGCTTCAGCTATAACATATTTTGGTGTAACATTAAGACTACAAATGTTGTAATGTGATACCTTGAAAAAAGTATTTTATTATGGTATAATTAATAAACAAAAAAATAATTTTAAAATTGAACACTTATTGGCTTTCTACATATTCTGTTGATAAAAAAGGTTTTTTTCAATTATGTATGACACTGGTATCAAGTTTTCTTTATCTGGAATCTGTTGACAGCTGGATTCTTGTCATTTCCATTATCAATAAGTTCAGGCCTTCCTAATGTTCATAATACAACAGGGCAAAAAGTTCATTTCAGAGGGTGTACATTGGTATCCTTGCTTCTAAATATAGACTTATAAAAGATTTTCTAATATTTTTTTTTAAAAATCTTTGCACTAAATTTTCACATTGACTATTTATACTTTTGACATAAAACGAATGTATTGACAGTTGAAATATCCACCACTTGAAAGAAAATTGCCAGTGACCAACATTTTGCTCTTCTACAAAGTGAATATTTAGCACATTTCTGATCAAGTGCATCCCCTCCTTTTATCAAGTTATAGCCTGCAGTCATCTCAGGTTTGCTGATGTTAAGATCGATTTTGCTAGGGTGGTGCATAAAATAAATTAGTAGTACTGCTTTATACTTTTTTGGAATATGTGATAACGGCATAATGTCCATCATAAAATCTATACAAGTGATTTCTAAATTGATGGTAGAAAAGTCGTAAAAATTTATTTTTTATTTTTCTTCATCTCAAATAAGTTAGTTCCCTCTTTTATAACTCTGTGACCACTTCTAATAAACTAAAGCAATTGTCTGCTGTAATATTTGTTTTGAAATTTTATATTGGATTCACCAATCTAATAACAGATTGTGATGGAATGCTGAAGCATTTTTTCCCCTTCACACAACGTATTACTGTCAGTGGGGCAAAAAAGTTTTATTCCATATTTCTCAGGCTTTTTTTGGAATATAAATTTTAAATCTGCACCTCTCCTTAAATGTCACATAATACAAGCTTGCACTATAACGACTTTTTTTTTACAATTTTCAATAAACACTTCAAATAACTTATTGATGACAGCTACAGCATCACTTTTTTCTCATTCTTTCCAATAATCACGATGATAAAACTGAAGACAGCAAAATAGAAAATTCAAAACTTCTTTTAGACATATTTGCTTGAAAAACTTTTTGTCCGGTTCCATCAGTTGCACAGAATGAACCACGATTTTCATTGCTTGATTTGAATATTTTTGTGTAGATTAATAGCCCCTCAAAATGCTTTCAGTTTTAATAAATCCATATCGTAAAGATGAGCATGATTTTGAATTTTATATTTTGTTCTTGATAGTTCTATTTTTTTATTTTAGTTTCACTCAGAATGTTATTTGTTAACAATAAACTCTATACTTTTTCAGAATTTGGACTTACTTCTAACATTTTTGCACTATTTGTTAATCCTGGTGAAGCTTTGACTATATTATGCTATATTACTTTTTTATTTGCTAGCAGAGGCTCTGTAGGCCATTTGAGTTCATTATCACTGCCAAATAGGTTGTTGCTCAAATTAGTTGTCAAATTTATAGCACTAATGTTATCTTCAGAATTAGATTCAAACATTTCAGTATCACTACGCTTCATTTCCATATCGATAACTTCCACAATCTCAGCAATATTAACTTCATTATACAACATTCACATTTTTCAAAGCCAAAATCAGTTGGATGCATTTTTTAAATAAAAATTTAGATCAAAAGAATGCTTTTATTTACTTACAGACCAATCAGACACAATGGCACCAAACAGAAAAACATGGATAAAAGCTACACAGTAAAATCACATTAGCCTTGTAATTGAATTCAGTAGAATGCATTTTTTAAAAAAATTACAATCAGATATTACATGCAAAATTGTGGAAGAAATTATTCTTCACACATATGCTAGAAAATTGACAACACTCGGGTATTATAATAAATTTAAAGTTGTAATTATAAATTTTATTAAACGCCCATTATTATATTAAGTAATAATTTACTAAGGCTGTAACCTTAGAAATAAGCGTCTGAAAAATACGAAGGTAGGGACATATAGAGGTCCCTACCTTCGTATTTTTCAGACGCTTATTTCTAAGGTTACAGCCTTAGTAAATTAGTATTATAATAAAATAAATTTGACTTTTATTATTGGGAAGTATTACTTGTAAAAAAAAAAAAAAAGCATAAGAATTATATAAGAAAGTAAAAAAAAAAGTAGCCATAGTTCGGAAAAAATGGAGGATGAAATTTTTTTTACTTGAAAGCTTAGACTACAAGCAGTATGACATACTGCTAACCTCCAGAAAAGTGGTATAAAACATATTATACAGAAATAATTAGAAAGGTACTAAGAGGAACACCTGCTCAATTAAAAAATAATAAGAAAGTAAGGCAAAAGAAAATTCGTAGTGGTAACACATACTGATTGTAGCCATCGCAGATTAAAGAAACGTGATAGAAAAAGTTTTTTAAATTTTATTTTGCACTATTTTTGATAGAAAGGAAGATGCATGCAATGCTTGTAGGAAAAGTTCTCTTCACCCTGCATTAGAACCATCTACTATAAGCTAAATCAGTGGACTATAAATGAGCTAGAACTAATTCACTTTATATATCTTGCAATTGTGTTTAATTAACTTCTTTATATTAAAAAAAACTAACCAGAAACTAAAAAAAAAAAAAACCTTAGGTTTTGCCTCAAAGCCAATTTCATTGTAATGTTGTATAAATCTGATATTTAAAACAATTACTATATCTTTTATTAACCTTAGTTTAAGATAACTATAAGCATGTTAAACCCTTTGATTGGGAAAGTTTGTATTAACAAAATATTATATGATTTTCTCTGCTTGCATTTAATGAATACTTACAGGAAGTCTTCTTTACTAAAGACTATCTACTATTGTAAACCTAAATAATCAACAATCACTAGGTAGCAGTTTTTTTTAATATTTCCTAATAGCATATGTTAAGTGTAAGCAATATTACATAACACTTTGTTAAAAGAATTCAAATGCTAGTAAAAAATGCATTTATTTATAATATAAATATAACGAATTATGTAATTAAATCATTATAACCAGTCTATTTAAGTGCATTCTATAACTAAATTATAAGATATAATCCATGCACTTATTAACCATAAAAACAATCACATTTAATAACTATGTGTTTCAATTTCTGCGCTTTGAAATAAAATCAGTGAAATTTACTTATTAAGTATAAATAAGATTTGAATCTTCTCTGATTTGTGGTTGGTGATGTCACAGTTCATAATTTGGCGTTTATATAACATTTTAGTTAAATAAACAGCTAATAGAGGTATTTAAATGCTCTCTTTCACAATTCAAGTACAAAATTCAGGGGTGGAGGGTCAATTGTGCAAATGACATTTACGAATATATGCACATTTATATGAAAGAAAATCAGAATTGGGATTGTAATTAAATAGTTTGGTGATCAAACATGTATGAGAATATGCAAATTATATCAAAAAGAGTGAAATTATACATGCCTTATTTCTATTATATAAATGTGTAGCACTGCGTATATATAAAAAATTTTAAATGGTTTGAAAACGATAAACAAAATGTATACCTCAGTTATAGAGGACACGTTGCTCCAAACACTAACTGCTAAACACATGTTCATCACATAGATTAAAAATACATCAAAATAAATACATTAACTTTTCTCCAATACATTATCAAATTAATAAATTTTTTAAAAATAAATGGTTTGTTTTCTCATCCTTGGTGTTCGCAACGGGATGGCGTTGATGCTAATCGAAAACATATACATATAACGATTCCGGGGCCGGACCTAAATGATCAATTTGATCTAAAAAGATCTGATTTCTTAGATTTGTAATAAAATATTCTACTAAATAATACTATTATATGGTGTTAGTTTTTTCATTTTTGTAAATGTTTATTAATCTTATCTTGTTTTTTTAGTTTGTGTGTGTGTGTCTTTTTAAAGTTACGGTGTTTTTTTTTTTTGCAAGAGTAAATCAATACTTTTATTCAAAAGCAAGACATAATAAGTAAATGTTTATTAATCTTATCTTGTTTTTGAATTTGTGTGTGTGTCTTTAAAGTTACGGGGCTTTTTCTAATTTTTTTTTGGGACTTTATGTCTGTCTTTTTAAAGTTACGGGGCTTTTTTTTGCAAGAGTAAATCAAATCAATCATTTGATTCAAAAGCAAGATGTAATAAGTCAATGTTTATTAATCTTAGATTGTTTTTGAGTTTGTGTGTGTGTCTTTAAAGTTATGGGGCCTTTTCTCATTTTTTTTTTGGACTTTATGTGTGTCTTTTTTTAAAGTTACGGTATTTTTGGTCAAGAGTAAAAATCAATTATTTTTATTAAAAAAGCAATACGTAATTCTAAATCGATCAAAAGTAATGTCATTTATATACTACAATTTAGAATTGATACCCGACTACTATTAGTAAGGACCGTCATTGAAAGATTCAATTGAAAAATGATACCCAACTAATTTCCGTTTTCTTTTTTTTGGGGGACGGGACAGTAATGAATCAGAAAGTGGGTCATTTTTGTTAACTCTCTCTATATAAAAAGGATACCGTTATTGAAATACTAAATTTAAAAATGATAGCCGACTAATTTGCGTTTCTTTTGACAGTAATTAATCAGAAAGTGGGTTTCTTTTTTTTGGTAAATCTTGTGTATATATATAAAAAGAATACCGTAATTCAAATACTCCATTGAAAAAAACCAAGCCCCGTTGAATTTGCTTTCTTTTTTTTTTTTTTTAAGACAGTAATTAAGCAGGAACTGGGTTGTTTTTGTTAGTGTGTAGATATAAAAACTAAACTTATTTTGAAATAATAAATGTAACAAAAAAAAAATAATAATAATAATACCCGACTAATTTTCTTTTTTGGACAAGTAATTCCTAATAATTAGTCACTGGATTGTTTTTGTTTGTGCGTATATATATACATATAGCAAAAGTAACTTGTCACGGACGAATTCTCGTGAAAACGGTACTTTTCGTGTGATCCTTAAATTTTTTTTCCGTTCCGCACCCTTAAAAGCAATTTTTGAGGGCTACCCATTCATAATGGAATCTTCGGGACATTATTACTAAACTTACAACAGTAAAGTAAGTTACAACACATTAAAAAAAATAGACGTCTTATCAAATTTTAAAAAACCACGACTGCTTCAAATACACACACTCTCACACGAAACTACAAAGAAAATAGATATTCTACTATTATGAGAAAATGATGAACAAAATCAACTACTACGGCAGCCAATCAAGGCATTTCTTTCTCTTTGCTTTTAGCATAGAAAAAAAAGCCATAACCGACAGCCGTCGGGAACTCTTTCTGTGTTTTATCATAGAAAGAAGTCTCATTTGTGTTGGCTTCTGTCGCCGACACCGCCTCCGTCCAACATAATGTGAGGACTCTTCTGCATTTATAATGTAGAAAATTTCCTCTTTTGTTGGGTGAAGACCAGTGAAACGGTATATTTCTAGGAATTGACCTAGAAATAGCGACATCTCTAGGCGAACACCAGGGATGAGAAAACAACCAAATAAATACAGCAAATTTATCTTTAAAAAATATGCTGTAATAATTTTTTTTTAGAATATTACATTTTATATGTCATTTTACTTTGGGAGTATAAATATGATATTCTAATCTTTTCCTGCTTTGTAAAAATAGTGCCAAGTTTAATTAATATCTTCCAATAGCAATTCTCTAAAATCATCTACTATAACATGAATAATCAGTAGACACTAAATGGCATAATGACATAATATCCCATTCACACTTTTTGCTTTTGATAGTAAAAAGAATTAGGATTCAAAGCTGCTAGTAATGCACATATGCATTTACTTTTCCTATGTATCAAAAAAATGTCTAAATTATGGAATCAAAGTTTT
Source organism: Epiperipatus broadwayi (assembly GCA_028023455.1). Lineage (NCBI taxonomy): Eukaryota > Metazoa > Onychophora > Udeonychophora > Euonychophora > Peripatidae > Epiperipatus > Epiperipatus broadwayi. The sequence goes on from JAQFVV010000059.1 coordinate 4,138,460, forward strand.
AAAAAAATATATTTATTAAATGATTATATAATTACCAGCATATGTACTTGGCCTATGAAAAGGCCTGCATAATTAATTGGTTGTTTTAACAAATTTCAACCATGCATGATTATGGCTATGGAGTGCAAACTACATGATATCAACACAAAACTAAATGTAAATATGGTACCATAGCATCTACCCCCCCCTCATTAAATATCACACTTAAACATGGATTTATGTACTGTAATCACATATTGTTCATGATTTAAAGACAATACCTATTCAGTTCTGTACTGTAGTCCAACCACTTTTCCCTTGAAAAAGTTTTATTTCAATACTATATTTTTTTAGAATCCAGAAATGTATCCGACCTATAGAAAGGCCGTCATATTGTTTTTTAATTGGTTGCATAAAATGCTTTGTAAAAAATGATTATGGTTTATTAATGACTGAACAAATAATAATTTCTTTCTTTGAAAAATACACTCTCTTACAAAGAAATATTTAACTTGAGTATCACATAACAGCGATATGAACATTTAAGGATTTTATATATAAGATATAATTTTTTCTTAAAAAAAAACAAGCATTATTTTATCAAATTATTTAGTGCATATATCTTCAGATGCAAAATTGAAAATGAGGCATATATCCTGTTTCAGAATAGTAATCAAAACTCGTAAGAAGAGGAATTATATTTTGAGGGAAGGGATGGCATCAGATCAGATTCATCAATTAAACTCCCTATACAAACTTTACTTTTTCAGCTTATGTACACACCCATCAACGTTTTTTTATTTATTTAGCTATCACTTTATTAGACTTGAGAAAGACTTATTTTACCTTTGAATTTATTAACTGCTGGCTTTGTATTTTTAAAATTTTTGAGCCATATATTGTTACTTTTGATATATATATATTGTAACCTAAATAAATGAATCAAAAAAAAATATATTACCATACCTCAGGTATACAGGCAGTAGATCTTATCCACTTTCATTTCTTGGTTTGATGTTAAGTGCATGTTTAAACAAATACTAAGTGAATATGGTCTAGCAGGGCGCCACTAGATTATCTGAATCTAGACACGGTTATATCTGATAACCTTTCACATGTACCGGGTTTGAATCCCTTTTTGGTACTTTATTTCTAATAAAAATGAGAGATTTTGCTTTTTGAGCCATATCACTATAAGCACTAATAGTTAGGTAAAAGTAAAACATCTTTAAACCAAAGTGGAGTATATTAGACATAAATCATTTCTCAGATCTTAGCATAACAAATGTGTTTCAATAGTTTTGTAAGTTTACTAGCTCAGATTATATATAACTAATTTAGGATGGCAATTCACTCATCCTTGCATGAAATAGATGATGGGATGTGGTTATAATAATACTAAGAGATCACTAAATATTATAAAATCAATATTTATTTATGGCCTTTAAACGGTTAAACAGCTCATTAATTAAAACGTTGATGACGATGATGATGATGATGATAATAATAACGATAATGACAAGGGTTTCAATTACAGCTCTAGGACTAAGCCTAAACATAAAACTAATTTTTATAAAGAGATTCCTAATTATTGCTTAATTTTAGCATATTTACTTATATCTTAAATAACTAATATTCAACCATTGATGATGATGAATAATCACACTTAACAAAGACTATACTTAATGAAATATATACGCCTCATTTAATAAAACAAACTAATATTTATTACTACATTTCTAACATATACATAAAAATTTCCAGATAAATATGAAAATTGACATGAATAATAATAATAATTGATTATATAACAATCCTCAGATTAATTTTAAGTTCTTCCCCCTTTCCCTTCAAATGTATTTTGTATTAAGTTGGACGTCACATTGACCATGATTTTCACTCCATGAGAAAAGTATTAAAAAAAAAAAGTATCTGCTCATTGGCACACATACTTTAAAATCCAACATGTAAATAGAATGTAAAAAAAAAAATGTTAGTAAAATTGAAAGAGCTAGTTTTAGAAAAGAGTTTTAAATTATTTTCTCCCCCTCCCTTCCAAGCGCTGAAATCTATACTTAACTTGAAACAAAATAATCTAATATTCTAATACTACTCATTATTCCACATTCACTTCCAATTATACACATATAAAATATCATTATGTATGTGCGTGTTTTATCCCATGATAACAAAATATTATTTAAAACCCAAAATAATAATAACATATTAGTTAAAACTAAAATCATAATACCATAAAAAAAAAATTGTTTTACACATTAATATTGTAAAATTAATAAACAAATAATTTTCATACATTCAAGATCATTTATGAAGCTCAAAGTTATTATTGGTAAGACATTCTTGTTTTAATCGATCTGAATAGTCTTTAAAAGTTCTTTAAATAAAATATACCACTTTATTGCTAAAATGTTTATTAAGACTGATATCATAAAGAAAATAGATATAAAAAGTCATATTACCGATCTTTTGTGGCGAATTTCCAAGGGTTCAAACTTGTCTTGTATAAGGTTTATATTTCTGCAGTTACCATTTCCGTTTTACTGGGAACAATCTCTTTCTTGAGGTGTATAACTATTTAATGATGATGACTCTATTGAGTTTATTTGCTTTAGCGGACAATTTGGAAATCATTATAGTAAATTTTCTTCTCTTCTTGTCAAGCATGTGGATGAAATACAGCAGTTGTTTTCCCATTTGTAAATTTTCTTGAGTTCAAAATCAGTTGTTGTAACAATTAATTGGACTTGATGATTAATATTTATCAGTAGATTAATTCATCTTCTTTGAATGCAGGTGAATGCTTTCTTCCTTCTATTAAAAACATCTTATTTATCTGGTCAGTTGAAAGGTGTAGAATATTATTTTAGACATCTTTTCTTTCCTATGTGATGTGCAGCTTCCCCAGATGGTCCGGAACCGATGGAATATACATATAATTTTTCTAGCCCGCCATCTCTTATATTTTCAACGTTCAATATTATAGTTTAATAATCTGAATCAATCACAATAATAATCTAAGACAGCTTTTTATATCCAATTTTTAGCTAACTTAACCAATCAGAGATAGCATCACTTGCTATTTTTGGACAAATTTGTTTTAATTAGATCTCTAATTTATTTTCAACCAAAGTATTTTTCAACTGAAAAGTTTAATCCTTTTTCCAGACACTTTTGTTTTAAAAAAAAATAGACTCAATTCTTATTTCCTTTCTTTTGTTTTTTCTTTCTTTTTAACATCCAGGTAACACTTCAAATCTTTGAGCTTCCTTCTTTAGATCTTGATAAGGCAATTTCAAAAATTATAGCTCCAAAGTGACAATCATTTACAAAAAATTTACTACAAAGATCGATATCTGATTAAACAGATTTCCTCTTTTAACAAAAAAAAATTGTACAAAAAAAATAATTTAACAGATTTAATACTTCCTTTTCTTTCAATATTTAGGAAATGTAAAATTTTGTATGTAATGTACACACATCCTGCATTCTTTCAAATCATTCATAAACTAACCTTAAATACTATAATTGCTAGCTTAGTAATTATAACCCAATTATTTAATTAAATCTGTAACTTTTAAATCCCACTTATAATTAAAGAAAAGCAAAATAGAAGTATAGAAAAAAATGTTAGAATTGATCAAGCATAGGTTAGTTTTAAAGAAAATTAAAATGTTTAATATTTGAAATATAAAACAATTAAATAATTTACACATACATTGCCTATATGTATGCATTATAACTTTGCTTTTTAACAGGAAATTTAAATATTAAATAGTTTAAATGTGTGTATTACCTTTCTATCAACACACAAACAAGTAAAGCATGTAATTGTTGACCCATTCTTTCTCTGTTTAAAGCTTTTAGAACTGGACCTTGTAGGGTTTAAACTTGGATGCCCTACAACTTCCTTTATGGTTATATAAAATTGTGATGATGATTTTGTTTTACCTTTTCTACATGCACATTACTATAAATTTGGCTAGTGACCAAATTGTAATGGCACAATATATATATATATTGCATATGTAAGGGTGTTGCAATACCTATTTTTAATAATAACAAATAGTCTGTAAATACTTCAAAGAAAACACACACACATAATGAAGTCAAATAATCTATTGTTGGGCAATAGCTATTCCTGAACAGCTCTTTAAAGAGGACTAATGAAGAAGGAGTTACCCACCAAAATTGTCAACCGCAGGATGATAAAAATATTTAAGGTAACCATTTATCCAAGAATGGCTAAATATCATTTACAGACTAATAATTAGTTTATAAAAAGACAGCCATACTCTTTTCTTTAAATACTTTGTTGTAAACTTTTATATACAAACTGATGTTTCAGCCATCCTGCAGTTTCCTTCAGAGTGCTTACTATTTCATTTTAGCAGAGGTTCTGAAAAAGATTGCAGCACAGTTGAAATGTTAGTTTATATATAAAAGTTTGTAACAAAATGTTTAAAGAAAAGAGTATGATTGTATTAATAAAAAATAATATAGCAAAATAAAGAAATAGAAAAGGTTTTTTGACATACATCAGTAATAAGTTTATTAATAGATTGGCTATAGGCAGGTTATCTTTAAAAAAAAATTAAGCCTCCTTGGAACTTGAACAGCTTTCAGTGTCACACACATAAATTTGAACTTAGGTTGTAACTATTATGCCAATATTTATATATAGGAGGTTGCCTTGACATCAATTTGAAATTGTTGATTGTTATTGATATTGGGATTGTCTCAGTGTTGACTGGTTTTTAATGATATATATACACACCCGGGTCTCTTTGTGCGGATTTTTTTAATGCAATTTTGAAGTTATGCAATTCATATTTCTTCTTAATATCTTTTTATGCGGTTTTCTTTTATGTGATAAAGAAGTTCACATTTCACTTAAAATCAGGATTTCCCCGTTTTATATAAACACATTATATTTTATATATTTTAAATGCCTGTTGGAAAAAGGTTTGGCAATAAATTTAGATACCGTAGAAGATTTAGAAAAAGATAATGAAACAGAAGTGGAACCTGTTTGCTTCACAGCAAAAATGATTCGAGAAAGTCTTCAACTTTCTTCTTATCAATTGGACAATCATTTTCTTGTTAATGACATAAATGAGCTCTTAAATTCCAATGAGAGCTAAATAGTTGTATGTCTGGATATCGTGAGCTTCATAAACAATTAGTAAAATCATTGTCTCAACATTTAATCACCGATTACATTGTCAACAGAAAACCATTAACTTTTAGACTGAAATTTTTTTTATTAGCTGAGTGAATTAAAGTTTTAAACTTTTGATTGATTCAATTACAGAATCAGTAATATTTGTCTTTTAATATTAGATTCGTTTGTAAAAAGCAAATTAATAATTTGTCAGATTATGAAAGTGAACGAAAGTTTTTTCAAAAATAAATTTCTATTTATAATTATAAAAATATTCTATAGCAGAGAACTTAAAAAGAATATTCATAACCTATTAGAAAATGCTGCGTACATCGTTGATTTCTTTCTCAATTTACGTTCATGTAAAAGTAAAGAATTTTTATTAAAATCTGAACTATTTTTCTAAAATAATTATATTTTCAGCATATTTTATCAAAATAATTTATAATATGTAAAAAATACAAAAAAAAAATACTCTAAAATATACATTTTAATTTTGAATATCAAAACAAAGAAATTGGAGCTGTCAAAATTCTTGTCAAGTGCTCCCTTTGGTTCAAAATGAGTAACAACAAATCAGTACCTTACGGTACATTTAAGCTTTAAAAAGACTGTAAATTTGTTACGATAATGCAAAAATTGATGGTTTTAGAGCAACTTGAAGCCATGAATGAAAATTTTCAGTTGATGCACCTGTTTGGTTAATTAAACACAGCATGAGATTGAAGTTGGCGCTAATTGTATTTCCTCTTGTGATGAATCTGATTTCTTATCAATTCACAAATGTACCCATATATTATCAAATAGCGATAATGATTAAAAATGTATGAAAAAATGTAAAATAAATTACACAAAAAAACATATTGTTTTGAATAAAATTAAATAGTTAATAAAAAAAATAAAAAAAGTTTGAATTGTATCAATTTTTTTCAAATATTTGAAATTTTTTATTAGTCATACTTTATTTCCTTATTTTTTTTTTATGCGAATTTTAAAGTAATTTTACATTGTTGCTTTGCTTTTAGGTGATTTTTGAAAATTATGGAACATATCCCACATTTTTCAATGTAAGTTAAGTCTATTTTTGTGTGATTTCTTTTATGCAGGTTTTTTTTGCAGAACCTATCTACCACATAAAAAGAGACCCAGGTGTATTACACTATTCTATAGCAAAACTAATTTTGATATACATATCATAATAATAATTCACAAGTCAAACCCCAATATTGTCATTTTAACAAATTTGTAAATAACTTTGGCTTTGTATCAATGCTAATTTATTAATTAGCTAAAAATTGCAACTACTACATTGTTATGTGGCAAATAAGTCAATCACAGACACCAGAAAGGGCTGAAACGTTATATTATTGGATAAAAGTGGACCATTTCTTGTCTAAGGAATAAATTAGGACTGGTACAAGAAAATGGGTACTATTAACAAGATTGTTAAAATAATCATACTAGAATCTGACATGAATTATTATTATGGTTCATGTGCCTTTGTTTGCATTCTGGTGTTACACATTTAATAACCATTGGTTATTTAAGGTCTCATTAGAATTATTAAAATATAAATAAATATATGCACAAAGGTAAAAAAAAACCCCCAAACAACCAATAAATAAAAATTTTCAATATTGAAAAAAAAAAAAATCATTAATAAAATACAAATATATACATTGTTTTGATTTAACATAGATTTATTTAACTCAGCGTTAATAAATCAACACATACAACAATAATTAAGAAGAAAGCCTCATTTGTTTATAATAAAAAAAGAATATTTCTACCTTTGAAAGCATACAATAGATTAAAGTATTCTCATAATATATAAAATAATATTTAAAATTAAATGTTAATCCTAAAAAACTGTGCTAAATGCACTACAAATTTAAGTTTAAAATGAAATTCAATTTTTATAAATAAAATTAAGTATTAGTATTATTTGTTATAAAAATGATTAGATCCAAATATCCAGGTATACTGCTCCAAGATCCAAGTCTTCTCACTAATGAATGACATAAAGTAGAAACTAGTCAGCGAATATTGGATAAGAAGGCACAGAATAGAGATTACAATGAACAACCTTGTAACATCTATTGATTACCAGAGCTTGCACTAGGTGGCACTATTGTGTGAAAAAATGCTGCTGTTTTAACAGCTTGTGCAAGCATAAGAAAAGTGATCATGAAGTTTAAATGATTTAATACCAATTCTTGTCAAAGGATAATGGTGACTATTGTTATTTTAAAAAGAAAAGAAAGATACCAAAATATAAAGATACTGAATAGTATTCAAATTTGTGTGACCATACAAGTAAATTAGTTTAGATTGAAAACATTATTGTGTTTTTAGTTTGGATTGACAGTTAATCAAAAAGGAAAAAGATGGGTATACAATTGCACTGCTCCCAGATCTAAGGTATCTCAATGGCAAAAGCCATAAGCTAAAAACTAATCTGAGGATAATGGATGGTAAGGCACTAAATAGGGACTATAATACACATCTTCTAACATCTACTAATTACTAGAATTTGAACTAGGTGGCACTATTGTGTGGAAAATTCACTACTGTTTTAAAAACAATGGTTATTAAGCTAAATAATAAGTGATAAATAAAAAAATAAATGGTTTTATGATAAATAAATAAAAATAGACTAAGTGAAGTCTAAACAGCTCTTTGATTAATCTATATTCTGTTGAAAAATACTATTTATCACTATAAGCTCTATTAGAATATTTTAGTAGATTGTGTTGTGGTAAAGTGCCAGACATAGGGGCTAAGGGTTCACACATCAAAAGTTCACCTAATTATTTCTGTGCTTGAAAATCACATGATTTCAGAGCAATTAATTATTCAATTATTGGTTCAAATCAGGGGTGGGGAATTGTTTTGGCTCGGGGGCCGCAGAAGTTGGCGGAGGGCCGCATTGGGGGCCACCTTGTGGAAGCGAAGGTTAGCAGAGGGCCGCACATTTTTTTCATGACACAATAAATACACTGCTTTATTCCCTGTAGTACCAAAGAAATATCTGTTTGTCCATTCTTCATTAAACACATGACATTCATCACCGATTTTATATGTTTTTGGAGGGTTCATGGTTTCACTAAAATTGGAAATGTATATATTTGCTGATGCAAAGACAAAATTGAAATTAACCAGATCAACTGGAAAAGGACTGCACATCGTATCTATACTGGGCATGTGTATTGACATGGCCATCCTAGTGGAAAATATGAGATGAATCTTCAGTCACGCACAGGAAGGAAATCTCAGTTCAAGGCGGATTTTTCTGATTGTCTAGGTGGGCCACATAAAAATTCTTAGCGGGCCGCATGTGGCCCTCAGGCTGCTATTTGCCCACCCTTGGTTCAAATGAAAATAAATAAACAAATAATAAAATTCTTCAATGTTTTTTTTTTTGTTCAATTGTTATTAATTATTTTCATGCATTTCATTACAGAAAGTCAAATCTATTTTACATAATTTTCAATACTTAGTTAAATCTTTATCACCGTCTTTAATTTATATTTTCATTTCATTATTTTGACTAAACAATATAATAAATATCAGATATCAGTATTACAATAAGCAAACTTTTCTATTTTGTTTTCATTTAAAAAAATGTATCAATTCACAAGAGTCTACAAAAAATGTTGGACTCTAGTTGTAAAAACAAATGATCAATCAATTTATTAAAAATAAAATAAAACATGTCCGAAAAAGAAAAATAAATATATAAAATATCTCAAAAAACATATGACAAATATTTTTCCAAAATATATTTTTTAATTTCATAAAGAGGGGTGTGTGTGTTATAAGCCTACTTTTAACTCCTAATTTCACAAAACATTAATTTTATTTTTAAAACACTTATATAGTTTGATACTATTTTATCTTTAAATCTTTTCTTAACATAAAAACAAACAAGGAAAACCCTATATAAGATTAGAATGATTGAAAACGTTAAAAAGTATACTGAAAAAATGATTAAAAAAAAACTTTATATGGATAAATTTTGAGTATTCAATAGATGCCTCATGGTAGTGCTTAATAAACCCTTATCCAGTTCTCATTTATCCATATTCTTGGGTTAGTTTCTAGCTTATCACTTCCATAAGTAAGGAGTTTTGCATCAGGATATAATACATCTGAATTTTGTGGTCTTTCCCCAATATCCATTTTTTATTCCTTTTTTTACTATAAAGCTACCAGCTAAAAATTCAAACCATATTAATGTTCTGAGTATAATCCAGAAAATTAATTTTATAATAACTATATGCGCTTCGTCCTGTGGTTAGGTTCATGGGAAACCAACAAACACCACATGATCTCAGCTTATATAGCTCTTCAGAAGACAATAGATGGTAGTGTTCAATATTGTAGGCAAGTTGGATTAAATTAAAAGATTAACATACTTTTTGAATCTTAGACTGATAGCTTGATAGTAAAAAAAAATAATAAAAGATGGCTGTTGGAGGAAAAGTACATTAGCTTCAAAAATCCAGGTATAACAAACAAGATCCAAAACTCCTTGATGATGAGAGCTGTAAGATCGAAACTAGTCTGGGAAAACATTCAAGCTTACACTAAGTGGCATAACGATAATCAGAGAAAGAAGATTTGCATTACGTAAGCAGAGGTCATGTGATGTTTTTGGTTTCAATATTAAACTATAAATAGATTTTTAAAAAAATAATAATCAGAGTTTATGCAAACTTATCAATTAAAAGCAAGGTTGATTAGATAATTTTTTCTTCATTTAAAAATATATATTTTGAAAAAATATTTATACTATATGTCGTTGAAGTATTATATATTTATATTTTTCAATCATTAGTGAAATATTGTTAACCTTGAAAAAATTGTATCAAATAACCAAAGCATCAGTCTACGAGAAAACAATATGTAATATATTTTGTTTTTACTAAAAAAATTCTGCAGGATTTAGTTCAGTAAAAAGAAAATTTAAAATAAAACCAAAAGGAGTCCTTTGTGATTTATATATAGAGAGAGATTTGAATGCTTTCTCTTATAGCATTTATCATAAAAATAAATAAATAAATAAAATATGCTTGTTTAAAAATATTTGCTCTTTATTATATATATATTAATAGCTATTGAAGTTTAACGATGATTAAAAAAAATGAAGAAATAATACATGGAATTAAGAAAAACCATACATTAATAAATGCTTAATAATTATTGACATTATTAAGTTTTGATTGTTTCCCAATCACTCATTATCAGTCACTTGAATAGAATAAAATAAATATAAAAAATATCAAACTTAAATTAAAAAGATATTAATGTATTTATTTAACACATACATAATAAATTAGAATAATATGATTACCAAACTCTCCCAACAGTAGATTTAGAGTCAGTACTCTCAAATCCAAGGGCTATCACTGATAAAAGCCAAAGCTAGAAACTAGTCTGACAATATTGGATGAGTAGGCACTAGATAGGAATTTTATGCACAAACCTTCCTACATCCACTGATTATGAAGGCTTGCACTTGGTGGTGTTACTGTATGGAGAGTTTGGTCCTCTTATTAACAGCAAGTATAAAACATATGAAATTGTGATCCTGTGATGTTATAATAATATGGTTTGACAAGTAAGTACAATATTAGTACCCTAAAAAAAGTCCCACATTGAATTAGTTTGCTTCAGAAATCCACTAGGATCATCAGGTTTTCCAATTTATAGAATCTTTCATAAACCAATCTAAAAAACTTTTCATTAACTTATCTTTGTGGAGTATTGACTTGTTTTAAACAAACCTCATTATTTGTATTATGAAATAAATTAATAGTATAAATATATTCATGCCTCCTCCCCTTTATTTTATTTTTTTGCCATCATTTGTTTTGAGGACACAAGTTTAGTCTAAAATCACAAAGATTTTACTTCAGATTTCAAAGGATAGTTGAGAATCAATATGTTCTACAGATAAACACATTTTAATCTGATTTTTTAATAATTCAGGTTTTATATTTTGTAATCAATATTGCTAATCCATGATGATTGACTTAAAATAGTAAATATCAGAAGTTTTTGAATTTTTAGATTTTATAATACCGATATTCAACACACACCATTAAAAAGCAAACACAATAATTAAATAAACATCCATGCGTGCAACATTAACAACAATTCAGACGTAAATAAACTTGCTTCCTAAAAATTACCTACTTTTTGCTTAAAATATAGAAAAAGTAGAAGATGGAGGGTGGGGGGATTAAAAAGACTTATTATTTTTTAACTTATACATTAAAAAAAAACAAAAAACAGACTACTTTATATTTTTATATAAAAATATAAATTTCTCATTTATAGTTCTACATTCATTTTAAATTATTAGTCTGGGAGAATGAAAAAAATAATAGCGTACCAAGTTGATTTTTCTCCATTTCTTCCTTGCGACTAATTGATTTTCGGAAATTATCGACATCTATTGTTTGCTTTTCCAATTTATCTCTGGAATAAAAAACTTATTTAAACCTGTATACAGACACATGTATGTAAACACAAGTGTGTGTATGCATATGTTCAAATAATTGATTGAAATAAAACACTTAAACGTAATGAAAAAAAATGAATAATTCCAAATGTAAAATATATTCAAGATATTTAAATATTATATTAATAATTTTAAAATCTAGTAATATTCATATATCGAACAAGAACATTTTTCTTTACTCTATACCAGCATGATCTATTGCAAGGATGAATAAAAAAAGTTAAAGCTGCCAAAGGCGAAGGTTCCAGTTTTGCATCCCAAGACGTCCTTGATAAAAGCAAAAGCCAAGAACTAAACTTTGAGGATAAAATCCCTGCCATCAGATAATCATTGATTATTCAAGTTTGCAGTAGATGGGATTTTAATAGACAAAAGAGAAATGATCTTGTTTACAGTAATATGCTGAAAGAATTGAGTGATATGTTGGCGCTACATGTTAAATTGTTTTGCAAAATAATTGCACATTCTCACCACTAATTAAATGACTGTGTGCTTTTACAATCTAGAATATTAATATCAAATTATTACAGCATGTTAAGTTCGTAAAAAAACTAAAAAAAAAGTTTCATATATGATGTCTTTCACACTTTGTTAAAACTAGTCAACTACCCTCTTTTAACATCATGCTTAAAATACTCTCTTGTGAAGGGGAAAGAAATATGTAAGTTACAAACTATATGATCTCATCTAATTAAAAAATATTATTAAATCTTTTTCAATCTGATTACATTGTGGGTGTGTGTGTGTGGGGAGGGGGGTTGAAGACAAGATGCCTAGTTCCTTTACAAATAACCCAACAAGTCTGAATCATTTTCAGTCTGTCTAAAACTTCGGATACTTTCACATTAACACGTATCTTATAACTTACTAAGCTATAATCATAACTTGCAATACAAAGCATCTATTAACCAAAATATAATCCACTTCTGCTACAACTTCATTTAAATGCTTTAAACTTTTCATAAAAAGGAAAGAATGAGAGAATTACCCCCTCCCCAATGTTTACATCCCTCATTTGTAAATACAGGGGATTTGAACTCAGACTTTCAAGCCACTTCAACCATCCACACTATCTCATACTACTGATGCAGATGACCACACACATACAGAAAAGATAAATAATCACAAATATACGTACTTCGCGCTGAACCAGCACTCATCAGTTGGTCCAGATTATCATCTCCCATATGTATATACAATCAGTGCTCAGTTTATATTAAGATAGCAAGTCCTTATACTTCAATGGACTGGCTTCAGTCTACTCCAATCTCCAACTCTTCAGTCATCCATACCATTGAGAATGTGATGACAGAATTCCCAAATCCCATGCTGATGCCAATATTGTTATCATGCCCATGTTGTACCTCAAGTCACTGACTCCTCATGTATAGGACAGTATCCATTTAAATACACAGAAGAGGGATGGGCAGAATGCAGGCTTAATATGTAAGATTTGAAATACAAGGCACTCATACCTGGAGTCCAATTGTAAATATAGGGGATTTAAGCACTAATTGTCCAACTGATGAGTACTGGTTCAGCACAAAATACATATATTGGTGATTATTTATCTTTTCTGCATGTGTGTGGTCATGTGTATCAGTAGTATGAGATAGTGTGGATGGTTGAAGTGGCTTGAAAGTCTGAGTTCAAATCCCCTATATTTACAATTGGGCTCCAGGTATGAGTTCCTGGTATTTCAAATCTTATCTCTTATTTGTATGCAAATTTGTCCAGAGCATTTTCATCTTTCAACATTTTCCAATTTTAACTTGAAAATCCCGCAATTCTAAACACCTATATAAATATTTAAGATCAAGTGAGGCATACAACTAAATTATCTGTATTTGATATCATGAAGTTAAAGTTTATCAATGGGCTGGGGCAGTTTAGATCAATATAAAGTGGCAGACTTAAGAGCTAAAGAGTGTTGCATCCATTTTGATACCTGAAGGTCAAATATATTTCATTGCAATAACTAATTTCTTTTTCTAATTAAATACTACATCTTGATATTCTTTTCATATGCTAGCAATCTCTCAATGTCACTGTTTATCATTTATTTGTAATTTCACATTTGCTCCCAATATTCCTAAACTTATAATAAAGTAACACCTTTCTATCTTTTCACTTTCCTCTGACAATGGCTGATTTAACACTAACTTCTGATAAATTAAAGTGGTCTTCAGTTGTAGGTTGTCAAACAAAAGGTCACAATCAAGTGGTAGTCTAGGTCATAACTACTCTGCCTGTGGTTGCCACTTGCCACCTTGATATGATTTTACAGCCCCCAAAAGATGAGATATATATATAATATATTTTTAACTAACATAAATATAAATATATTATATAAATACGCATTAACAAGATTTATATTTCAATATTCATTTTAATAACCTGGAATACTTTCAATATGTGAATTTCATATTCATGGTTATCAACATTATAACAATTCACCATTAAATAACATCTTAAACCCCCCCCCCCGTGGTTTAATTGAATGCTATTGGTTCTCTGATTCACCGTGTTTTCATTTTGTGCAATAAACCAGGGTTCCATGATTTTTCTCTTTCTATCATTTACTTGAAAACTATTTAAACAATATCTGGACCAAACTCATATCCATGGTTTTTTTTTAAGATTATAAAGTGCCAATACATTTGTAAAGTCAGAGTGTATATTAAAGTATATACTCTATTGTAGTGTCATTATATTACATATAATAATGGCAAGCTTCAATCTAATACATATTCATAAACATCATTCATACATATGCATGGGCATTTTACTCTACAAAAAACCCCAATTAATGCTTTAGAAATTATCGAGCATCTAAGAAGGAGATTATAATCTTTTTTTTAAATCCTAAACTAAAACACCCCACAATGGCTAATGATTGTTACTAAGTAGCCCATCCGTGTTTGTTTACCGCAAGAACTATCATGGAAACATAGTTCCAACAATAATGTGGTGTGCATATTAGATATTTGCATTGCTGGTAACTAGTCAGACTGGGAAAAAATCTTGAAGTTAGTTAATATTCTCATCTTGTCTTCTTAGATAATTATCATAATAAAAAAAAGGCTAATAGTAATAATAATGTTTTTGTCTCTAGCTAACTTTGTACATATTATACAATAAGAAAGCAATTTTCAAAGAATTTTACAATCCTAAATTTGAGTACAATTAGATTATAGTTGATGTGTAAAAATCATGTACTGAGCAAAAAAAAAACTGCAATAATATTTTATAACAACGCATCAGCTGCAGTTTCTCGCAACTACAGCCATTCCAATTCCAAAAAAATAAAAAAAAAGTTAAAAGACAAAACAAATAATAATAATGGCGATGATGACAATAATAATACATTAGAACTGAGTCTTGTGATGATTATGATATAAATCTGTGAACCACAAATATCTCCATCTATAGATGATACTGATTCACCACCCTGTTTATGTGATATTACGATACTGTCTTTTAACGCCCTCTGAAAGATTTCAACACTGTGTGCAAATGGAACTTTTTTAAAATGTCTTTATACTGGAATAAGATCTGCCAATCCCATAAAAACCATGTTCAAGGCCCCCATAAAATATATTTGTAAGGAAGTATTCTACTATTCATTCATTTCATATGACCAATCCAATAACTTAAAGAGCATACTTTGAGCTTTCCATTATATTTTTAAAACTGTATGGAACATAACTTAAATCAAATTTTTTACTGCCTTAGTTTTGCATCCATATTCAGTTAATTTAGTTGATGTAGTTACTTCCCTACACAGAAATACCTTTTCTTTTAACTTGGTGAAAGCAGAAGCCACGCACTGGAGTCTGTGCTGTGCAACAACATCTAAAGACATTTTTCTAATTAATATGTTATCACGATCTTTAAATTGGCACATAGATGATAACTATCCAAATTAAAAACTCCTTTTTCTTCTATCATTGGCTGATAATAAATCCTAGTTTTTAACATTAATTAATTCAAAACCCAACACATTAAAATACAAAGCTATGTTTTTAATTTGTAACTTTTGTAATCTTTATTACCATGTAGGATTAAAGGTGTATAAAATCAACCTTGATATCCACAATGAATTAATGAAGAATATTACCATCAAGAAATGCTTATTCAAATTAAGGATATTTACTCAAAAGCCATCCAACTTAAAATGAAAAGAAAGCTACCATAATTGGTATTTGGAAATAAATGTTATTCAATAAACAGTGGAAAATTCCAGAAAAGCTACAGAATGTTGCAGTTAGATAGATCCTTTCTTTATTTCAAGGTGTTTTTTGTATTTTTTTTATTACTATTTTTGTATTTGTCTCTACTTTTACAGAATAACAAAACATGGTTGAAAAATTCAAAAACAAGCATTTAAAAGAATAAATGAAGTCATTAATACATATTATTACTGTGTAAATAAAGCAAACTGGAAATCCATTATAAATAAAAGGCATTTTCATAATAAAAGACATTTCAAAAAAATTCCTGAAAATGTTGACACAAACAAACACCGTAAATCAAAATGATTTCATTAACTAAATAATACACAAAAAATGCAGCAAGGAATTTAAAAATATTTAAATTTGAGCAATAAATCATAGCTTACTTTTGACTGTGGATCAATTCTTCACCTTCTTTAAGTTTAGCTCTGAGCTTTTTTATTTTATTTGAATTATCAAGCTGCTGTTTGGATAATTTCTCACCTAGAAATAGTTTACAAGAAAAATTTCAAATAAAAAAAAAAGTCGTGAATGAAATAATTTAACGGTAAATAATATTTACTAGAAACTATTTAAATTTACGTAACCAAAGCTGCTTTTTAAAATCTAATTTCTATTAGATACATTTAATACAGTATTAATGGCAGATGAAGACAGAATTATCCCGCAGCTAAGTGAAATTTAATAGCGAAAGAATTAGGTCTTTTTGTTCCATGCAGAAATGTATCTAGTGACACCCCATAATGTTATTATAATTCAAAACAAGCCAAAAGTTATTTTAAAATAATATTAACTTATTAATACAATTAAACATTTACAAACAATTTTTTTTTTTTTAAAAAAAAAAAAAACACTGTAAAATTATGATAAAGTATTTAGAAATAAGAGTTTAATCCCAAATTTTTCCATCACAATTTTTGTAAAAAACTATAAAACCCTTATAACTTATGATACATTAAAGACACATTTTCATTGAATAACCACATTTCACAAAGTCTATGTTATTTTAATTTGTATTACAGATAGCTGGCCATTAATTTGAACCCACAGATTCAACAACTAACTACAAAATATTGTTTTGATTTACTGTCTTAATTACTCCTGTGTAAAAATTTTGTGTTGATATTAATATGGTTACCCAGGCCCGCTAGGTGAGTAAGAAGCGCCTTTGTGCAAGATAAATTTTAGCACCCCTCCCCCATTTTATGAAATAAAATTTGCAAATTAAAAGATATTATCTCCAGGAATTTCACAAGAAAAAACTTGAAAACATAGCTCTAGTCATTAACGTGTTTGATAAATACCGTATGTGTTTTATTAATTTATTTATATAAAATAAACACAAATAATAAAACATTAATGTTTAAAAAAAATTTTTTTTGAAATAATAATTAAATAATACCTTAAAACAAAAATATTTATTTAATTAATCTATTCATTCAGTGTACTAAATATATTCTTTATAAGTAACTAGAGGAATTTGAACATAAATTTTTTCAGTCTATATTTGTCCTCTACTCCATCTCAAACAACCAACACACATGATGTATGTGGTAATGTGTGTCAGTTGCATGAGATGGAGCAGAGGACAAATCAATCAATCAATAGTATTCTGTCCAATAGACAGGTCCAGAGAGTAGTCACAACATCCATTCCATTCTCTTCCTTGCCCATTTCCTCAATTCCACATAAGTCTTCCAATCTCTTATATCATCCAATCAATAATGTCAATCTCTTCCGTCCTTTCTTTTTATTTCCACTCACCATTCCCTCCAAAACATCGTTCATTAAACTATAATCTCTTCTTAATATATGTACAATCCAGTTTCTCTCTCTGTGATATTCTCAATCAATCTTCTTTCCTCATTTACTCTTTTCAAAACTTCTTCATTTGTTGTTTTACTTATCCAATTGATTTTTTCCATTCTTCTCCACCACATCTCAAAGGTTTCCAATCATTTCTTAATTCTATTACTCAATGTCCATGTCTCACAACCATATATTAATACACTCCACACATAACATTTAATTAATCTCTTTCTTAATTCTCTTTCCAAAGATCCACAAAATATCTTTTTTCTCTTCACAAATGTCTCCTTTACCAATGCTATTTTTTTCACTCCATCTTCACTTCTTCCATCCTCACTCAACCAACTACCCAAATATCCAAATCCCTTTACCTGTTGAACCATGTCATCATGGATTCCAATTTGCAGTCTTTTTGCATCTCTCCCTATCCATAAACACTTAGTCTTTTCTATATTAATCTTCATTCCATATGCCATACACCCTTCTCCAATTTATTCAACATATTCTGAAGATCCTTTTCCTCCTCAGCAATAAGAGCCATATCATCTGCAAATCTTATACACTTTATTACTCTCCCTCCAACATTTGCTTCTCCACAGCCCAAATAATTATTTAGCATATCTTCTAAATAAATATTAAACAGAATAGGTGACATACTACACCCATACCTAACTCTACTTCCTATATTCACTTCATCAGTCACGTTACTCCCAAATCTAACTCTTATCCTTTGACCATTATACATAGTCCAAATCAATAGTCTTTCTATCCAAAATATTCCTTTATTTCTTAAGATGGACATCAATTTATTCTGTCAAATGCCTTTTCTAAATCCATAAAACATATACCAATTCCTTTATCTTTTTCAATATATCTTTCTGCAATTTCTCTAACAATACCAATAGCATATAGGCTGAAAAACCCTAAGTTCAAATCTCTCTAGTTACTTAAATATTTATTTAGTAAATTTGAAATTGTTTTTTTTTTTTTTTTCAAAAGTTTTCATATTATTTTTGGACAATCCTGCGAAAATGAAGGAAATATCTGCAAATAAGACAATTTTGCATTACTCCCCTCCCCTTCTCAGGCCAACTCTGATATTATATAAGTAATTAAATAATATATAAATTACTTACCAAATGGTATTTCCATCCAGAATATGATTCCTTTCAATGCTTCACCATCCTCCTTGCTTGTTGGTCATACATTAAAATTTAATCCTTGTTTGTTTGAAAACCCATTGAAAATCACTCATGCATAAACTTATTCATGTTTTTTATTGTCAAAATTATATTTCTTCAATGATAAAATACTTACACTATTTAATTATTTATGTGGTACTATCAATAACTATAATTTATTATATATATAATCCGATATTTTAAATTTTCATATTTACATTGTTTACTGATCACATATCTTTAATATTTTATTAGAACTATCCAAAGTAGGTCAATTTTAAATAACATGATTAATAAAACTCTTACATACCATTTGCATCTTCTTGTTAAAATGTTCTTTCTTTAAATATTCTTTCGTTATTTTTCATTTTTCTTTTTAAAATCCTGTCATTATTTTCAATTCATAGAAAACTTGTTTACATTTTTTTTAAAAAAAAAAAATTCTCTACTTTTGTTCAATAAAATAAATGTCATCATCATCATCAACCATTATCAATCCACTGTAGGATGAAGGTCTTTCCAAGTTCAATCCATCTTCTCCAATCTTTAGCTTCTCTTCTTTACATCACCCCTGCACATTTTCTTATTTCATCCATCCATCTCACATGTGGTCTCTTTCTGGGTCTTTTACAATCTCTTGGAATCCAGTTTAAGATTTCAGTTATCCATCTATTATCATCTCTTCTAGCAATATGTCCAGCCCAACTCCACTTGTCTTTTAATTTTTTCAATGAGCTCAGTAACACCTGTTCGTTCTGTTACCCATATATTTATTGCGTTTTCGATCTCTTCTTGTTACTCCCAACATGCATCTCTCTGTACTTCTTTGAGTAGTCTGAAGTCTCTGTACTGCTCTTCTATTAAGTGTCCAAGTCTCAGATCCATAAGTAAGAACTGGTAAAACACATTTGTTAAAAACCTTCCTTTTCAAACACATAGGCATATTTCATTTTAGTAACAAGTTATTTCTACCAAAAGCACTCCAACTAAGTTTAATTCTGTGATTAAATTTCATCCATTATATTTCCATCTGTATTAATAATCTGACCAAGGTATTTGTAACTATTAACTTCTAACTCATCATTTATTTTCATAATTTTTTTTGATTATGAAAATAAATGTACCTCCTGCATAATTTTATTTTTTAACACTTATTAATAACTAATTTATATTATATATATTATACCCTTTATTATGGGGTTTGATAATTAGGTATTTAGCCTGGAAAATATTTAAAATTTTCTTACTTAGATTGTTTATTCAATATATTTTTAGAAGCCTTTAAAACCCTTTGCATTTTACATCATGATATTTGCTAAGGATTAAGTATTTTGTTTTGCTTATATTTGCATTGTAATATGGATTATATATCAATTATGAGTTTTTAGCTAGAGAACAAGTAAAAAGCTAACACATAGGAAAAGCTATTTAGTAAAAAAAATAATACGGGACAATAATAGCAAAAAAGAGAGATAATACTACTTAAAAAAATGTTGGCACAACACAGCATCGAACCCAGGCCTAACATTTCTGAGACAGACAATCTACCACTACTCGCAAGTGGACAACACCCTTAGAACTTGTAAAACGTTACTGATAAAGACAATTTCATCAAATGCAGAATTTTTATTATGATGCAATATTTTTAAAATAAGTTTTATTTTTAAATAAATTATTAATAATATGTTACTTTTTGTATAAATTAGGATACTTAAATAAAAATGATTGGGAAATCTAAACATTTCTATTTGCATATAAATTTTATTAATTATAGTGATGAAAGGGCATCGACCTGTTCTGTTTCATGCAAAGGTAAAGTATATGAAATATATTTTGAGGCTAGAGCAACTGCCATAACAAGTTTAAATAAAGAAATATTCGTCTTACGTTTAAATAATAAATATTTACAACCAGAACATGCTTCTAGGAATAAAGTGATTTGGAAATCTAAACATTTACATGTAAGTTTTATTAATTATTACAACAAAATGATGTCGATCTGTTCAGTTTAGAGTAATGATAAGAGTATATAGGTAGTATATTTTGAAGTCGTATCTAGAAATTCAAAGACCGGATAATTGTCACAAATAAATTTAAGTAAAGAAGTATTCAACAAAAAATATTTACACTCAGAACATATTTCTCATGATGAAATGATATGAAAATGTAATATTTATATATAAATTTTATTATCTTGGTGTTTCAGCACCCCAGTAGTAAAGCACCTGTGTGCCCTGCATATACATACATGATGGCTCCATGCTTACCAATAAAATACATTTTTACGATTTACAAAAAAGATTTCAATATGTACAAACTACAGATAGTAAAATTATTGTTATTTTAATTCTCAGTAGTGTGGGCTTATAATGAGGAGGGGAAAGATTCATCTGTGAAGTTGGAAAAATTCACAAACCGAAAAATGTTTTGGAATCAGAGATTTTGGATTAATGGTAGTTTATCTCTAGGATCCAAAATAATTCAGAGTAAAATATGTTTTTTTTTGTCATTGTTGTAATGTTGGAACTTTCAATGAAATCACATTCCTTCTCTTTCTTTTTTAAAACAAAGAAGTAACATTAATTTAAGGTGTACAAAGCAAAACGAATTTAGATTTTTTTTTTCATATTGCTAAAATTACATCTAAAATTAATAATCTATTATGTATTAAAATCTATATCTGATATTTAAAAAAATAATTATTTTGTAATCTAATAAAAGAAAAAAGATTAACCTAACAAAAATATTAATAACCATGTATATATTTATTAAAAATAATTGTAATTATAATTACATTGTAAAGTCTATACAAAAGTAAACTATATGCTGTCAAAGCTATAAAAATAATTTTAATAATTATAACATTTATCATGTCATTAAAAATACAGGATAATAGATAATTTATCATTTTCCTCCTAAATCTCTGCCATAATTTATTAATATACATATGTGTGTATGTGTTGGATATAAATTAATATAAAAATATTATGTACACAGTTCATAATATATGGTTTTATAAGATTTGGAACATTGCGCTGAAACATATAAATATTGATTCTCCAAAAAAAAAAAAAAAAAAAAAGGAGAAAATGGTTCTCTTTTGATTCCTAGTTCTCAGCATTAAATAGCATTAAAAGTTGTATATAACATTTTTTCAATATTTTCTCTGCATAAAAAACTACTAAAATTATCTTTAATTTATTAAATGCATATTGCCAAAAAAATAATTTATGCATAATTTATATCAGCACCATTATAGTAAAAGGTCACTAAATAGAAGCCTATTTGTAGAATGTGTGTGTATAAATTCAACTATATACATAGTCAAAGTTATATTTTGTATATATTAGCGAACATCAACAACATCATAACATCTCTAACTCTTAGGCTATGAATATGAGGTTAAAAGACCTCGAAAGTGCTAAGCCTGATATTTAATTTTGATATTTCTAACTTCCTCAATGAGCATTCGAAGTGGGGTATAATTACTATTTTGTATCTTTGCAAAAAAAAAAAAAAAACCAAAATACATTTTCTTTTATAGATGATGCTGAATACATCTATTGCCAAATATGACCAGAAACACCCATTAAATATTTTCATAAAATAATATTAAAAGTCTTAACTAGATATACAATAAATACAATTATATATTTTTTGAAACATTAACTTAATATATATACAAATGCATATTAAATAAGCAAACAGAAATACATTTAAACAAAACAAAAAAACAACACCATTAAAATAAATTTGAAATTTATTCAAGAAGGGAAGTTGTCTATAATTTCCTGATGGATGACAACAAAATGCTGTAAATTTTACAGTTGAAATCATCAATATGGGTTTTATTTGCTAATTTTTTCAAGAAATAGATCATTAGTCAAAGCATTAATGATTTTTTTGGCCAATTGAACTCTTTGATAGAGAAAAAACAATATATATATATATATGGTTACCAGCATAAATAAAACTCACCTCATAATTTAAGACAAATCCAATGATTCTGAGTCATATTTTAATTGTGATTGTCTGTGGTGTGATTTAAATTATTTAATTTTTTAATATATAAACAAAAAATATTTTTAAAGAAATAATTTAAACATTCACTTGGACACTTAATAGAAGAACAATACAGAGACTTCAGACCACTCAAAAAAGTATGGAAAGATGCATGTTGGGAGTAACAAGAAGAGATCGAAAATGCAATATATGGATAAGAGAACAAACAGGTGTTACTGACTCCATTGGAAAAAATAAAAGACTGAAGTGGAGTTGGGCTGGATATATATCTAAAAGAGATGATAATAGATGGACAATTGAAATCTTAAACTGGATTCCAAGAGATTGTAAAAGACCCAGAAAGAGACCACATGTGAGATGGATGAATGAAATAAGAAAGTGTGCAGGAGTGATGTGGAGAAAAGAAGTTAAAGATCGGAAAAGATGGATTGAACTTAGAGAGACCTTAATCCTACAGTGGATTGATAATGGTTGATCATGATGAAAAAGCAGTAATTTTGAAAGTAAAAATTTATTTTTTTAATTACAGTTATGCAAATGCTTGGATCTACAGATAGTACTAAATCCTATGTAATATATATAGTTTTAATAAATGTGCACATACTTTTAAAACAATAAATATTAACAAATAATTAACACAAAAAAAGACGATAGCAATGACTGAATGCACAATATAAAAAAAATCATCAGCTAAAGAGTACAGAAAAATTTCTTTTTCAATAACTGTACCAGATAATATAGAATTTAAAAGATTCATATTTCACATTGATGCTGAAGTGTTTTACCAATCTTCGGATCTCTTGTGGTAAACTCAAATTTATGAAAAAAAAAAATCTGATGTATTTATTCCTTCTTTAATCATAATATCGATTACTTTATAAAATTTATTAAAAACTCCATATAGGGTTTCTCTGCGCTTTAAAATATTTTAACAATTTTTTTTTACATGAACAACATAACACTGTGGCTTCTTTATCAGAGTCAGGAATCTCTCAGCCACTATATCTAAAGAAACCTCCACCTTACCTTCCCTTTCCATTCCCCGCCTTAAGTTCTTACATTCTTCTCTACCCTGCTCCACCCCATTTCCACAACATAATCTTTGTCAACTCCATAGCCTTTATATCTAAATCCCTCTTATCTTTTCCCAAACCCAGCATAAAAACCAAGAACCCACTTACTGTATAATCACTTTGTTTATATTTATTCTTTCCACAACTTCATTATTTGTACACTTTCTGCTTGCAGGCATTTACATTTAATTGACAAATGCCTAATATTTTCTATGCCTTCCTTTCACAACTTGCAGACTAAATCACCCACATTTTTCCATTTATGTGTATATTCCTTTGTTGCTAAAGATCTCGTTGGAGACTTAAACAGTAAACTATTTTCCTTGCTATTACCATAAATTAACTCGTACCCACTATTGTTTATTTTTATATATATTTAATCTCTTTTTATTCTCCATATTAGTTCTCCAACTCCCTATTTTTTATTAATGCATCCGCTCTTCTATCCCATTCCTTGCCACTATAACACTCAACAATTCTTCTAACACAATCATCCCACCTTTTGTATAAGTATACTGATATAAATTCTATATCCAAATCTTCTGCATACCCTACTACCTTTCTCACCCATCTTATTGCCTGTTCATTACTCATAACCCAATTAAATACTATTTTGGCTATTCTCTTATTATCCATAAATTGTAATCTACTGAACATTTTCATTTTGTTTATTTGCATCTCTCATATAAAAACTTGACCATCCTATTTCTTTCTTGAATTGCCTCCTCTGCAGTCCACACATCTGTATCTAATGCATGTCTTCCTACTTCTCTTTGTACTTTTTCTAAGTAATCTAACACCCCTTTACTAATATATAATGCATCATTACCATAAGTTATACCATGCTACTGCCATTCCTTTCCATACAATTCTAGTTACATCATATTTATTATATGAGAACACTGTTAATTTCTTTATCAATTCCTTTCTTTTCTTTGCTTCATTTATCAATTTTTTTCTCCCATTCATCCAAGTAATTTCTCTGATTACTTAAGACAATTTCCCAAATAGTTATAGCTATTCACCACGTTTAACTTTATATCCCTCAATAAAATTTCTTTCCTTTCTCTTTCCCCAGTATTAATCATCATTACTTTTGATTTTTCTTCACTAAATTTAATCCCCATCTCTTTACCCACCCTTGCACATGTCTTCAGCATAACATCCACATCTTCCCTACTTTCTTTGCCCATAATCTATTTCCATTTACTTTATTATATGCCTCCTCTATATTTATAAAAACCATATAACTGTCTACCTATATTCTATTCATATCTATAGGTTGTGTAACACTATCTCCTATACACCTATCTGATTAAAAACCCTCCTTGCATATCTCCCATTATATTATTTACTTCCATCCATTTTGCGATCCTTCCAGCCACCATATATGCAAAAACTTTAATAAATACTGATGTTACTGCTATCGGTCTATAATTAGTTAACTTTCTATCATCCTTATCCCTTCCTTCAAATAGTAGCCTTACTCTTGTATTTCTCCAACTATATGGGAAATTTTTCTTCTGTGCCATCTTATTAAAACATGATAATAGGTTTAATTTTGCCCTATTTCCTAAATTCATTACCATCTCTGCTGTACATCCATTTAAACATCTTACCTTTCCACTTTCAATTTCTTCTCTGCCTCACTCAATTTATTTTTTGTAAACCTAATATTTCCATTACTATATGCTTTTATGTAATAGTAATATTAGCGATTAAATCAATGCACATGCGCTTTAAAAATAAATTATAAATGAATACTCAATTTTTCCAGACACGAGATATAGTATTTTAGAAAGAATGGAATGAATCCACCCTAATATTACCATTACATAAAAAACATAGCGCTATATAAAATAATATCTCATTATATATGCTTTTATATAGGGTATATGAGCACAGACTTTCACATGACCCATCTCTCACCACTCTATCTCATAACATTGATACACTTGAACACATATATGTTGAAAAAATAAATAATCACCAATATATGTATTTCATGCTAAACCAGCAATCATCAGTTGGTCCAGATTATCATCTCTACACTTATATGCAATAAGTGCTCAGATATATATTAAGATAATCCGGACCAACTGATGATTGCTGGTTTAGCATGAAATAAATATATTGGTGATTATTTATTTTTTCAACATATATATGTTCAAGTGTATAGTGGTGGGTCATGTGAAAGTCTGTGCTCATATACCCTATGTATTACATATATTGATACAGGTATATAATAAGCCTGTATTTCAGTTATTATATGCTTTTATATTTGTTATCATTCTATCCTTCACATCTAACATTTTTTCTATATCCATTACTTATTTAAGAATGTCTTTAATTCTTCTCTAGAGCTATTCTATTCCCTCACCATCTAGTAATACTATTTCTCTCTCCCCCACATTCCTTCTTTTAATGTACTTCCAAATTTTTTTACTCTCATCTCTTCCACTTTTATTAATATCCTCCAACAATTTACTATTTAATTTCATTTTCTCTCTATAATGATCAATTTTAGCCAACTTTTTTTTTTTTTAATACTTTTCCCATTTAACATTAACATCTTCTTCATATAACCTATTTATGTGTATATATATATATATATATATACCACCACCCCCTCTTTTATATTTTATTTTTATGCAATAAATAAAACCGCATTAACTACAATTAAATAATTATATACATATATTATACACCACAAATTATATACTACTTTACATAAACTCTATTGAATTAATTATATACATATACTTTATAGATTAAATTAAATTATATATCATTTTTACAAATAAAACCTTATTCATCCATAATTAACTAAATTATTTACATATATAATATATATTAATTTACAAAAAACAACCAAAAAAAAAAATCAAACTAAAACATATATTAAATTTTTAGTAATATAGATATAAAACATTCATCAATTTATAGTTGTTATTTATAGATTACTACAGTTCGCCTGCTACTGTTGGCCAGGTATAGTTCCAGTTCTAGGGTGAACTGTTGAAGAAGAGACTGTACATTCCTTATATATTTCTACTCACTTCCAGCTGTACTTGATAGTCTGTTTGTAACTAGGTAGGGCGATTCTTCTGGCTATAACAACTGCCCATCTAGATCAGCTTTGGTTCTGGCAACTTTCAGTCCTAAACGTGGACTAGCCTCACTGTATTAACCTTTAGCTTAAATAACTATAGTCTGGAGAATGATGACTGCTGTTCAGTTTAGCAGGAGTTCCTTTGACCGTATAGGAAGAACCAGGCTACTGTTACACAGTTATTCTCTGGCCTTACCTTCAAAAAGGCTGACTATTTATTGCCAGATCCCAACTTTGATGGAAATATTCGGATTCAGTGAGCATTAGTGCCTATTGGACTGGTTTTGTCATTGGCCATGCATCATCTCTTTATATACATACTAGTTGGTAGCAATGAATGCTCAACCCGATCGTAATGAGAAAGGAATCTGGATTAGTCCATTATTTGATGACAAGGTGAGATATGACAATTATCAACTATTATAGTAATAAATTTTGGTATAAAACAATATTTATTATTTTACTAAGCTCTGCTTTCAAAATGGTGTACCTTTGTCAAAGCACGATTAAAGTTAATATTAGCAAATACATTTGCATATATACATACATATGTTACAAAGAAATCAAGTCATATGTCACATGACCTAATTTAACAAGCTTATATTACAAATGTTATTCTGCAAAGCTTGTTAAGAGCTTATTTGCGAGCTCTTTACATAACATGCATATGTGTCCATGTAGAAAAGTAATGTACACTTATAGTACAGTAAACACTGTAATGTTTTGGAATCTACTAACAAAACAAAAGTTATTATGTGCGACAAATATATGTGAGGGAGTCTTGGAACAAAGTATAATGGATATCATTGATCCACTGCATTACAAAAAAGGATCAAAGAGTAATGAACAAAAAGTGAATAGTTTTTCATACAATCCAAAAAAACATTAGCAAGGCAAAATAAATACAAACTAACTATTTATATAAACAATGAGGATTGCCAATTCCTCAACAAGCTTTGTGATAAATGCTTAGCCAGAGAAAGCATTTAAAATATCTCTGTCAGGAACCCCTCCCCAAACCCCTGACAATGGTTTTGTGCTTTGGCACTCCTCAGAGAGGTGTCAGGGTAGGTTCAGACACTAGATCTAAAAATACCAACCATAAGCCAGCATTTAACTAAAAGTTATCTATTGAGTGGAAAATCTGAAATTTTCAGACACCTATATGTCTTCAAACCCAGCTATCCAACTCAAATAGCTATATTGGGTTGATAGATCTTCAGCCATACCATATATTAGTAGTCTTAGCAATATAACATTGCATAAGACTTAAGGCAGAGACTATAAATAGTCAAAATAAGTCATAGATCACATGACCCTATTCTCTTAAGTTTGTAACTATTTATATGGTTTCTGACAAAAAGAGAGACCATATTTTAATATTGATAAAAAAAATAAACTTGCCTTCCTCCATCAATTCTTGAATTTGCTGATCCTTTTCTCCTATAATTTCTTTTATGACTTCAGATTTTTGACTAAAAGCAAAAATATATATATATATATTTATTGAATCTTTACAAAATGAAAATTTTGAAAAAAATCTAGGGAACCTAAAATCTTAAATACAGTGTATACTTTTCTCTATATATTTTTGTACTTGACTAATTAATCTACCATTACAATAAGTAAATTTAATTAGTGCCTTGTGTGGTTTAGCAGAGGGATAGAGGGGAAAACTCTAGAAATCAAAGTTTATAGATCACGACCCAAATCTATCATTTCCAGTGGTCAGCCTGATTAACAAATTCTTTTACTGTTATTACTAATATACTTATGACTTGAATAAATTCTACAAGCATCATTTACTTATGTAATATAAATTTGTATTACATCAACCATTTATTCATTAACAGTTAACTCATAAAAAATAAACAAGATAGGGTGAGCATTCTCATTAATCAAAACAGGCAAAATTATCCATACAAAAATGGTGATCATGTGATATTTAGTGGTATCATTAATCAACCGCTATAAATAAAGCGAAGATGGTGAATATGTAGACTATTGGAAAACAGGCAATCAATATACAGCATGAAAAATAAGTTTATTATAATAGTAAATAATTTTTCAATATAATTAACTATACAAGACAATAATAATGCCTCTTTTCTATGCATTATCAATATAACTGTATAGCAATTCTTTATGAGAATACCTGTAACTATAAAATAATCATTTAAGCCTGGCAGCTCAGATATTAAAAAGATGATTTTTCTGATAAGTGATATTACATAAATTTTTTTTTTTCCTCATGTGTCATAGCATCGGCCGGGAAGCAAACCCCTCTAACCCGGGACAACTGCTTGTAAGGCAGCTGTGCTGACCTCTCGACCACCAACCCTCGACATATTACATAAATTTGATCCTTAATAATATCACTTGTCAGAAAGTTTGCCTCTTTAATATTTGACATGACAGATATAAATGACTTTTTTATTTGCAGGCAGACTAAGAAGGATGGTACAATGATATTAAGCAGCTCATGGAAAATGAAGTCATTTCAGTCGATCTACATTTAATTTGGAATTGCTGCATTTCACATGATCACCATTTCTTATGCTTGCTCATAACTGTTATTAAAACAGGCAAAACTCTCCATGTAGTAGTGCCACTCAGTGCAAGCCAGAGTAATCAATGGATGCCAGAAGCTTGTGTATAAAATCCCTATCTAGTGCCTACTGTCCAATATCTCCAGACTAATTCTTAGATCCAAGGCTCCTCACTGATGAAGGCCACAAGCCAGAAACTAGTCTGGGAATATTGGATGAGTAGGCACTAGATAGGGATTTTATGCACAAGCCTTCTGGCATCCATTGATTACTCTGGCTTTCACTGAGTGGCACTACTGTATGGAGAGTTTTGCCTGTTTTATTAACTGGTGCATTTACTAATAATTAACTATAAACTATTATAACTTGAAATGTGTTGTCACTCAGTAAAAAATCTAATTAAAATTCCTTTTTTTAAAGTGTTCTATTTGACACAAACACATTTACAAAGGAGAGATTTCTTCCATTGTTAAGAAACCCTTGACAATAGCATGGCTTAGTAATCTTTTTTTTTTTTTTAAATAAAATGGATCCAGAAAATTAATAAGCAAACATTTAGAATTGTAAAATTTAATTATTGATGATTGTGACTAAAGTTAAATCTAGTATAAATTCCTGTAGCATTTGTGTCACATCAATACAAGTTGGTCTTCAGTAGAAAAATGTTTGATGGCAAACGATCTTGGAGCTTCATTGGGGAATGATTGCACCTTGAGTTTAATAATATAAAATGTAATCATTTAAGTTGAGAACTCAGGGATGTTAGTTATTATTATCATCATTATTTCATTTTCAATGACAGGTGTTATGAGTTAGAAAAACTAAAACAATTCTAATTATCATTTAATATGACGCTCTTCAAACAATGTAAAATACGAATGAATATTGTACTGAAACATCAGCTACTATATTTTTACCACATGAAAGCTCCCAGAAATAATACTATGAATTCGTTTGTCCATGAGAATATTAGAATTAATATATATATATATGTGTAAAATAATGTTTAGAGAGAACACTGCAAAGCAAAGACTTTATTCAATCGCTCACCAAAAAGGACATTCCTTATCAAAATAGCCACCTATAATGGTTTTAATAAGTCTCCTCCTTTGTTTAAATATATACCAGGAATAGTTAGATATTAGTCCACCAGCCTGTAATTGAATGAACTTAACTGATATGGTTATGGGTTGATACTTTGGGAAAAATTCATAATTTGTAGAACCTCATACTATTTACACTAGGTTTAACACTAACTATTTATGACTGCGTATTGGTATAGTTTTCGTCATACCCTGACATGATATGCTGTTCAATGTTCAATACTAGCGTGTATACAAAGTGTCGTAACACGTTGCAGATAATGTTCACATGGGTATTGTTGACTGCTTCACCATCAAGTGTTTAAACAGTTTACAGGCCATAAGATGTATGAACGGCCTTGTAAATGGCATATTTCTGTGCTTTTGCATGGAAACAGTGCCATCAGGTGGTGTGGATCTTTCGATGTTGTACTGAAATTACTTCTGACATTTGACAGGTTAAGAACCTATGATTCTTATCATACATTTATAAATTTATATTCATTCCTTAAGTATAAAATGCATTATATGAAAATTTACAACATACATGCAGTCATAATATCTACTGTTCCATTAAAAACAATTTATTATCTTATATTCACAGCATTATTGCAAAGATTAATAATAAGCTTAGATTAATTAAATAGCTCTAAATATGACATGATAAAATATTTACTACAACTGAATTTACAAGTGTCAAATTTCTATTCAATCATTTGGTAACAACGTTCTTAGATAAACACTTTAAAGATTATCACAAATCATTTATTAAATTAGATTATTATATCATTTTTAATCCAAATTAAACTTACTAAAAAGGTAATATTTTTATTTCTGATACAATCACATTATATCATTAATTTAACCTCACTCTCATTTTCACTCCTATGGGCAATATCTTCTGGGTTGTACTGAGTCATTGGGATATCTGCTTTCTGTTATGTATTCAGTTATGAAGCTGTATGCCAACAATTATTACAAACTTATTAACTTCAAGATTAGACAATATTTATTTACAAAATATATAGACATTAGTATATACACATAGTTAACCAATTTAACTCAGTACCAATTCCAGCACTGCTTAATTTACAACATAATCAGTTGAGCCCTTGATTTTAAGTTCTAAACCCTCAATGCTAATATAACCACAGACTAAACTGCACTTCCACTCTAGTGGTAGACCTAAGTGAATAACTAAAATTTATTCTCACAGTTCCTTTATGCACAATCCTACTTGGGCCTTATCAGACGTATGCAAATAATATAAAGATCGGTGCGGTCTGTTAAGTTTTCATATCTGGCTGTCTTTCCTCTACAGAGGCATGGACTCTGGGAACACATCCTTCGATGCAGAAAAGTTGGTACACTTTTCCCTCAGCTTTTTTCTCTAGATTAATTCCCAAAACAGCAACCACAACAGCATTACGATGAGTAAAGAAAAGCCGACACAAAAGGACGCTTGCTCTTTTCAGCACGCACTATTTATACTTTTTTTTTCTCCCACTTAATAACCGCTACTATCATTATTAACATTCCAATAGGGTAACGGCAAATTCCATTAGGCAAAAACAATAGAGTAGCAGTAATCCATTAGACTAATTATTTCAATAGGATAGCATCAATCCATTAGACTAATGCATATTTACAAAGATTATTATCTGGAGTTTAATTTGCGCACATTCACACTCCTTTCCCTTGTAATTAGTGCTTTAGATATTTATTCCTTTGTTTGCTTCGTTAAAATACCTTAATGTTTAAATTTAAACAGTAACAGTTTTTTCTGTATTTAAAAAATCCATTAAGCGTATCTGGCATTACAATTCTCAACTCAGTTTATCTTTCAGCAATCTTTTGTGCATTTCTTTTAATCTGCAATCTTTATCTAATTGTAAGTTTATTTGATCTATATTCAATCTTTCTTTGTTGCTTTTAAACTTAAAGTAATCTATCTAAAACAAAGTTTCCTTTATTTTTCAGCAATCTTTTTTCCATTGCTTTTAGAACTTAAATATCTTGTTACATCTAAGTTTCCTTTTAATTATTAGCAATCTTTTTTATTCTTTATAAAACTTTCTATCTCTATCTATTATTAAGTTTCCATTACTATTTTTCTCTGGAGTACAAAGTAGCTTTATAGCTTACACCCATATAGTTACAAAAACAATATATATATTTTTTTACAAAATATAACAACTTCCATCGAAAAAAATTAATATAATTATAATAAATGCAGCATTAATTGATTAAAATCTATGTTAATGTAATATGTTCTTAATTAATATATTAATTTTATATTTATATTTTGTATATAAATTGCAATAAATATAAAAATTTTAAATCTATGAACCACTTTTTTCATGAATGTTGAGTCTATGTTAGCGCTTTCCCCTGTACTTCATTTTCTTTCCAGTCCAATCCTGAATATCTTAGATATACTTTAAAACTTCCAACTTATTTATAGACACTTCAATTATAAACTTCATACATTCAATGAATTCTTAATTTACAAGTCTTTTAAGTATGAAAATTTTTAAATATTGTCAGTTTGAATCCACATTCTGTTGAACTGAGAGACTGTTTTACTGTATCAAATGTTAATAAAATTATAAAAATTGCCAACAAACTTTCATATCAGTCAAATTACTTTTTTGCTATTTTAAAAAATAAAGAAAATTTATCCCTACAACAAATTAATTCTCTTATTTATAAATAAAGTATTCATTATAATAAAAAAAAAATATATTACTAATCCTATTTTGATCCCTAAAGAAATATATAAATATTCATGTTTACCAGCGTTTTTTTACAAATAGAAGAATAAAATCATTTTCCTTTATGCACTTTATTTTTCACACTTGCAAAATAGCTTACAGTTTCGATTGTTCAACGGTCTTCTTCAGAACTTCTAATATTCAACTGATTCATAAAAGTACTTTTATTTTAGTCAAATTTTCACATACATGCACAAAAACTATAATTTAAGTAAAGAATATAAAAATAAATACGCATTAATAATTACATGACTGCCGCATATATTAAACACTTCAATAAGGAAGTATGTGGTATGGAAGTTTGCATTCTGCTTAGGTAAAATTTTATTTCATTAACACCTTTATGTTTAATATATATATAAGGTGTTGTTTTTGTAGTTCTTTACATTTGAGAAGTCAGCTTGTAGCAGTGAAACCTTTGGTTGTGTTTTAATTTTGTTTTTTTTTTGCCTAGTCTGGTTGAGTTTTGGATTTGGGGTAATTTTAATTATTATTTGTTATGTATTTAGCGGTAATCCATTCAAGATATAGAGCTTAGAATAAAGTTAGCACTCGAAACAACCATTTAAACAGGAAAAATATATTTAAGTGTAAGAGTACCTATAAAATTAATTTATTGAATTTAACTTTTTTGTACTGAACTATACATGTAAATTAGAAAGTGCGATTTTAGTAATAATTAAAATCGACATTTAAAATCATAAAAATTTTTATAATAATTTCCATATAAATACCAAACTCAAGATTGATTCAATTAAAATATAAAATAATCACAAAACAGCTTTTTAAATATTAAGCAGTTAAAACACTTTGATTCCACTTTCAAACAATCAGCCAATCAATTAGACCAATTGTTTTGTGGCATCATCGTTAATTTTCAGCGGGTAGTCAAATCAGTGGTAGTATTCCAATGTAATGTACAAAGTTATTTCCATACAAATTCCAAACTCAAAATGCGAAAACAGATTGCTTCTAATACCAATTTACTTTTCCAATCTATACATTATCTCTCCAAACTGACATCATCATTTTCACATATCTTTCTAGATCTAATTACTTTTGATATACAGTAGAACTGCATTAACATGAGTTCAACAAATGTTAGGAAAAAAAATTATATTTTCTTTAACGACATATGTATAAACTTCCTAGCAGCTGTTACATAATACATCAAAATGAATACTCCACCACTGGTCTATTAAGTAAATGAAATACTCTCAATCTAAAGCGGAAGATAAAACTTTTTTAAAATAAGATTGGTCCGTCTTTCGTCTTTACCTCAATAGAGGTTAATCGTAAAAAATTTGGAGAAAAAGTGTGAAGATTTTATATCAGTCATATTACTTAATTAAAGCTATATTTCAAGTTGCTTTATATTTATTTTAATTAACGTTTATGAAATGTTTCAGTTTATAGCTTGTCACTACCAAATCAAATAATGAAATATATAAAATATAAACTTCCCAGAAGTTAATATTACATAAAACATCGAGATTAAAAAAGTTTTATCTCTTGCTTTGGATAGACCAGTGTTGGAGAATTAATCTCGGCTAATGAAATGATTAATTTACTAAAAAAAAATAAATGATCGAATGGTTGCTCTGAATTCATAAGAATTTCAACTTTCGGAAGTGACAGATCCGGAGCCAAGATCCATAGATCTTGAGTTGTGAAGTTTGCAGCTCTGCTATTGCACAAATCATACAGGGCTTTAATTTGCTATAGTTATTATATTTACATTATTAAAGACATTACGACATTAAATCTAAATAGAGATAATACTAATTAAAAATTGATAGCAACATTTCTAGAAAAATAAAATGAGTCAAACTGAATTTATTTTGTATAATAAATATGGTACTGTTCTAATAGCGTATTGAAACTGCTTAGTGGTATCGTTTCTATGAAAAAATACATAAATATAATATTACTGGGCCCACCACGTTATTTGTGAAATAATAATAAGAATAATCGTACGGGTTAACATAATTCACATTTATTTTCCTTAATAAATTACCGTAATTCTTTTTACAATTTTAAATACTAAATAACATTATTATGCAATATAATTTTTTTGTAAATAATTTTAAAAATTAAACATGGAAAAAATAATTTTCAATGGTGTTATCCTAATTTTATTCTAGGTAATTATGAACTTTTAAAAACGTTTGATATTAAATCTTATAAATATATGTATACATATTATATGCTAGAATAATTAGGCAATAGCCATTTTGGCATTACATCATGCCATGATCAAAAATAAATGTGATCATTGTCAATAATAGTTTAATCATTGCGTGCCACTTTATAATAATAATCTGTTTGCATATCTCAATTTTAAAGCCAAAATATAAATTTGGGCAAAGTTTTTCATATTTAAACATGAATGCAATGGAACACTCATACATCGGTAAATGATAAAGAATATTGTGGATCCACTTATTCTTTAAACTTTCAATGTTTATAAGCTTTCATTCACTGGTGTTGTTGGAAATTTCTGAAATTATAATTAAACATTATAGAGTTTAAAGACAGTCTTATTTTTAACAACATCATAACATTATTAAAATATCAGTTTATAAATATAAATATGAAATACATATAACTTATTGTTTGTGAAATTTAAATATCAGCAACAACTCTCCCGTAAATTATGAGAAAATACACACACACACACACACAAATGTATATATATTGTAATGATATGACCCGTGAGATCAATGAGTATATATGTAACTGAATACACTGACAGACATAAAAATCAGAAGACATATTGTTACTAGACTTCCTGCTTACAAAAACATATTTATAATTACACATTATTTCAGGTCATGAAAGGGATATAAAAATATCTACCGACAATGAACAGGTTTTATCCTTCAAATATTATTCCAAATTTTATGTAATAAACATAAAAAATTTGGAATGTAAAGTGAAAAAAGTTGTTCAAAATATTAAATACTGAAAGTATGACTTTTGAATAATTATAATTTTAAAAAAATTAAGATCTTTGTAGTAACAACGAGTAAAATTAGCTTTAATTTGTTTTCAGGACAACATATTATTGACTTCTAAGACTAACAAATTTTACCTCAATATAAAAATACCTTTAATCCAACTCTTCTCCATACAATTTCCTTAAAGATTTAATCTCAATCTAAAAATAGAGTGTGGGTTTTTAAATGGTCTCACACACCAATATTCTTTTAATGGTTAAAATAAATAGATAAATGGATATGATAAAATATAGATGTTGCCATATAAATGTTAGAGATAAAAAAAAAACTTAGTCAATTTGAAATTCCAAGCATAATGTTTCACTTTTCTTTATAACAGAGTTTATTACCACTTTTTTTTTTTCCTCATATGTCATAGCATCACGGGAGGCGAAGCCACAACTGTCTGCAACCAACTACTTGCTTGCAAGGCGACTACGTTGACCTCTCGGCTAACAACGCTTCGTCTATAGGCTATTATAATATATGCGTAAAACACAAAACCGATGAACATGCAATATAAATTAATAAAATAAAAGGAAACACAATATTAAATATCAAAAACCTATATGCACAAAACTATTTTTTCTGACCATAAATTAACAATAATTACTTTGATAGCATTAAGTGAAAAGAATAAGCTATTTATAAGCTTGCCTAAAATTGAATAGCAGTCCATTGTATATAGAGAGGTGCATGAGAATATCTCTATGAAGTGCATATACATATTTTCTTAAGTGGTTTGCTTGCAGGGAAATGATGATTAGAATCCATTTATCTTTAATCTTGACATATTCTTGGAAGTAATTTCTCTGGATTCTTACATAACTTTCAGATGGTATCAGATTAAATATCTCCAATTTCTCTTTGCCAATTCTTTACAATCCTTCATACAATATATAGATATATATTTCATGACGATTATTTCCTCAAATAGGCAATTTTTGTTACTGATATCACCATATTTATTTAAACAGTATATTAATGAAGGCTTTCTCTTTTACACAGGCAGCTCTTTGGAGCTTCTCTGTGCAGTACGAGTTGCGACATGCAAATCAGTTAATGGCAGGAAAAGTGGAGCAAGAAATGATCATAAATATTATTTTCCTGTCAATTGTAATTATCAAAATATCACATGATCACCATCTCTTATACTAGCCCATAATTGTTATTAAACAAGGCAAAACCCTCCATACAGTAGTGCCACCCTGTGCCAACCAGAGTAATCAATGGATGCCAGAAGGCTTGTGCATAAAATCCCTATCTAGTGCCTATTCATCCAATATTCCCAGACTAGTTTCTGGCTTGTGGCCTTTGTCAGTGAGGAGCCTTGAATCTGAGAGCACTGTACCTAGATCTTAGGATCTAATGCAACCCTCCAGCAGCCACCTTTTATCTCTACTTAACTACAAAACTATGAGAATGAAATTGAAAACAATAATACTTTCAATCTAAGCTCAATAGCTTATATAGTCATTAGATCCTAAGATCTAGATGCAGTGCTCTCAGATCCAAAGCTCCTCACTGACGAAGGTCACAAGCCAGCAACTAATCTGGGGATATTGAATGAGTAAGCACTAGATAGGGATTTTATGCACAAGCCTTCTGGCATCCATTGATTACTCTGGTTGGCACAGGGTGGCACAACTGTATTGAGAGTTTTGCCTTGTTTAATTATCAAAATACTGATGAAAACATTGAATTCCATATTTTTATACTACTACTACTTAAACCTTTCTCACAGCTGCTTCTTCAATAATTCTGACTATTATCTTAACATCAGCATTTCTTTATCAGGATTGGTCTTTTCACTTCCAACAATTAGTTTTTTGATGACTGACTTCTCTGTTGGTATTTTAAAATGCTATTAAATAAACATGAAATCTTATATACTTACCAGACTGTTATATCATAATCCACTTTTCAAAATAAAATATGCAAGATATTAATTTCTTTATTACATCAATATGATTATACTCCAATTTATAGTTTGCAGTTAATTATTTTTGAGTCCATTTCTAGACTAAGTGGCTTTGAAATTAATTGTTAATTTACCAATTTATTTTACCTTTAATTTTTAAAAACAAACAGTTGTGTTTTTTTTTATGTCATATTTCAGATTTAATTATCTATTGCAAGCAATATGATAATCATCATCATTTTCAAACATTATCGATCTAATGCAGGATGAAGGTCTCTCCAAATTCTCTATCTCTAGTCTCTCTTCCTTATATCACATCAGCAAAGGTCCTTATTTCATCCATCTCACATATAATCTCTTTTTAGGTTTTTTACAATCTCTTGGTATATATCTAAATCAGTGGTCTTCAACCCTTGGTCCATGGACCGGAGCCGGGATGCAGAAGTTTTCTGCTGGTCCGCAGTAGACTGGCAGGAAAGTTTGTAATAACAAAATAATGAGTTTAAACTTTTAATTAATATAAACAATTTTTAGTTATTTTTTCATCTCATTTTTACCCAATTAAAAAAAAAGAAGTAGAACGAAAACAAAATCTAATCAATCATACATAAATTAATTTGTTTTTCTAGTTATCACAGATGTTTATGGAGGAAGGAGGGGGTAGAATTAAAACACCATATATATATAACTTCCATTTTGTATATTTAACATTGTTGTTTTGATCAGTTATAACAATTATACTCATCTAAGGCTAAGCAGTTTACATCTTTAAGAAAATTTATCTATAGACTTCTGCTGGTCCGGGAAACCTTATCCTTATTTTTGCTGGGCCACGAAACCTTATCCTTATTTTTACCGGTCCGCAGGTGTGAAAAGGTTGAAGACCACTAATCTAAATTATATAAAAATTATGCAGACAAATGCTTAAAAATATATAAAAATTTTACTAATACATTCTTTATCTTCTATCTCAAATTTGTAAATCATATTTAACAACTATGATTAAATTAAATAGTTCAATACATATAGCTTCATGATTTCAAATCAAAATGCCTTAGATTCACCTATATATTTAGAAATTAGGTCGAAGATAAGAGTGTGGCTGCTCTTGTCTTTTAAAGTCGTTAATCTTGTGTTTAGATTTGTAGAAGTCTCTACTGTCGCATTTTAGGTGCATAGTCTTAAGGATATAGCCTTAATATATATTACTTCAATATATATTCTAACTTTTTTTCCCAGTTTCTGTATTATATTTATTCCTAATATAGTACAACAAATAAAAAATTGATTTAATAAAATAACATTAGACACTCTACTAGTTAATATATATATATATATTATTACGCTTACCGTTTACTTAGTTCTTGTTGTAATCCTGCAATTTCCTTTTTGAAAACATCTCTTTCCTTTACATAAACATTAAAAAAAAAAGACATATAATAAAAATATGTGGACTTATATTCAACTATATATGTATGAAATAAGCCTTATTAAAATAACTTTTAAAATGTTTATCAATTTTTTAAATTTATGAATAAATATATAATTAATAACTAGAAATATATTTAAATCCTTTATTTTTAATTTTTTGATCATTATCACCTTCAATTATGATGGATCCACAAGAGGATGAAATTCTCTCCAAGTTTAAACCAGTTTCTCCAATCCCTAACCTCTCTCTTCAATAACACACCAGCAAACTTCCTTATTTCATTGTCTCTTTCGAAGTCTTTTGCAATGTCTTAGTACCCCATTTAAAACCTGTCCATCCATTATTATCTCTTCTAGTAGTATGTTCAGATCTGTTCCATTTAATCTCTTAATTCTTTCAGTAATGTCAGTGATATTTGCTATTTTTGTCGCTCATCATTTTGATCTCTTTTTGT
Source organism: Epiperipatus broadwayi (assembly GCA_028023455.1). Lineage (NCBI taxonomy): Eukaryota > Metazoa > Onychophora > Udeonychophora > Euonychophora > Peripatidae > Epiperipatus > Epiperipatus broadwayi. The sequence goes on from JAQFVV010000059.1 coordinate 4,178,794, forward strand.
TATTCTCAACATTTTATTGAGTGGCCTAAAATCTCTGTATTGCTTTTCTGTTAAGTATCCACATCTTAGATCCACAATTAAAAACTAGCTAAACTTTTTTTTTTTTCAGACACATTGGGATATTTCCTTTTAATATGAAGTTATATCTACCAAAAGCACTCCAACTAAATTTAATTCTATAATTTCATCAATTATGTTTCCATGATCAAGATATTTATAGTAGTTAACCTCTTAATTCAAGATTATCATTCTTTGTTTTTTTCTGAGAAAATCCATTGAATATTAATCTTTTTTATCATTTCCCTTAATCTTTTTAGCAGTTTATGATAATGATTATTATATTGTTACTCAAGTTACCGAAGCAATTGTATCTTCACCCAATAGCATAAAAAACTCAATATGGCATTCTGGTAAACAACAAATTACAAAACTGAATATTATTTATATTATTGCATATTTATTTATGTTGTCTTAAAGAGCTCTACATAAAAACCTTAAATGGCCCACTAATGAGCAAAGGCTTCTCCAATAAAAAAAACAACAAAAAAACAATGAAGATAATATTTCTCACAGAAACTTGCTGAATAATGGATGATGAAGGTTTAAGGTTTTCCTTTATTGTCTTATCCTCCTACTCTAGGAGGCTGAGTACTTATTACAAATGCAGTTACTGAATGTTATGTATGAAAGATAAATCCTAAACTTACTTGAAATCCTGAATAATTTTCCAAGTTTATTTACATCAGTCCATAGGGGACAGTGTGCTAACCTTACGGCTGGAGATATTTTATTATTACTTGCGCAGCATATTTCTTTCTTCCATTTTTCTTTTCAAGCAGTAATCATTTCTTTCTTTCTAAAATCAATTCAAATACAATATTAATGCAGCCATAGAAATATATGATATTCCTTTCAATCAAAATGGTTTATATTTTTGTTCGTACATTGATCATTCTATCACCAATCCATGTTCATTTTCTTTTATTTTCAAAATAAAAATCCAACTAATCTTGAAGTCCCTGGAAATTCTTCAGCTACCTGTTAAAAACAGTTCCTATTTCAGTCCGATATCCTTTACTGAATTAATGGGCACAGCGCTGCTCCTTACTGTTTACGTGAGTTTGATGAAAAATCTGCAGATGTCTGCATTTTGTTTAGTTTATGCAATGTATTGTCTAAAAGCAATTTAAGAATGGGAAAATGTTACACATTAGAACATACAAATAAATCATATCCTTGTAAGGTGCATCTAACTCAATTCAAGCACAAACGTAAGCACCTTAAAGTGCTAATGAAAACATTCTCCAATCATATGTCAACTCATGATTTAAACTTTTAGAAATCGCCACTGATTTGATGACACCATTCAGATAAACAAAGATACTAAGCCCACTGCTTGCATAATATGTTCTGTCCCAAATACATTTAGTCATTAATGAAAGGGCAAATACAATTAATAGACAAGTAAATATTTCAAAGCCCACATTAACACTCTGACCCAATGATGGACAAGATGAAATGGTTTAAATTAATAGATATTACAAAATCTTGTAAAACCCACACTAAAATTTCTGTCATAGAAATGAAGATGTCAGACTTTATTGGCATTATAGAGTATCTATCAATAAGTGTATCGAGAATGAAGTATCTAGAATATGATAAAACATATTTTTTGTTAGTAATTCTTATGACAAGCATCTTTGTTCAAATTCCTATTATGAAATGTAGCAAATACTGGACTATTCCAGATGGAAAGATTAATATAAAGACTAATATATTTCCAGTATTTAATGGATCAGAATTTACCAGAGCTCATTTCTGACCTTTGATAGTATTCACATCATCACTGCGAACAGAAATTAGCTAATTGTGAGAACCAGAACCCTCTGTGATGAAGTAAATAAGCTAGGAGCAAAGCTTTCCAGTAAAGGATACTTCTAGGAAACTACAAAAACCAGAGTAAATTCACCTAGTGTCTGAAAAAAGCATAGTCATTAAAAGATCTACTTGCCAACAATATTATAAAGCTATAACTTTTTTTAGGCTGTTATTTTCTGAGAGAAATTTATTCTTCACGTAGTAATTATCACTGTGCCCTCCATTGGGAAAAATGAAAACGAGGAGATGCACAGGCAAGAACTAAAAATTATTAAACATTTCTCTTTTTCTTTAACTACCCTTTTTGCATTATTAATATTAATTCTAACATAAATAGCAATGGTAAGTAAACATTCCCTTATACACGTGATAAAATGCAACATCTTTATTCAATTCTTCAATCCTGCTAACAGTTTTGACTATATAACAAACTTTCTCAGAACTATTCTCCTGCTCCATGTACAAATGTTAGAAAAATATTTAAATGGGGCAAGAGAATAGCTGAGAAAGACTGTTGTATAGTTGAAACTGTCAGCTGGATTTTATTTTTCAGCTTCACTTGAAGTAAATATACGAGTAATTTATTATCTGTGCACAAACTGCTCCCGAAAATTTCCATCAATAGTTATCAAAATTATCTGTGATTCCTAACTGATGTCCACATATATAGTCAGTTTGTTGGCATTAGTAGGTCATTGAATTCTCAAACTTATTAATTGCTCTTCTGCTTCAATTTTTTAAATCTAACTATAGCTATTTTTTTTTTTCATTTTTAATATTCTATATTCTAGCCACAAATCACTAGAAGCATATCTAAAGATGTTAGAAACTTCTGCCTAAATTGGGTCAATTCTTCATTTTCTTAACTTGTTGGGTACAAGTTTACTTTATGGTGATGTCGAACCGGCAACTTCGAAATAGAATTGATATTGCTTGACTATTCACAGGATTATATCCAGTGAAAATCCTTAAAATATCATTCCTGGTAATAAAAACCACATTATTTCTTCATTGCTGTCCACTGCTTGCTCCTTAAACCAAATCTCATTGTCCTGTTCGTTTTGCTTTGCTAACTTCTAAAATGCCAACATGTTAGCAATTCACTTCCCTTGATTCTTTCACACTCATTTCACTTGAGATTCTAATGATGATCTGATAATTTCATTTTTTTATCTCCATAGTGACATACAAAAGTAATATAAATGACTAAATTAGCTGATTTATGCAAGCAACATGTGGAGTCCATGTAGAACAGCAATAAGCCATTACAGTATTCAATGCTAAAAGTTTGTCCCCTGCAGTATGAAATGAAGTTTACGTGGTACCATGACTGTGAATAACAGTTGTGATGTCATTCCAAGTTGACGTAGGACACTACATTAGTAATAAAACATTAAAATAAAACAAAAATGTGATGTGATGTATTGTGGCTTCTCCTTAAATGAAGTCAAGAATATCTAAGCAATTATGCCCAGATAAACCCATTAGCCACTTAATTTTCCATTCCCCACTCTAAGTTTTCCCATATTCTGCTCCATCCCATTTCCACAACATAATCTTTGTCAACTCTATAACCTTAATATCTAATTCCTTCTTATCTTTTCCCAAACCCAGCATAAAAACCAATAATTCACTTTCTGTATAATCACTTCTTTCATATTTATTCTTCCATAACTTCATTATATGCTTTCACTCCAGTACTGCCATCTAGTGTAAGCTTGAGTAATCAATAAACATCAAAGACAATAGATCCAGAACCAAAATCTCTCATTGACAAAGATTGCAAACCAGAAACTAATCTAAGATTATGGACACACACACACACAAAATGGATAGAGATATTATAATAAACATTACCATTTATTGATTTTTGGAAGATTTGAAGTAGAAAGAATACAATTTTCTCCAGAGTAAAATATTAAAAAAAAAAAAAAATTGACGAAAGCAAAACAAAACATCAGAATATAAAGATGCAGAGTAGTAAAGAAAATGAAACTCAATACACGAGTATATGATGAAAGGTATAATTACTAGATAAAAAATTACATTTAATTATATACGCATGTCTGTGTGTGTATATATATTATTAATTATTTCTTAAGATATATAATGTGATTGATTAAAAAGAGAAATCCAATTTCAGCAGTAATAATATGCCTTAAAGAGGAAACAATATTAATTCTCTTATTACTGCAGACAATTTTACTTGTAATCAGAAGTTTTTCCTCCAGCCCAATAAAGAATGTCAACACAAACACTTGAAGAGAAACTGGCCAAAGTAATATCTTTTATTTGATAAAGAGCCTATAATGAGATTACTCAAGCCGACTTGTGTCCCATTAGAGTGCTAACTTTGACTGACTTGAATTTCCAGCAACTCTTCACTTTAGCGAGTAATTATACATCTAAACGTGACAAAAGATAAAACTTTTAAATGCAGTACTTTTTAAAAGAAAACTTTGATTAGCATGTGCTAAAAGAGATAAATAGTGCTTTATTTAAGTAGAACATATATATTCAGATCTGCTTACATATCCATTCCTCTATATGTCTATCTGTGATTATACTTATAAACTCCTCATTAACACTTTCGTATCTACTTCTTTTATCTTTTCAACTACCCAATTACTTATCTATTAGGTCAGCATTCTGTTCTCCTTAACAGTCTATAATTTATTCATTTTCCATGCGAACAATTCATTAACAGATTATACGATAGAGTGCGCTCAAGTGCTCTGATTTTTGTTTAATATTTATAAAATATTTACATGTATCTTAATAGATAGAGTTAGGATTTAGATGAGAGAGAGTGAAATCTTGTGAGGAAATTCTGAACAGATTTCATTCAAGGCATATAAATCTTCAGTTGATTGAAAATCTTATAAGAAAACTGAACCAATGTTAATTGCATTTTTAGTTAGAGAAATCTTAAAAAGACTTAGAGTTGTTAAGAATAACTAAGAATTCTCACAAGAATAATTTTTACAAATATCATTTGAGCAATATACAATTCATTTGAGCAATATACAATCTTATTATTGTTAAAAAAAAACAACAACAACAAGATGTCCACTATTACTTTCAATATTTATTTTGATTCTAAGAGAATTTAAGATTGATATAAAACGTCTATGAGTAAGAGCCAGAATTCCTACAATTGGAACCATGAGAATACATAATGTAACATCTATTTTTTTTTTTTTTTTTTACGGATGTTATTTCTGAAAACAGCATAGAAGATATGATGTGGGTATTATTAGAAAAGGATGAATAGAAAAAAATAAAATTGAATTCTATGAAGAAAAATCTAATATCCTAGTATTTAAAGTCAGAAAGATAAAACTTATGGATGAAAATGGGAGATATGTCTTCAAGAAAAGAGTCAATAAACATCACATGACCACCACTTCTTATGCTTGTGTATAACTGTTGGTAATCCAAGGCTCCTCTCTGACGAAGGCCACAAGCCAGAAAGTAGTATGGGGATATTGGATGAGAAGGCACTAGATGGGGATTTTATGCACAAGCCTTCTGGCATCCACTGATTACTCTAGCTTGCTGTGTGTGGCAATATGTATAGTGAGTTTTGGTTTTGCCTGTTTTAAAAAGTAAGAATGTAGATGTTTTAAGTATTTGTTAAATGAAAACAGGAAAAAAGCAAAAAAATAGAATTAAAAAATAATAAATATGAGATATGTAGAATAATATAGAAAGAGGTGATAGCTCCTGCTTTAACATTTACCTTGGGTAAAGAATTCAAAAATATTTAAATAGAATACAAAACACAGATCAATATGCATTAGATAGTAAATTTTGGATTATAAATGAGTGTGAAATTGGATGAACTTTTTTAATGAGAGAAATTAAATAAATTTAAAATGTTTAGAATTTTACAATACATGAATAGATTAGTAAAAATAATACTTAATGACATTTCCATGAACCATTAATTTTTTATTCATTGCAAGCACCTTATTTTATCGGCAAGGGCTATGCTCGGGTTTACTACAGTTGATATTGCAGTAGGGAGCAACTTTTGTTTATCATGTATTGTGTACGATAAAAAAATTAACCAATTTTCTTTTATTATTAAATAAAAATATATTCAACATACATGTATGTGAAAACTATGTTTTGAGTTGCATTAATGAGACCCCTGATGTCTGTGAAAAGCAAATCAACAAGAAATGAAATATAAAGAAGGCATAACAGTATGCAATTGAGAAAATGATCTATTTTAATATTTAAAGTACTGTTTCATTTTAAAGCCCACGAGATAGCAATTATATGTTGAAAGCATTTCAGGTTTCATTTTTTATCTTGTTAAATTTGTTCCCAAAAATTTAGACTCTGATAACAATATATATATATTAAATACCCACATGGTTATGAAATTCAGTACCGTATTTATTTCACAGAGGGCGATGCTGAATTTCGTAACCATGTGGGATGATTTAATATTTGATATTTATTTCAGTATAGCATATATGGAGTGGACATTAGGAGTTTGCCCTGCTCGGTTCCTCTAAGGCTCCAAGAGGAGTCAAAGGATCTCCTTTCAGTTAACAGTTAACTCCTTTAAATATATATATAAAGTTATAATTACTTATGATTACACATATACATAAAAGTCAAATTTAATAAAAAATAATAATAATAATCAAATGTTTTCCAGTTTGGAGTTCATAAAGTATTTTCAAGGGAATGGTAAATGGAAGTAAGCAAAAAGGATAGAAAAGATTGATATTGTTAGATGAAGAGTTGGGCAATGAAGAGAAAGGAAATGGAAAAAATGGAAGAATTGATGATGTGACTACTCTCTGGACCTTATGATGAAGAAATTCGAACACTGGAAGTGATGGAACTGAGCCGTGATCTTCACTCAAAAGCTCAGAGTTTGCCCTATACCACTGCACTAGCAATACAGGACCTTGAATTTTTTAATATTAAAAAATAATAATTACTAATTAAACATAAACCGCAATTAAGTGGTCGTAACACACAGACACCAATATGCTGCTACTGTTGTATTTAATTATTCATTACAGTGATATATCTATTTTACTAAGACGAATCCTGTTCTGTTAATATGCGAAATTGATTGTATGGATGAACAAGATATAATACCAATGGCTATGATCTTTGGCTTTCTAGGTAATCTATAAGGACATATCTTGATCAGATTGGACATATAAAGTGAAAAGATTTCTCTAAAACGAATTATGATGATTGTGAACATGGCTTTTGTGATAAAAGCAAACCCTATTTACATTATAATTACATCAATATATTCTAAAATCAGGGCAATATTGTATTTCATGAGGAGAATGTAGCTGGGAATAGAATTCGTTAGAATGCTACATTTAGTCAAGATGTTGGAAGATGTCCAAAAATAAAAATTTGCTATCAAAGACATTTAAAGACTTGCATCACAAAAATTCAAATAAAACTAAAAGAGCCTGCAAAACATACATGGGTGTATTTGTGTTCCATATGTTTATTCATATACTCACTACAACAAAACTTATCTATTTTACTTTTTGTCTTCCTCTTTATCCCACCCTCTTTTTTTTCTGCTAGGTTAAAGAAATCATATTCATGGCTGTTAATGGCATTAATTAAAAAAAAAAAAAATCAATCCCATGGTAATGTTCAGGAGTTCATAAGAAGTTCAAGCATGCAAGTGGCAAAGAAGAGCTGACATCTGTCTGCTCCAGAATCTGCACTCTATTGTTGCATAAACCACGTAATAAGTGAATAATTATAAGATGGAAACATGAAGTGGATCGTGAACTCCAGGGCCAGCTATTCCACACAGGGCAGCAAATATAAAAATAAGTAATTACAAGATGACAACATTACATTCATGATTGTTTATTTTAAATTCGGAACTCAGATAAACCAAAGAACTAAACATTCCTCGTAAATATAAACAGCCATTTACATAATATATTAAACTATTGAGCTTTAAATAAGTCATTCACACATATATATTTATCAATCGAAAAAAAGATAACAAAAGATGAAAATTATTTTGTCTTCCCCCTATCCCCTGAAGTCGTTATTTAAATATATATAAATTCTGACATTACATTCTATTTTAAAGACTCCCTATAAAGTAGAGGTGTAGTCTAAGACAAAACGCCCGAAGACTCAAATTCTACCCGTTCCAATCATTTTCACAATTTCTAGCAAAAGATGATCCACCCCAAAGTCTGGATGTCACAGTCCAGCAATTTAAAAAAGGGAGAAATAATATAAAAAAAGAGAGAAAAAAATAAAATAATTTACAATTAAAATAGCAATAAAGATCTTCCTTCCCTGATTTGTAGAATAGAGATGTCAAAATAACACCAACCTCCTCCCTGGCTCACAGCACTTTCATTTATAAATAAGATAAAGTGTGATTACAAACTCCAGAAAAATCAAACTGTTCAAAATAAGTTTTGAAGAGAGAGATAATAACAGATACGTGAATTTTCAATTGTATAAAGTGTTATTATTATTATTATTAGATGTGATAACAGTGTGGAAACAACCTTCTAGATTACATGTTGTACAATCAACTCTTTTCTTTGACATACTGTAACACTATATCATTAAGAATTTTAATAATTTTCGGTTTTTAAAAAAAAAGCAATACTTTTAAGAGTTTTTAACTGTCAAATGCCTTTAGGAAAAACACACAGAAAACTTTTAAATGAGAAGATTAATATATATATATTGTAATAACAGAATCTAAATAAAAATTATATACTTTATAGGCTATATATATATGTAAATTAATTAGAAAATGGGATAACCGTTAAATATATGAAGTTAAATCCACACCCAAGGTGTATTGATATGCAACAACTAATCAGGGGAGTTCTGCAGACTGAATGAAAACAATAGAAAAAGTATCCAAGCTACTACTAATCAAATTAAATATATATATATAGAGGTACTTCAGACCACTCAAAGAAGTATGGAGAGTTGTGTTGGGAGTAACAAGAAGAGATCGAAAACGCAATGTATGGGTAAGAGAACAAACAGGTGTTACTGACCTCATTGAAAAAATTAAAAGATTGAAGTGGAGTTGGGCTGGACATATTGCTAGAAGAGATGATAATAGATGGACAATTGAAATTTTAAACTGGATTCCAAGAGATTGTAAAAGACCCAGAAGGAGACCACATGTAAGATGGATGAAATAAGAAAATGTGTAGGGGTGATGTGGAGAAGAGAAGCTAAAGATCGGAGAAGATGGATTAAACTTGGAGAGACTTTCATCCTGCAGTGGATTGATAATGGTTGATAATGATGATGATGATGATAATTAAAAAAAATTTTTTTTGCTATTCAAAAACAATGAGAAAATTTTAATTTCTCATTAATTCAGCTAAAATAATTCGTGTTTTTCAAAGGAATATCTAGTTTGCATTCAAGACCTCATTGAAAAATAGTAAACACGTATTTTACAGACCGGGATTTAAAGCTAGATAACACTTGTAATTTCTTGTCAAGCTTCAAGCAAAATTACGATTTTATTTTGAACCAGCTAACCCACAACCAAGACAATTATCCGTCTAATCATTGGTTAGTAAATGGATATCCATCTGTTATAAAGGCTAAGGGGTCCAGATTAATTCAGGTTAGTCACATGATTGTTATTGCACAGTCTAAAAAAATGTGATTGTAATTCGATAAGGCATTCCCTTCACCATTGATGAGAGGAGTGTTGTATTCTATGACGATGATTTAATATTTCATACAATTAAGCTGATTACCCCTTCAGGTTTTCATATCTCATTTCCTAGTTGCAGATTTTATAATAGTTTATTGCAAGATTTTTAAGCATCACCAATAAATAAACAAAATTGTAAGCATGTTGGCTCACATGTTACTTTTAATTTTTGGTTTCTGCTTCTAAAATATCATATTTCCTTTTCTTACTATTATAACAACTTTGCAAATTTAACAGAAAATTAAGTACAGAAAAGATAACAAATAACTGAAATTAAGAATTCAATTTTAAACTGTATTGTATAATTTAAATTGTTACATCAAGGCCACTCAAACCTCCCAGAATGCAGTGTATTCCAAATTGCATATTAGATGTAGTTTACATTGATTTATCTGATGCATGCATTCTATTTTGTTTGCATATAAAATCATTAAAATTATGTACTTTTTATCACATCTTCACTCAATATTCTAGTTCATTGAAAAAAGTATTTTTTATTTTATTTTACTGGGAATTCTGAAACTTTCCAATAAAGATATTGTGGTTTAAAAAGAAATCGTTTTAATATTATTCCTTTTTCCCTGTCATTAATCCTATTCTAACCCATATACAAAATCCAAAAATATTATCGATGAATAAAAATACTCATTTATTCACACAAAATTAGATTCAGGAGAGACAAAGTTAAGAGATAAAGATTCCTAGATCAAAGCTCAAACGTCACATGATCTCCTGAAAGACCAATTATTAGATTATCGTTGTTCCACTGCAATAAAACTCTGGTATGCGATGGAGAATTGATCAACTGTTATCTTCTAGACTCATCATCTCAGCAAATCCCCATTTTTTTATTAATCATTCACTCCACTTTACTTTATCATTGTGATAGACATTTTGTGCGCATTCCTTTTTGGTTAAGCTGTGGGCAGGCCACGAGTCATTACCCAGTAGGATGATTTCCAACCTATCTTCATATGCCTTTTAATCATCTCAAAACAAATTGAAAATCATCTGATTTATATTCTTATTGTGCTCTTCATTTGAGACGGATCAGTTTCATCAAAAGCTCCACACTACATTTAAATTATAGATTTCTAATCTGAATAGCTAATTTAAACCAAACATTTTATACTTAAAGTTGGAGAGCAAAATTTTGTAAATTGCGATCTAAAATAATTTAAAATTGACAGGATAATTAAAAAAATTTAGTTGAGTAAATCAAATGAAAGGGGATTGATAATTACAACCAACTTGAGGACACTTTATTAAAAATTATCTGTCTTTGAGTTTATCATCAATTTTTCATATTTTTTTATTATTTCACAAAAATTAATTTAATGTGATAATGCTGCCATTTTTTTTTTTTTTTTGTTAACTTTGCAAGTTAAATCATCCTTACAAAGAGAATTCTGGAGATATTTCAATCATCAGCCCTTTTAAAAAATATTAACTGATGTTAGACGTGAGCAAACATTAACTTCACTACATTGTTTTTGATTATGTGGAAAAAAATATCCCCATAAATTACAAAAATCCTAGTTTAATACACTACATAAAAGAGAACCTACAATTGCCATATTGAATCAAACACCCCTTAAAAGAATTACTATACAGAGAAATTAAGAACTGTTATAGATATTTAGAATCAAATATAGTGAAATAATATCATTTATTTAAATTTTTTTATATTGTCTACAGAATTTCTTTTGTATTTTCTTTTTTCTTTTAAAGGAACTTGTGGCATTCTACTATATGATAGATGGTTTATTGAAAGAATCTTAAAAAATTGTTTTAATATAAAATTTCTGAAGATAAATGTATCTGTTTGCATAATTATAAACTATAATTCCGATGCGCTAGAAGTTCTGGCTTTAGAGATCAAGGTCCATGGATCACAGCTCAATTCTGTCATTTCGATTAATCAAACTTCATGCAAATTCCCGAGCCATTCAAATATGATTATTGTAAAAAAATATCGAGTTTAAGTAGAAATTTTATAGATTGTTATTTTGGTTTTTATACAAGGAGATAAGAAAAAAATATATATTAAAAAAAAACAGTATATGGCCATATGGATACTTTGCTATTATATAAATACAATTATTAGTTAAAATTATTAATTACTTTATTTTTAATAAGCAAATATAATCAAAGTTAAACTGGATATAATACATAAATTAATTATCCAAACACAATTTAACATTATAGTCAATTAAATTACCAAAATAAAACTTAGCAAGCTTCGACATCACATTAAAATAATCCAACACACATTCTCCAGTACAAAGCAAAACTCTCCATATAGTAGTGCCATCTTGTGCTAACAAGAGCAATCAATGGATGCCAGAAGGCTTGTGTTTTGGATTGTTTAATAACAATTATTGTGCTAGTATGAGATAGTGATCATGTGATGTTTAGTGATTCTCCAGTACAACGATTATTTCACTGCATACAACACTAATCTTTAACTGGCTGTGAATGTGGCATTTTTTTCCATGACTATTACTACCTTTCCAGGAGTGATCTTTTTATGCTGATGTAATGTATGTTTTATAAATTTCTGTTGTTTAATATTTATTAAACAGCATTTCTATTTGCTAATAATTGAATCTTTCACTAAGTACTGTAACGGAAAAGATCAATTTGTTTCCATTCTTCATTGTTTTGATGTACAAACAGATTTCCACATTACAATGCTTTATATCTTCAAAATCTTTTTATTACAAAAAAAAAAATACACATTTATCAAAACACAGATACTAGACCAATTAAAACATTTTAATGAATTAAATAAATAATAATCACACAATTAATTGCTTGAAGCAATATTAGAACATTTTAGTAGTGGAATGAGACAATAGTTCCATATGATTGGCACAACGGGGGGTTTTTTTTTTTAATTATCCTTCTTAGTTCAGATTTGACCCTGGAATCTTTATCTTTGAGTCCATTCCACCATAGTGCTAAACTGTACAACTAGTAAATTATGTCAGCCTTCTTGCAACAGCAAAAAATTTATCTTAAATTATTATAATTAGACTTCTTTACGAATGTAATAGATGCACCCTGATATGTCTTTATATCAAATAATGCTATTCCTACAGTAACAACTCACCATAAATTATCCTAAAATTAAAGTCAAATTCAATATCCTTAAAATTTTTTAATCCAATTGGATTTTATTAAATAATAGAAATAAATAAAAGTAATGCACAATGATGTAGCTCTATAATTGGGATGCTAGGATAAATGATGTTAAGAAGATAAACTGCCACTGATGATCAAATATTGATCATCACATTCAAATACCAATAATTACTCCGAGTATTGTATTTCAACAAGAACTTAAAATATAAACTAAAAAATAAATAAATTAAGCTATCAAAAATTGTAATTAATTAAACACAAAAAGATAGGCATTAATTACCAGCAAACAATTTTTTTTTTTTTTTTGCTTTTTTAAAATTATGTTCTTTTTTTCTCGTATATCTTTTAATTTCTCAATATTTTTAATTTTGTTTATTTAAACAACAAAGGTTAATAGATGCATTAGTTTCAAATCCTAGTCTTCACTGATAAAGGGAAAAACAGAATCTGGTCTGGAGATATTGTAGCATTATACTTTCTAATTACTCAAGCTTACAGTAGATGGCGCTACAGCAAAGCGAAGAAATCTCTTCTTGGAGGCAAGTGAATAGACACCATTATTAAGTAATTTAAATTATTTTTCTTCATAACATAACTAATGTTGAATCAGTTATCATTGTACATGTCAACAGCTAATCCGTGTATTTTATATTATCATTGTTTACAGTCCATTCTTCATACATTTGCTACATGGACATTTCTTCACAAGTTAAAAAAAAAAAAGTTGAAAATCTTCAGAAGCCAAGCCCCAATTATATAAAAAATAACCTAATAAATTGAACAAGTAATTTAGGAAACCTTAGTATTACTATGTTGCAGAGGAACCACTTCAAAATAGGCTTCTTCATCAATTCAGTAATATTGCACAATATAAATCTGCACCCATGATATCATGTAATAGAAATCTGTCTAAACCCATGGTGTTATAAAAAAAATGCTATTTCTCACAAACATAAACTAAATGTTTTATATCTTCAGTATAATAAAGATCAACAAGTTGTCATATTGCTTAAAATAGCTAATGTTGCACTTTATCGTTTTAGTTTATGATCTGTCAGCATTTTATTATCAATTTGATACAATTTTTTTCCCTATTGTTATTCTGAATGCTAACCAAAATGGCAATACCAATTTATGTTACTCACTACAGCACTGTTACAAACTGATGCTACTTAATAGTAAACTGATGATACTTAATAGTAATAAACACTTTCAGTCTTGTTTTTAGTCGGATAATAATTTATTTTAAAGAAAATATTATAGTTTTCACTTTTGTACACAGATGACAGGTCTAATCAGAAAAACAAAACAAAATTATAAAATAAATTACAGTACAGTATTGTGCTTGTTAAGAAGAAATATAAGATTTAATTTAATTTAAAAGATTAGTTTTAAATTTCAAATATATTTTCATTAATTCCAATCATATTTTTATTAAAAATAAAACAAATTTAATTTTTATATGTACCAACATTTTCATGTTATAAGAAAAAAACTAACATAAATTGGAAGTTCAAATGTCAGTTTTTTTATTTCTCAATATAGAGACTTAATAAATTTTAAAATCTATTTCTTTCTCTTAAATACATTAACTAATTACTTATTATAGAAAATAATTTAATTTTCTTACAAATTAAATTCAAAGTGAATGCAAAATTAAAACTATCATTTTAAGTCTTGCCTTAATTATGTTTAATCTTTTGTGAAAAGATTAATAATACCTATATGAGAAATACATCGACAAATTTGTAGTCTTTTTATGATAATGGAGAAATATTCAATACATTTTTCATTGTGACCATTTCAATATATTCATGTTTCATTCCACTTTGCTTAAGAAGTTGCTGATGAATGGATAAATAGTTGTAAAGCTCAAACAGATTACATTTCACAAGTATAATAATAAATAATAAAAAATAGCAGTGGGAGAGAGATTTAAGTAAAATATAATTATGTATGTTTAATATGTTTGTTACTGTTTATGTTAATGTAAGATGAAGGTATTTATGTAATTGAAGTTTATTTATAAATATATATTTCATTGTTGTCGCAAATCCTTGACAATGACTGTATGATGATAAAAACAGTTGAAACGTTGGAGTTTTGTATTATATAAATATATATATATGTTCAGTGGTGATATAAGAAAATAAAGTTTTTGAAAAGGAGAAGGATTTTTAATTTGCTGATGTTATTGTAGAACATATATATTTTAAAAGAAAAAGTGATTGTATATTTGCTGTGTTATAATATATGATTTCACAAGTTCAAATTTTCTTATTTTAAATTACTACTTAAAAAGTCATTAAAAAACATTAAGAATCATACTTATCCACAAACATGCCAGTTAGCACACTGCACAAGGTTATACACAAATAAGTTGTACTGTCCAAAAAATTCAACTTCATATTAATACATAATAAAATAAGAATTTTTACAAATAGAACATGTAAACAAATATCTCATTTTTATCTGGATGTGTAATTGCTTGTTCTTGTACTAATATTTCAGCCATATCACATCTGCCATTGCCTGGATAGTGAAAGAGAAGCCAAAACCAGAAAAATTCAGCTTTATTGCCTCAACTAAATGCCTGACACATGAGAAATTGGATGTTAAAGACTAACTTTATAAAATGAATTGCACAGTTTCCTATATTGAGCATTATTGCAACAACTCGTTATGTTGGACAATAGCAAGATGTGATCTATGTGAAACATCAATACAGCAGTAACATTAGCAAGAAATAATCAAGTAAGCAGTTAAACTCCAACATGTATATTTATAAAAATATAGAACATTGGATTTAAAATAAGTTTTAAAAAACACCTTGTGGAAGTTCTCGAAGAAGATAACTTTTTTATAGTCTGGACAAAACTGATGAGACTGGAGCAATTCTTAAGTGTAGAAGAAGTCTCCACAAATACCTGCTGACATGTCAATAAAATCTCATTTTCCTGAAGGCTAAAGACACAGCGACAATTTCCAAAATAATAGCTTGAATGTGTATGTTTAATAATCTTCTCATTTTCATTTTTTACAATCCGTACATTGATCAACCATAGCTGAGAAAAGTTGGTAACAAGTGTGCAAACTGTCCTTTATTGCTAGTGGATGTGTGGGAAAAACTTGATTGTATGATCATTAAATGATTGATCTTTGGAAAATTTCCACAGATTTTCTCATAGGATGTAAAGTATACTTTTCTCATTCTGGTCTTTTATCTAAAAACTATGAAGTCAGATGTAATGACCTTTCAATGATCTTTCGATTATTTTTAATGGATTTGAACATTAAGCTTTTTTTAAAAAAATCTCCACTTGCCTCTAATAAACATCTTGATGTTAAATTTAAAAAGTTGTCCACTAATATCATCCGTCATTCCTTTCATGGAAAAATTGCTTTGTTTTTAAACATAAAAGATTACCATTTTCTCCCTTTTTTTAAATAAAGTCACCATTTATAGTAAAAATAAATAATCAAATTGTTTATCGCCCATTTATATGAAAGTAAAACTTCAAAAGTGATATAATTGAACCATGACCCATTGACCTTGCACCCCAGAGTCAACCATTTTAGCAGTGCAGGGAACCATGATGAATACCACCATAATCTAAAGCTATATTAGTAATGTAATTACTTGCAAACAGGCTATTTTTAACTGTGATCATCTTAAACAAACAAAACAAAAAATCTATGATTAAAGTCATTTTGCTTGCAACCATCAATAAAAAAAAAGAAATAATTTATTGTTCGGAAGTTTGTAAAAAGTTCAAACCTACCAGAAGTAAAGAAACAAAGCCATGATTAATAGTCCTTGAACTCTATAGTTTACCCACTGCACTAAACAACTCAGGGCAAAATAATTGAATGGTTTATGGTTCAGGAGTTCATAAAAAGTTTGAGTAATGGAAGTGAAAAATGGAGCCACAACACTCCAGAATCTATTACTCTACTATCACTGTCCTAAATTGTATAGGGTTGCATAAATTAATATCAAAGCTTTATGTCATAATATTGATATTAAAAAAATGAAACAAAAAATATTTACTTCTAAAAATAAAGTGCTTATTCCATCTATTAAAGGGATCACTGAAAAGATTAACAACTATTTTTTTAAATTTCCCCTAAGATTTTTCCCACATACAAAACAATTGATATTTCCCCCCCAAAACCCTAAAACTAAAAATATCTAAAGCATCAAGGGTGGTAAACATATGTGATCATTCAGTTCTTTCTATCTGACTTGAGACTTGATACACATATAAAATTTTGTTTTGTTTTTCACACAAGGTACTATGGAATAAATAAACACTCGTGTTTATTCAGTCAAAGAAAAACCAAGTCTGCCTTGGTTTCATCTTTTTCAGAGAGACAGACAGAGATGCCAACTCTAATTTTTGTCATGCTGAATTATTAGCAAAAATAAAAAAGACCGTTGTACATACTATGAAAGCCTCTATGTAAATTCTTAAAAAGTTTAATAATTTAATTCAAAGTAAAGAGCACAATTTATCTCCCATAAATTTACTAAGACAATAAACAGTTGGGAGACAATTTACAAGTTCCATATCAATTTTCTCAACTGCGACAAGTCAAAATATTAATGACAAAAAAAATAACAGCAACAAAAGACAATGCATGGAAAGACTATCAAGAAGGCACACTCTTGCTATTATTAGAACATCAGATCACAAAGACCATTAGCGTGAGAACAAGCAGAGATTTTTTTCTATATCAGTTTAAAAACAGTCAAGAAATTCTATGTGGTTTTCCCCAAAGCCTACTCTAAATTCATCTTCTAAACTATGAAAATTTCTCCTAGAAGAAAAATATATACCTATAAACAAATATTTTCAAATGACAATTTAATGATCTGTAAAGCAAATCTTAACCAACAGTTATCTATAAGATGTAAAAATTATTTCGCTTACGTACCTGAACGGCAACTTGAAGCTTCTTTTCCATTGCTCCTATCCTTTGTGTGAATTCTTGTGTTATTTCATCAATATCATCATTTGGTGTTTGATTGTCAATGTCCTGATCCAACTGCCTACATACATAGGCATAAAACATTAATAAGTCCACATACACAGATATATAACAATAGTGCAAATATTCATTTTATAACTTTAAGTTCTCTATAAAAAAAATTCTAAATCTTTGAAATGGAAATGCTTAATGAAAAAAAAATCATCCAATCTCGGCTGGACATACATTTCTGCCATAGAATTGATGTAATTACAGCCTTGAAACCAATTTCACACTCCATCCAACAAACCACATTAATCTCCATTTAAAAAACATCACAATGTTCAATAGCCTAACAGTTGATATCAATTACAACTTAATCTCCACTTAAGCACTATTGCAATATTCAATTTGATATTAAAGTTTGAATAAATTTAATACTAATTTAACATTGCCGATTGAAAGATGGTGGAAAATTTCTATAGCAGTTGTAAATTAAATATTAACACTATTAATATTATTCTATGTTTATGGAGTGCTTGATTAATTATTTACTTACTTAAATGTTTATTTGAAAGCAAGATTATTTAAAAATGAGTTTGATTAAAAGTTTTGCCATGTCTATTAACATTAATCCAAAAAGAGGCTTTAGTTAAATTACCATTAAATTTACGTTCAAACTTTAGTATCAATTAAATGTTACTATAGTACTTAAACAGTCCAGTATGTTATTACATTGGATGGAATGTCAACTGATTTCTAGACTACTAATAATGTAATATTAAGATGTAAACATATACCCATAAGGGAATGATCATTGTTTTGTTTTTCATCAAACAGCGCCATTTGACAATTCATGGAAAATTTTTTAAAGAAAGTGTAAAATTAAAATTGTTACTAACATTATCACATACTTTGTGGTCTTAAATTAATTATTTACATATATTTATACATACACATCTGCAAGGCAGCGTTTTCCAAATTTCTAGCATAGCGCAAATTAAAAACCTCTTCAACCACTTTTCATTACAATTTCCTTTGCAACATGATTCAGCGAACATTTTAAATTCATTTTATTTCTACTATTCTCAATATAATGTGACTTGATGAAAGTTCTAATTACCTTCACTTTTGTTATACTTTCTCTTTCATATAACATCGTTTTTCTTTTATTCTACTGCTTTTTTTTTCTATCAAAGTTTCCTTTCTACAATTTTGATTAAAATCTTTCTACAGTAATATATAAAAAATGCAGCAGTGTTTGTTGCATTTTTGAATTTATTTATTACAGAACTAATTTAATAAGAACGTTTTGGGTTTACACATTTTATCTATATTTGAATTTACAGTCGACTCTCAGAAAATTAATTAAAAATAGATCTAAAGATGAAATTCTATAAAAATAGCTTTTATAAAATTGAAGTTAGTTTTGGGGAAATATATATCTGTATATTTTGTAAAAAATATATATAATTAGTTCGCTTAAACCTATCGAAAGTCAGCTCAGTAAAGATCACTCTGTATGTTAATTTTGTTAACTGTACTTGAGCTTTCGGCTGGTGAGGTCAGAGTCATAACACTCCTAGCAAACTAATTACAAATAGGATAAGGAAAAGGAGAATAACTTGAATATTATATTTTGAATTATTTATTTTAAATAAATTTCGGAAATATTTTTTAAGTTTATGCCCTGATAACGAGAATATTAAGTAATCAAAATGCTAGAATATAGAAATAATATGTGCACAAAACATTTATATTAAATTAGTTCAATAATAAACAAGTTTAAAAAAAAAGAAGTATGTATTTTCATATTAACATGTTTGAAACTGAACTAAGATTGAGAAAAGAAAGGAGATATGTCAATTTTTGAAGCCTTCCTGTCTACATATAGATTTTTTATAACTATGTATTACATCTCAAAATATCAATACTAATCGATTTATTCCCTAAGCATTCACAAAAGAAATATTAATTTTCAAAAATCTAAGACTGTAATTGCATGAATCTTCAATCCTGCCTTTCTGTTTATTTAATAATTCATTTTGTTGCATTATTTTATTTATCTAATAATTTTGTTTTCCTCTTTTTTTTGTAATGCCTTCACCATTTCATCTGAAAAGTTATATTTTAATCTTGGCTACAATTGAAGATTCTGTTTTCACAATAACTTCCATTTACATAATGCTAAAATTAAAATACAAGGGGGACCCAGAAATAACCGAAATTTTGTGATAAAAAATTATAATTTATTTTTAGATGTTGCAAATTGAATTGCCTTCAAAGTATAGTCTATTTAATGCAAAGCAACATGTTTTTCACTTTTTGAAGTACTCCGGAAACACTTGCAAAGTGATGCATTTTAACGCCTCCATCGGTTTTTTCTTCACCACTTCTAAGTCCGCAAAAAAATTGAGATACTTTATCAGTCAAGAGAATAAAAAGTCAAGACAGTGAGATCAAGAAAATGTGGTTAATGGATTAGCTGGATCATGTTGAATTTAATTACAAACTGTTTACATCCAAGATTTATGCACTAACTGCTATCATGATAAAACATGAACTCCTCACTTTGCCACAAAATGACGTGTTTAAGTTTCAGAACTTGTAGATTTTAAATGCCTGATCATTACAAACAAATCTGAGAGAACAATCACCATCTGCATCCAAAACAAAATTTAGCATCGTTTTGACATTTGACTTCACTTGCAATGCTTTTTTGGGATATGGTAAATTTAATCCTTCTAATAAACCACATGTAAACTTTTATTTTTCTAGAGCAATTTGCTTACAAACTCTTTCAAGCATTAAAACTAACTATTTCCCCTACTGTTTTTTTTTCCTGTGTCAAAGCATCGGCCAGGAAGCGAATCCGGGACAACTGAGAAAACAGAATTTCTCATTGTTCCAACTTTTCACTATTACAAAAATCGACAAATACACAAAATGCATTTTACAAAAAAATGTTACATGTGACCATAAATTCACATGATAATGTCATTTGGCAGATTAATACAGAAGGGTCCCTGCAATGGATATCTAAAAGCAGAAGCATGTACTACAATAGATGTGGCTACCAGAGAATAATTCCTGTTATATTTGGATCCCCCCCCCCCCGTATATGTTTCATACAAATAACAATCCATAAAAAAAAAATAAAGCTGGGGAAAATATAATCACTATTGAAAAACAAAAATTAAAACAAAGAATTAGCATTTTTAAAGTTATTAATTTTATTCATAAATGGTTAATTTTGATATAAATCTTAAAATAGTTTTGTTAGTAGTTTATATAAATTTTTTTTATTAAATTGATAAATAATAATAATTATTGATAAGCCTTCTAGCCAGATGTATTTCTCCAAAGGTCCTTTTAATATTTTTGGACCTCTGTAGTTTTCAAATCATTTAACTCATTTTTTTTTTTTAATTTCATGAAATCCAATAATGATTCACTAATATTAGGTAGTTCTGATTTATGTAATGTTATTATTTGAAAGTGATATGCGACTATAGGTTGCTAAATAAAAGATCCCCGTTGAAAAGCAGCCTAAGTCCATAACATTTGCAGCTTGCTATATCTGTAGCTTAAATAAATCTTTGCAAAACACAAATAAGTAAAAGCATCATTATTCTTATCAAGAGCCTTTATAAACTATTTCATGAGTCTGAGTTTAATATGTAGGAGAAAAAGAATGACTTTATCTGGGGTGACAAACAGCTGACACCGTACATTTTTCTGGTCTGGTTGTGATGATTAATAAGATCAGTCATTCTTGTAATGATTTAATCTATCATGACTTTCCCATTTACAATGATAATACCAGAATTTTGTGTAGCCCTACTGTATCCCCATTAAAATAATGATAATTTATAAAATCACACCTACACCACTCATGCATAAGCCAGTACAACTAAAGACAGCGTGTTGTTGTGCAAAAGCACCACCTTCAAATTCACTTTCGAACTGTTACTGAAAGTGAGATCACTTTCTTCAAAACTGAACTGCACAAAGCATTATTATTGACACCAAAAGTAAATAATTTACATTTTCTGCAAAACGATTTCACAGTTTCAACCTGGTGGCTAATAGTTCTGTTTTATTCTTGGTCAATTCCAGATCCCTGACAAGATTATTGAATTCTTCCTGTGTTATTTTGGGCTATTCCTAATAAATATTAGACACATATTCATGATCAATCAGTGATAGTCCTGACAATGTGTTCATATCTGGAATGGGTATGTTATTACATAGCAGAGACCATATTGCAAAAGGGATTATAAAAGCTAACTATTGTCTTTTTAGTCATTCCTTTAAGAATAGATATTATGTAGAAGTAGCAATTTATAATGTGAATACTTGATAATCTCCATGTTACATAGCCCACTCCTTCCTATGCAGCCGTAATCAAGATTTATTGAATAGGGATTGCAACAAAAATGCAGAACCCATGATTTGTCTTGATCTATTTTATCACCAAAGTACAAGAAGTTTTTCACAAAATTACTATCATATGGCATTTACTGGAGACCAATATAACCTCACCACAAATGTAATAAAACTATTTCACATTGTTCACACGTTTACATGGTGTATTTCTAACATATTGAATGTAAAATAGCATAAAGAAATGTTTCATTAATAGATAACATGAACGCAAAGGATTAAAAACACAACTCATGAACAGAATACTACAAAAAGTAAGCATATTATATATATTTTCTAACACTTGTTTTACATTATTAATGTTTTTTTAATGCAAATTTCAAACAAGTAATGTGGTGTGCTATTACATTTTAGAGAAGAACCAACCCATTACTTTTTTTTTTATAAAAATGCAGTCTAATTAAACTAAAATTAGATTAATTAGTAAATGCAATCGGCAATTGATTATCTGTAGTTTTAATATTGTAAATGGCTAAATCTTTTTTTGTCAATATGGGTTACATTTTTGAATAAAAACATTTAAATAAACCTGCAATGGTTTTTGTATAATATAAATGCTACAACTGATATCTGATATAATTAAGGTTCCAAATTTGATTTTTTTTAAATTATAAGAATAATTTATAATAATTAATATAAAATTTGCATAAAAAAATTAAAAATATATAATCATGAAATCATAAAAAATGAAAAAATTACTTTTATTTAGATCAGCTTCTAATTGGAATCATTTGATTGCTTTTTCAAAAGCAGTTATTATAATAAAATAAATTTGCTTTTTATTATTGCAAGCAGTATTTACAAAAAATGTATTTATACAAAATAGAAAAAATATAACCATAGATTGGAAAAAAAAAGCCTCTAACTGTGATCAATTGGTTGCTTTCTTTTAGAAAAAGAACTATTTGTATTATAATAAATATATTTGATTTTTATTGTTGTAAGTATTATTTAAAGGTATATGTAATCACATATTGCAAAAAATAAAGAAATAAAATTACTTTTATGTAAAATAAACTGATACAGCTTTTACCTGGGATCAACTGGTGACTTTCTTTTAGGAAAAAACCAATTATTATAATAAATAAATTTGATTTTTATACCTCTATACTCCCAAAAAAGTGGTATAAATTTACATTATGAAAGCAAAATTCAAACTAATTTGATTTTTGCAAAATATAACTAGACTTCGGAAAATACTGAGATGAACACCTACTCAATTTTAAAATTCTATGAAATTAAGGCATATAAAAATTTCTTGCTGTATCACATAACTTGTTGTACCCATTGAAAGTATAAAATTTTTATAATTGAAAGAATTTAAATAATTATTTTATATTTTTAATTAAATAATAAGTTTTTTTTCTCTCTTTTTGTCCCTTGCTAATATTATTATTGTTACAAAAATATTAAATAAAAATTGTATTTTAGATAATATATACAACATTCAATTTATTTTTAATGTGATATAGAATAAAACTTTATTGTTAATTAAATGATGAATAAAATTTGATTTTTTTTTGTTTTGTTTAGATTATTTGCATTTGCCATTAAAATAATCATATTTCTTGAGTAAAAAAATCAACAATCATATTTTCAATTTATTTTATTATGTATTGTTATAATTATTTATTAAGTGCACAGGAAGTATATGTAAATACTTTAGAGGTAGGCTTTAACCTATATCATATGTGCCTTGAATGTTTATAATAGTCAAACAATATCTTTATTTGTTGATAGAGAGACCTCTCAAACCTCTAGCGACTTTTATAAAGATAAGAGCAGCCATCTTATCTTTAACCTAACTTTCCACTTATATAGGCCAATCTAAAGCATCTTGATTTGGGAACATGAAGCTGTTATTCTCTCCACTATTTAAGTCCACTATTTCCTTTAGAAATTAACCTTTGCGAAATTTTGCGATTTACAATGAGTTAATATTACAATCTTTATACTGAAAATATATAAACTACTATAAAGTTGTAATTATTTATTAAGCACACTGGAAATATATGTAAATACTTTAGAGACAAGCTTTAACCTATATCATATTTTTTTTGATTATTATAAACATTCAAGGATAAATGTTATAGGTTAAAGTCTGTTTCTAAAGTATTTATTATGTATTATGATTATTTTTAATTCAATAATAAATTATAATCCTATCATACTTTTCTTTTTATTTAAGTCTCTCCATTTATCTTAAGATGATGGATTCTATAAAGTCAGTACTATTAGAAAATGGCTGCCATTCAAAAAAAATTATGGATTTTTTTTTTTTTAATTGCTATGGAAAAAAGTTGTTTATTTATCAAAATAATGGGTACAAATTGATTATGACTGCTATGGAAAATCATCGTATAAAGACTTCTCTTATGCAATGGAAGATATAGCTGTATCTAATTAAGGATGAGAATATTAATCATCTCCAAAATTAAATTTTTGGTAAAATCCTCTTCTGATATATAGATATATTTGTGTGTGTGTGACATTAATTATATGGGTATAAAATAAATATAAAAATGTTAAATAATATTAATTACAATTTTAAAAATTCTTATTATAGGAAAAAATAGTATTTTTTTTTCTTATCATTCAAATAAAACATTTTCTTAGATTTATTTAAAAGATAAATCATTATTTTATAAGAAGATTATTCTTAGCCATTTTACTAACATTAAGTGATCAAAAGAGAGTGAAGCAGGTGGCTAATCCAAGATCATGTCCAGTTTAGACTTTGATTTCATTTACACAAATTATTGTTTATAGTTGATGAATTCCAATTAATCCTACACACAAAGTGGAGAGATTAAATCAAAAACACAATAATATCATTTCAGCGGAACCTATCAATACATGATTACAAAATTAACAACTCTAATGCCATTCAAATAAAAACAAATAGCCAAGATGATATCGAGTATTTACTTCGTTTTATTAATTAATAACGATCCTACAAATTCTTTTTTTTAAAAAAAAAACCGATTTAAAATCAAATAAGCATAATTTATCAAATATGTTTGCTATCATGCAAATGTATGCTATTAAATATTGTTGGATCCTTATGAGAAAGTGAATGTGCTATTATGTGTGCGCGCGTGCGTATATATATATATAAATAAACAAAATCAATAGCTGTCAAGCAGAATATATTCAACCAACATAATTTAAAATTTTAGGGCACATTTTAAAATTATACTCCGTCACATCACCGCAATTCATCTTTAATATGACAGGAAAACCCCATCAAGTTGGTAACAATTTCTGTTTACAATGCTCTAACGAATAGCAAATATTGCATAAATTATAATCCTTATATTATCACGTGGCAGAACAACACTATATGGAATAGCAATTATCACAATGAACAAATGCATAATGAAACAACTGTAGCAGTTTTATTGCAATATATAAATATGAATTTTTGATTTTAAAATTTAAGTACTTTATATTTATGATATATAAATATCAATATGTGTGGAAATTTCAGTGTTCAAGTTTCTCTGTCACTCAATGAGTGAAGATTGTCCACAGAGGTACAGTGAAAGATGGTCTGGCGTTTTTTATACTGTCAGATAGTTGCGAAATAATGGAATTCGAAACAAATGGTGAACTTATACATTTGAAATATGCTTGGTTAAATACATTTCTTCAGCACAACTACTAATTATTGTGTACTGTATTTATATAGAAATTGAAAGAACTATAAATGTCCTATTGCAAGGCAGAGCTCAAACCCTTCATAAATGAACAATAAAGAGAACAACTGCTTGAAGCTTTGAGCAATTTTCTAATCTTGTTTTAGTATTAATGTAAAAACAGCTAGACATCCCTTTTCTGACCAATATTGAATGATTGGCTACGAGTTACTTATCTGAAAAAAATGTTCAATTTTATTAGCCTGGATTCAAACTTAGATTACAGGCATGTCAGACATATGTGCAGCCACTGCAGCACAAAGCTCTTAAGTTTATATACATAATTCCTGGAATAACATTAACATAAATTTAGCTTTGCCGCAACTCCGAAGTTTTCTAAACTTCACATTTATTTGCTGTAATGTTAATTGTGCAGTCCGTGGCAGCACAATATTTTTCATGACCTAAAGTAAGAATCATTTAATTTTTGGTTTTATGGATAATAAAAAACTGACATA
This sequence comes from Epiperipatus broadwayi, assembly GCA_028023455.1. NCBI lineage: Eukaryota > Metazoa > Onychophora > Udeonychophora > Euonychophora > Peripatidae > Epiperipatus > Epiperipatus broadwayi. The sequence goes on from JAQFVV010000059.1 coordinate 4,205,118, forward strand.
AAAAATAAAATCATAAACCAGTATCATAGAACTATGGATAAATTGCTTGTAAACAAAACATTTTTCAACTCAAAAATGATTAAAACTTTCAAGTAATTAAAAATTAATAACTGTGGCTGGTTATAAATCTTTGTAGAGTTTAATTAAACCTTCATAATCAAATACTCTTGGGTGCTCATCAATCCTAGATTTAAAGAGATCGACATAATAATACTTCACAATATACTTTCTAAATCCTCATTATACTGTTACCACATCTTCAAAATACCCATGTTATTAATTTTAATATCTATTGATATATATTTACAACATGTTCTGTATATTAAACATTTATTTTTATAATAACAACATTTTTAAAACAAAAATAAAAATTTCCTAATTAGATTTTTTTTTTAACATAAATTTTAGTAATGATTATAAATATGTTTGCATGTGGTATATTAAACATTAAAAAAATCAAAGGGTCAGAAGCTACCAGAACTGGAATTGATCTGAGCACCTTACATAACATTTAACTTTATATATATATATAATACTTTTTCTTTCTTATAGTCATCTTACATTTGTTTCTTTAATAATTTTTTTTTCTTAATTTTTTTTTTTTTTTTGCAACAAACACCATGTCAGCTAATTTACCAATTTTGTTCTATTTTGCTTTCTTCTGGTAATATAAAGCAACATTTTTTTTCTTTCATTTACCTAAGATTTCTTTTTATTATAAATTCTATAAGTGAATTAATGATTTTTATTTATAAGCAGCATGTAACCTATTTTCATAATAATAATTTAAAAAAATCACAATTACATTCACTGTGTCAAACAAAGTTGAACTGAACAATTTTCTTTTGAAAATATATTTTCTATTTGTTTGTAAGCATTTGAATATTCTGCTGATAAAAGAGGAAAAATACATACAAGATGCCTCTAAAAGATATCATTAATAACGACATTATTTTAAGTAAAACAAAGTGAAATATACTTATGTGTTTACATTTTTCTATTACGGTAAATAAAATATTTTTACTGAACAGTGACATTTTTATTTACAATTCATAAATATGTTTCATTTAAGTGCTTCTTCATGGATGCAACACCTTAAAATGAGACTGCAATTCATTTAAATTTTAGAAATAAACATATTGTTAGATCAGAAGCCAAACTCTGATAATGCACTATTACTTTAAATATTATAAATCTCCTCGCACTCACACGTCAGTAAGAGTTTTAAAAAAACTTAAGTGAATCACTTAAGTTTAGGATGCATTTCTATAAATACACCAACTTTTACTGACCATGCTAAAAAGCAGGGCTTGAGTCTATTGTGTGCCTGATGTTATAATCAAATTTTGAATTGTGCAAATCTATTTAACCTATAGCAGGAGAAAGTCAGTGTCTCATTTTTAACCACCCACGATTAGACAAACATGACTTATAAATGTAAATCTATTATTATAAAGTGCTGAAAATCTTGAAATTGTTCGATCGGAAGCCGAACTCCGAGAATGTGCTATTACTTTAAATATTATAAATCTCTGTGCACTCACACGTCAGTAAGAGTTTAAAACGGCGCTTTATAATAATAGATTTACATTTATAAGTGGTGTTTGTCTGATTGTGGGTGGTTAAATAGGAGACATCTTCTCCTGCGATAGGTTAAATAGATTTGTACAATTCAAAATTTGATTATAACATCAGGCACACAATAGACTCAAGCCCTAATATAGCTTGGTCAGTGAAAGTTGGTGTATTTATGAGAAATGCACTTAAAAGTTAAGTGATTCACTTAACTCTTACTGACATGTGAGTGCGCGGAGATTTATAATATTTAAAGTAATAGCACATTATCGGAGTTTGGCTTCCGATCTAACAATTTCATGATTTTCAGCGCTTTATATCAATAGATTTAAATAAATATATATATATTTGAAAGGGAAATTCTAGAGATTTTTTTTTAGAATGTTTGTTTGATTGACTTATAATATAAACATTAATTTTTTTAATAATTTTTTAATTGCATAACATATATATATATATTTACCACTACCTTAATACATTATTATTTTTTGAAAGTTTAATTAAGTATTGTAAACACCATCAGGATAAAGTGTGAGACATCTTCATGCTAAAATTTAATAGGTGATATATTAATCTTCAACTGGGTTTATAAGGTTATATCTGGGCAAAAATTAAATAATAAATTATAGCCTAATAAAAATGAGGTTTTTGCCGTAGAATAGCTGCTAAATCCCACTCGATGGTGCAGTTATCACGCTAAAATTATAAAATATGATCATTCACGGGCCGTTAATTATAATCATTTTGATGTGTTTTTTGTAATGCGAAAATAAAAACAAAAAGAAAATCGTCTTTTTTAAATATTACTTAATTTTAAATATTATTTTTTATTAATATATACAAATTAAATGATAATAAATGTAAAATAAAATAAACAAATTACAATTTGATTCGTCTTTTTTAGTTTTCTTTTTATTAGAAAAAATCAATTTTCTATCAGAGATTTTTTTACTGGGGTTACGGCTTTTTTTTTTGTTGTTTACCGCTAGTTTTTATTTCAAATAGAATGATAACTAAAAGTAAAACTTGTTATGTTTTCGTTTAGGGTTAGGATTAGGATTAGTTTTAGGGTTAGCTTTAGGGTTAGTTTTAGGGTTAGGTTTACGGTTAAAATGAAAAATATCAAAATCGTATTTTTGTAAATATTTTTTTTTACTAACATCTATAAAATAAATGATAACAATAAACGTAAACTATATTCAACAAAGAATAACAGTAGTCAGAGAAAAGAAAGAAACTAAAACTTTTTTAAACAACGACAAATATATATATATATAAAATGTTTATAATATATGCTTTTTATGACATTTAAAAAAACAGTGTACAATTAATTGTACTTTTCTTACTGGATATTTTTGTGTTAACGCTTTTTTTTTTATTTAAAAAATATACACACTGTACAATCTTAAAATGTTTCGTGGAATGTTACGAACAGTACGTTACTTGACTCATTACCTAATTCAAAATAACTTTATACATATATCTCGTCAACATTTACTACTTAAAACTTCAATACACTATGGTGTAAAAAGTCTGTTAATTATTACTTTACAAAATCTGAACATTTCAATACTTTAAAATAAAAAAAAAATCCAATGAAAACAACATTTCCATCCAATTCAAAAAAACACACCCTCTCCCCAAGCCGTAATCATTTTATAAACTGTGCGAATTCAGAAAATATATTTGCTCCGTAAAACATACATGCTGTACTGCGACGCGACATAGCAGCCTGCAATCTGTAGCACAACAAAAAAGTTGTATTATAGAAAATTCAGGTTCGAAGGTGTCGGCCGCGGAAACGGCATTTTTATGTGTTTTAGCGTGAAAACAGCGCCATCCAGTGGGATATATCTGCTCATCGACGACAACCAAAAATGATTAGGAAATAATAATTAATCTTTATTAATAAATAAATGCACTTAAGAGGAATTGAACTTGGGAATTAAATTACAGTTGATTGGTATGGATAAATATTAAACTACAGTGATGAAGACATATGGCCCAACAAAGCCAAAAATGTATCTTGGGGTCATTTGCTTATTACATGTATCTTACCAAATATTACATTGGCTTAAAAAAAAAGAAAATTAGTAACAATTATTACATGTATCTATCATAGATTTGTAGACTGTGTTAAATGCAGAAGTTTCATTGTGAATTATTTATTTTAAAAATTATTAAGCTATAATTCAGGCAAAATAAGAGAGAAGAAGAAAGAAAACAACAGCAATAATAACAGCAACAAAAAAAGTTACAGAGAGGATAAGAAAAAAGAGCATTAATATTACTTTGAGCAACAAATATTCTGCATATCACAGTGGCTTATTAAAATCAAACTTTATTTATATTTCAGCCACTACTGAAATCTGTTAAAAATAAAATAACATATGTCTATGAATTAGCATTCAACAATATATGTTATTGTTTCTAAATACAAAGTACCTATATAAAAAGCATATAACATATATAGACCAACCACCTTTAATATCCTTGAGAAAGAACTTTGAATGTAGGCAGAAGTTTTCTGTAACAATTCCATAACCAACTTTGCTAGTCCATCGATTACTGGCTGCTAAATGGGTATCTAGTTAAAAATTGGGAGTGGGGGCTTTCCAAACATGTAAATAATTTCTCTTTCACCATTCATCTGTGGACGGATGTTGAGGAAGCCTCTTTTACACACACACACACACAAATTTCTTCTTTACAAAAATAAAAAATCCTATGTCAATGTTTTTTTTAAAAATTAAGAGCAAAGTTAACAATAAGGACACTTACTGTTTTAAAAGAGCATTAACATCTCTCAATTCAACATTTTCTTTGCTTAATTCCAAAAGCTTGCTTTCTCTTACTTCTATAATTTGAGCCATTTCTGCCAATTTCTAGAAAGAAAAAAAAAGATTATTCTCAGTATATTAACAATAATCCAATTTCTTATTATTAAAGCATAAAAAAAGTATATTTTTATTCACTTTACAAATATGGATGTGCTTTTAATAGAAAATTTTTTTAAAAGAAATTATGCCTATATGTTTGAAAAGATGGACAGTTAATGGAAGACCAATATGGAGACTTCATCCTTGCACCACATTCAAATGGAAGATGCATGTTGAGAGTAAGAAGGATCAGGCAAAAGCTCTCTATACAATGGATGCCAGAAGGCTCCTCACTGACAAAGTTAAGAGGAAGCATAAGAAATAGTGATCATGTGATGTTTATTGGAGTAAGAAGGAAGAAGTGAAAGAAAAATATAAAAGTGAGACCACAAACAAATATCACTGAAGAAATTAAAAAAGTGAAATGAAGCTAGGCTGGATATACTTTCAGAAAAGATGATAATTGATTGACTATTTTAAAAGATAATAGAAAACAACCACCTGGGAGAGGATAGAGGACATAGGGAAACATTGCTTGAGTAATATGAAATTAAAAAAAGTCATGTATCAAATAAACTGATTAATGTTTGAGAGATTTTAATAGATCAATAATAATTGAAAATGATAATTATATAAATAGATATATTTAGAACTTTTACATATCAAAGTACATTCTCCTTTGCTACACTTCAACTATGCAGATCCATCTCTTAAAAATCAAACAACTAATCTTAGTCCCTATTCATTGATGTAAATAAACATGTTCTACAGAATAAATAATAATAAATAAAAGGTAAAAAAACTTATAATAAATATCCCTCAGGCAAAAGCTACTCCAACAACACTTCATTTAAAAACAGTGAAATTGAAGGCAAAACTCATTGGGATGAAAAGTGAGATTTACGTATTTTCCATCAAAGAATAGTTGGATACTCATTTACTGACCAATGTTGGATGGTTCATGTGATAGTTAATAGGCCAGTTATTGTGATAAAAATTCTAAGTTTCTTAAAAAAAAATTCATTTGACCTGGATTCAAACCCCAGGTCATAGGCATGGCAAGCAGATATGCTACCTCTGTATTAAGGGCCCTTTACCAATAAGGTAAATATATATATTTGAATATAAACAATCTTCATTACAATATATATAATATACAAACTAAATTTTAAAGCTTGCCCCATATTAATAATCCTCACAAATATAATTAAGTCTTTAATATATAAATATTATCTGTAAAAAATTTCGATATTCCATGAAATCATTAATAAATATATTTATTTTATTAAATGTATGTTTTCTAATTAAAGGCAGGTAAAAATAACAAGATAAGATATTACAAACACGTAAAAAGAGCTAGTCATTGAGTGTTGACAGTTTGCTCTGGCTTCCCATCTCTCTTTTAATAAAATTTTATTTTAACAACTCAGCATCAGAACAACATCTTCAAGCCCAAGGCATTGGTAAAATGTATTATTTATTGTATTGGTAAATGTTATTTTATTTTTCCCAAATTAGGTAACATGAGAACAGTTGTTACATAGGTTAACTCTAATCTACATCAGCTTATTTTGTTTTATGAGAATCAGGTAGCAAACCTAGAAAAGGGAGTTTTTTTTTTAAAATACACCTTCAACATTTAACATAGTGCTGGCAAGACTTCCTCCAGTGCCTCCATATTGGGCTTTGAAATAAAATGTCTTTCTCTTATACTCTAAATTCCTCCTATTACAAAATGACCATACAGCCAATCTAATCATGAAAATAACTTTTTTCAGCAAAGGTAGAGATGCTTTTGCTGAAGGCGCAACTGAAGCACATTGAAACCCTCATATTTGACAATGATTAAATATTCTAGTTTGCATCAAACTTTCATGGCTTCATTATATACAGCTTCTATATCAACACCAGTAAAATATCACAATTTCTGACTGCACATTACTTTTAGGTAGCAAATCTGTTTCTTTTATTCCTGTTTTGCCATTTTGTATAAACTAGAGTAATCAATAAGCCAAATGCCAGAGATTAATAAATCTTTATCCAGTAGTATGCTATCCATATCCAAACTATGTTTTAGCTTTCATCAGTGAGGAGTTTTGGATCCGGATCAAGGGCCCCTACATTAGATTCAAAAACTCTAGGTACCCTAGATCTAGATCCACGACACCTGACTGATAAAAGCCATGAACAATATATTAATTAGTCTAGGAATGAGGATAGGCTAGCATTGGACAGAGATCTATTAAGCATTTGGCAACTATTAATTACTCAAGCTTACGTAAGGTGGTAGAACTAGAATAAAAAAAATACGTGTTTTACTTAAAAGTAATATGCAGGTAGAGGAGGTGTGAGGGATTTCTAGGGTTATAACAATTTTAACCAAGAAATATATCTGTTTTATAATAGCCAGATAGTAAAAAAAAAAAGGGGGGGGGGCAATGGCGCCAAAGAAAGATACAGATCTAAAAAAATTCAAGTGTACTAGATCCAGATCCAAAATTCCTCACTGATAAAAGTCATAAGCTAGAAACTAGTCTGAGAATATGGCTAGGACAACAGTGGATAAGATGCAGAATTGGAATAGAACATTTTGTTGGGTTATAACAATTCTGGACATAAAATATAGATGTCTACAAATATTAAAATCAGAACAATAAAATATAGAGATACTTAAGCTGAAGTCAGATTTATATAACTAGGAAAGCAAGTGGCTTTAGATTTACAACATTAGAGTGATAACCTGATAGTAAAAAAAAGCAAATGACGATCAAAGAAAGCTGCATTAGATCCAGAAAAAAAAAAGACGCATTAGATCCAGATCCAAAACTTTTCATTGATAAAAAAGTTTAAGCTAGATACTAGTCTGGGAACATGAATAAGACATCATTGAATAGAGATTTATTAAGAGCTGCCATCTGACATACTATTGATTGCTCAAGCTTACAGAAAATGGAAGGAATCGGAAAAATAGAATTTGTATTCCAAATCAGTTATATTGGTCACATTTGAGTGATCTCTTGTTTCTCTGGTGATGTAAAAATACATCAAATCTTTCAACCCTTTAATCTTATTCTCAGGTGTATACCCTTAGTGCACAGAAGTTATACAACTTCATAATGCTATGGTATTAAGTATCCCTGATTGGGTTATTTTTGACCTCTTGAAACTCTCAGCATATGATGCAACCTTTTAAAATATAATTGGCGAATGAATATTCAAACTGAAATATAAAACATCATGCCTCAAATTTGGTATTGAGTCCAAGTTAGATTGAATCTTGGAAATTTATTTAAATCATAAACTGATATTTTCCCAGGTAGTTTAGCGGATCTATAATCAGCTGAAGAAGCTATCCATGCAGTGATAATTAAATAGGTATCTAGATACTATTATAATAGCTAAATAATGATGGTTCCATGTTAATCTGGATTGGTGAGATTTCCCTGCTCACAAAAGAATATGTTGGGATTAATAGCATAGAAAATTAAAATTTCCTTATGACAGCAGAAGTCTTCTCAAAAGTGAAAAATACCTGTGTGAAGAAGAGATCTACACCAGTACTACAAATTAGGCAAGTATCCTATTAACAGTAGGACCTAATTCTTATTTAGATAGTCTCAAGATTGATATTTTATTAAATCTGATTTTTATTTCAAAAATGCCCAGTATTTTATTTTCAATAAGATAAAATTATAAAAAGCATTTTTACTATATTAATAAGCAATTTAATTATTTACAATAGTAACCGCCTCTTATGAGGCATCTCGTCGACATCTGACGTCACTCTAATTCTGCTAGTTTTAATGGTAGAATATTCGTTTGACAGTTATTGATTAGGTTTTTAAAAGTTCTGTAAGATGGTGCCCTCTTCCGAATTATTTTACAAGTAAAAAATCAAAAAAACTGCATTTAAAACTAAACAAAGAAGAACCTTGTCGGTGATTGGCTGTCAGCCAAAAAAGACATTCTGATTGGCTGGAAAGAACAAAGAAACCGCCTGATCAAAGAAAATAAAGAAAAACGCTGAGATTTTCATTTCGAATGTAATTTAAGTATTAAAAAAATATAAAATGAGAAATTAAAATAGTTTTTTAAAAAATATACTAAAAAAACAAAATTATTTTCGAAAAATATTGAAGATTTTAGTAAAAATATTTTAAGATTTAGCAAAAAGAAATCTTTACTTTTCCGTAACGTAAAATTGAAAAAAAGCGTTTGCGTCAGCACTTTTTTGTTTAGACATTCGCTTTAAGTTTGCCGAAATTGAATATATTTTATAATAAATAAATAGCAATTTATTTTTGAAAGAACTTTCGTTCTCTTTCATAACCTGAAAAATTAGTAATATACTTTTTATAAACGTATCTGAGTTGAATTTAATATTATAGGCGAATATGTTTTAACAATAGGCTTTGTCTTCAGTTTGTGAGTTGGCCAATTAAAAGATTTGATTTTTACCTCATACAACCAATAATATAATTAGTGGTTAAAGGGTTAATAAACAATTTAATTATTTACAATAGTCATTTTATTAAAACCGAGTCAAAACAATATACAAAACTTAGTTTGAAACTTTGATATTATTTCCTTCCGTCTTCAGATCAAAATTTTACTTTACTATCAAATAACGAATTATTTTCAAAATTTATTAAGTTTTAATAAAAATAAACAACATAAATGCACTCTGATTATTTCACCATTTAAAATCCATGCTATCTTAAAATTTAAATTTGTACACAATGGGTTGTATTCATTAAATAGGAAGAATTAGATAGTTGATTCAGCAACCAGCTGAAGTTTAGTGCTGCAAGCCATGAAACAAAAGCACTAACAGACTGAGCAACTGGTTATTTTAATGTGAATATAAAATAAATGAATATTACCAGTAATAATCTGATTGGCTGGATAGTTAAATATTGTCAGTGTATATATATATATACACACACACACGCAAATCACATGGATATCAATCAAAGCTTAAATAAATCAGCAGAATATTAGCAATCTATAGGAGCTTTGGTTGTTATAAAGTGATTTAGATATGATACATAGTAGGCAATTGGCATTTATGGTTTGCTCTTTTATGAATTGGTGTGAGAATTTTTGATGTAATATTGACCAAAAACGTTATCCAATTAAAGATGCACATATATTTCCTAATTTAAGTAATAAATTAATTCATATGTGTTTTATCTTGAAAAGTCCATTATAAATTTCCAAGTAACCAAATCTCAATGCAAAAGTACTATTGTAGTATGTAGGTGGGCCAAGTAACATTCAGACTTTTGGTGTCCAAATTCTTTTTTTTTTGATTCCAAAAATGTAATATGATTTGAAAATTTAAAAACATTTTTGAGGAGCTTCAACTTTTTCATCAGAGTACAGGAGGGCCTAAGCCAAATAGCTAAACTTCCAAAAAGCAACATATGAAATCTGAATAACAACAAAAATTTTAATATATACTTTCTCTCTCTCCCACAGTAGATATAAATTAATAAGTACGTTTAAGGTGAAATCCTTTATTGTGAAATATAGTTAACTACAGAGATATTTACAGTCGCTTGCCGTAATAATAATAAAAAACATTGTCATCGAAATTTTTTATCTCAAAATTATTTGCAATCTGTGCCATTTTATCTACAATAAGAATCTTATAAGTTTAAAAGCTTTTAAAATTATATTTTTGAAGCAGTGCTACATAGCTTTTTCTTTTTAATAGTTATTATCAAACCGATATTAATTTTATTCAACCATAATTCAGATCATAAATAAGTAAGCATCTCTTTATGAAACAATTAATGACTGAAAGTTCATTTAGTTGTAGACTTTTTGTTACTATTTTTTACAGCATATTTTATTAAAAGTATTCGAATACAAAGTTGTTTTTACCTCTGATTATGTTATTATAAAATATCTTTATCACCATCGTTTTGCAGGATGAAAACCCTCTAGGTTTAATCCAGTTTCCATGATCTATAGCTTGCTTCTCTTTTCTACAAAACATTAACAAATTTCGTTATTTTATTCAACCATCTCATAAGTAGTCTCTTACTTGGTGTTTTGCAATTTCTTGGGATCTGGTTTAAGCCTTCAATTACCCATCTATTATCACCTTTTCTAGCAATATGACCAGAACATCCCTATTTTAGTCTCTTAATTTTTTCAATAGGTCAGTGATACCTATTTGTTATCTCACTGATGTATAATGCTTTTGATCATTTCTTGTTCCCAATATACATTTGTCCATATGTTGCTGATTAGTCTGAATCTCTGTAATGTTTTTCTGTCAAAGACTCAGATCCATAAGTAAGAATTGATAAAACCCATTTATTAAAAAACTTCCTTTTCATATATATATATATATATGTAAAATAAAGTAGTTTTTGGGTTAAATCATGTTATTTTTGCTTACTCCCAACATTTCGATGAAATCATGTTATTTTTGCTTACTTCGCAACATTCCGATGAAATCGTTATTTTTGCTTACTTCGCAACATTTCGCTGAAATAGCATCTGCCATTGTCAAGGTTAACTTTTCAAAGAAAAACCGTTAGATCTCAAATCTAATGGTTTTTCTTTGAAAAGTTAACCTTCACAATGGAAAATGCTAGTTCTTCAAAACATTGGGAAGTAAGGAAAAATAACACATAGTTTAACCCAAAAACTACTTTATTTACATTATAAAACCGTGAAAACATTAAATATAATGTATATATACGTAGGCATATTTCCTTTAAATAATAAATAACTTCAATCAAAAACACCAAATACTCTGATATAGTTAAATTTAATATTTTTTTTACGATATAGCAGCGACCATTTTTCTGTCTTGAGAATGCCACACATGACCATGTTTATTAATAACGTTTCTCCCGAATTAAGTTGAAAACATATACATTTTATTTTTTCACTCTCATGTGGTATAATATTTATATAGAATGTTTTCTAAGTTTAAAGTTAAGTTTTATAAAAATTAATTTAATAATGGCAAAAAAATGAGTGATCAAATTAAAAGTGTTTATAAGCTCTAAAGTTGCTACACATTTAAAAGCATCAAAACAACTGGAAAGGCTATCATGTGTCTATTAGGATTTTCATAGGGATGAAAATACTAAAGCAAAAAGACATCCAAAATACATTAAATTGTTCTAAAAACCTGACACTTCGCTATTCATTTTAGGTTAAAAAATAAAAATACAATGAGATTCTTTATACCACTAAACATCACATGATTATTTTTTGGGTGAATGTGAATGAATGATGCACACATTATAAATACATGTGTAACTCTAGAGTCCCAATTTATTGTTAATAACTACATCATTTTTTTAAAATATATTGTTTATATTATAAACTTAATTTATATATGCCTATTATTTATATAAAAGTACATTATATACATGTCCATGTTAAAAAATACTTATCAGCAAAATATGACCTATGATACATAGTATATGATCAAAATTAATGTTTACAATATATGATGTACACAGAACAAAATGCAATGGATATCATGGCCACTGTATATTGTTTTAGCTAATAATTTGCTGATATGTTGTGATTATTAACAATTCTACTTAGAGAAATAAGTACAATAATTGAACTGGTTACTGAACTGGTGTTTGCGGGATGCATATCTGCATTTCTTTCAAATTTGAATCCTGGGTCTCAATGTTAAAAGTAAAACCTGAAACAGGTCAGAGGATAACATTTTAATTAAAATAAATACATAACTTAAATTGTTTTTGCTACAGTTGGTTTCATCTATCCGCCAAAAAGCATAACTAAAGTGTAATAGATTTTAAGCAAATAAATTTATGGGTCTCAAGTATTTGAAGCAAAAATAGATCAATCAGAAATATTTCAGGAGCATGGCGTGTGGTAGATCACCACTGTGAGATGCTTTGTAAGTCATAAGGGTAGGGCTACTATTTGATAAGTATAAACACTACAGCCTGCTTATAATAAAGACTTTTAAAGCAAACAAATTACCCAACAAATATTTCTCTCTTTAAATTAATATTTGCACAACAAATGCAAATGTTACAACGAACATGAGAGCAAAAGATATATACAGGTTAACTTATCAATTTAGCTTGTTCACTTGTTTATTTTTGTGCATATTAATAATTTTGCTTCAAACATATAAACCTTTTAATCACGAACGTGAAAACCTGAATTAGAAAGCCTATTTATAATATTGCCAAAAAAATTATTCCAAATAAAAAATATGTCAAACTATCTATGAACACAAAACCTATACAACAAATAACATTGGCTGATACAGAGCAAGCATGCATGAGACATTTCAGTCTTTTTCTTTTATGCATAGCATCTTTTTCACAGTTTGTAAAAATCTTATTTACTTTATGTATCTGTTCACTTATTATCAAAAAAGAAATAATTATCAAATGAAAAAGCAGATGATCTGAATACTGTATAAGCTACTATAAGTTTGTTTATGTTTTTAAAAATTCAATTTTAATTTTCACTATGAATTAAAACAAAAACAGGATAGTTTTAAAAAAGAAATTCTTAACATACAATGGCTTAATCAATGATGTACAAGTTTTTATGATTTCTAAGGGTTTGTTTAAGCTTTTTACTTTGCATTTAAAACTTATGTACAACTGATTTTATTTGGATTTTTACATTTTCGATTTTGCATTATATTTTTTCCTATTTAAAGGTCTTGCATTGGGTGATAACTTTACTTTAGGCTGAGGACCCAGAATAAATTATCCCTAAATAAATGCATTTCAATTGAGTCAAAATGCATGGAGGGAATAATGAACAAGCTTCTGGAATCAATTATGCTTAGTGTAGGAGATCCCACTATAAAATAATAATAACCGTCAGAGATTACAACAAAATGTGTTTTTCATCTTTCATTAAATTTATGTCTACTTTACTTTTCATGACAAGAAATAAGGAATTAAGCAGCAGCAAAATTCCCACATATTATTCTGCTGTTCCATATTTTATATTTAATTTTTTATTTCTGAAATTTTTTTATATCTTACAAGTATGTATACATTTATTTATTTAGAAAATAGGTAATATAATAAAAATACTTTTTGCAAAAAAATTTGGAATATACACTGTAAATGAACTGAAAACAGAGCAAATATATATAACATAAAATGATGACAATTAGCAATATGCCTCTCACTGGCAGCCATTTGTAATTGCAACTAAAAAAATAATGATAGATGTCAGGCACATATAAGTGATATATAAGTGAAGAAGAGTATAAAATGGATTCACATAAACTTAAAATTATTATTCAAAGAAAATAGTCTCAAGTTTGAATCATCAGCCTCTCTTAGCAATCAACTTGGATTAAATGCCCAATATTTACAAGTAAGCATAAAAAGGCAAAACAATGGCAACTATTTCCATACAGTAGTGCCACCCAGTGCAAGCAGTAAAATGCATCACAATTCTATTTAATGCCTACTTATCCAATATATTCCCAGACCAGTTTCTAGCTTGTGGTTTTCATCAGCGAGGGATCTTGGATCTGAGAGCATTGCACCTAGATCTGTGGATCTAATGCAACCTTTCAGCAACTACTTTTGATTTTTTAGTTAACTTTAAAGATATGGGTGCAAAATGAAAACACAATAATTATCTTCAATCCAAGCTAATTCATTTGTATATTAAAAAAAGATCTGAATCTAATTCAGTATCTATGATCATGTGATGTTTTAGTCGTTAAATATAAAAAGGACTGCAACTTGATGAATTAATAGCAAGTCCAATGGTGATCATCATCATCAGTTAGTTATATGTGTGTTCTGTTTCATTCCATCCTTTACAAATGATATCCCAAATGAGACTCACTGACAATGATCTTTATGGCTAGTATTCATTTTTTTTTTCATATGTCATAGCATCGGCCGGGAGGCGAACCCGCAACAACCGACTGCTTGCTTGCAAGGCAGCTGCGCTGACCTCTCGGCTAACAACGCTTGACGCTAGTATTCATTTTTTTCAAGATTTCACACTTATTAGCATGAAACTTGATTTTTTTTTTTTTTTTTTGGAAATAATATATTAATTAATGAAACACGATTTAAATTGATAGAATTAAAATTGTTTTTTTTTTTACCCCTTAAAAAAAATTATTTGTTTCTTAGTGTTATTTATAAAATACAACAAATAAAATCTATTCTACTTCTTTTAACATTAACAACTTTTTACTTCAGAAATAGTTTTCAAATGCTAAACCAATTACAAATTTGACAGAACTAATTAGAAGAATGACAGATACTGTGTTTGGCATTTTAACTTTCGATAAGATGCGAAAACATGATTAGAAAGAATCATAATAAATATCTTACTGCTAATATTCATTTAAATTTTAATATAACGAATATTGGTAAATAACATTGTTATGATTCTATTAAAGATAATATATAACGTTTAACCATGGGTTAGAATATATTTGTAATAACTTAATATTTGTGTTAATATTAAAAAATGCACACGCATATATAATTCGGCTATTTATAGATAAATCAAATCAAATAAATAAATAACAAACTTTTATTGATTTCTTCTAGGGCTTTCAAAGGTGTAACCTTCATTTTCAAGAAGTACAATATTTCTTCATTTTCACGAAGTGCAAATATGCAAAATAGGGCAGATTAAATATGCAAATATGGGTAGGAAAATTTATACTTGCCATTTCTTAGATATGGCGTAAAACGTCTCTCTTTTATTCATCGCGTGCACATCCGATATAATATAGCACGCCTCTTTCACTGACCTACGCAATTCATGCCGCTCTCAATAACAACAAAACTTTAATGCTAAAAAGAATCAATTCTACAAACTATGACAGAATATCTCCATTCTTTTCAATACTTAAAAAAGAATACATATTAACAAAAATATTAGAGATCATTGTAGATGAAATTTACGGTTATAATTTCTATGTAAATTGTTTTAAACCTGATTTAAAGAAAGGAACTTTTGCTAATTCAATTACCGTATTAAAAATGAAAATATTTCCAGAATTATGCAGTTACTTACTGGCAAACATAGAAAAATTTTAATCACTAATTCGATTTCAAAGATTATATTTAAAGCATTCTAAAAAGTGAAACGTTGATTGGTTTCATTGAGAAAATCTGGTTGATAAAAATAATTGAATGGTTTATTGTTTGGAAGTTCGTAAGAAATTTGAGCAAAGGAAGTCTGGGACATAATTTCTGGACCTTGAACTCCAGAGTTTGCCATTCTTCCACTTCCCCAAACCATGCAGAGTAATATGGCAAGTAATAGAATATACTGGAGAGGTGAATCAGAGAAGGTGTTAAGTCTTTCAAAAACAAAATTTACTGCAGAAGTTAAAAACATCACAAAATATCAAATAACAAAATTAAAGCATTAGCATGTGATATGTAACAAAATAGTTACTATAATTGAAGTTTCCATAATAAATGCATAAAGCATCTTGTGCCCATCAAAAGCATAAATAAATGTTAATATAAACAATTTAAAATGATACAGGCTCCAAACACAGTACTGGAAACATTCCTTGTTTGTTTCCTATATTATGTAAAAAAAAAAGAAGTTTAATAAGCTTCCTCATTCCAACTTTTAAGCAGTGTAGACACAAATTTGAAAAAAACAAAAAGTTGTAAATAAAAAGCATAGATAAACTTATCTAATAAAAAATCATTAAAAAAAATCACATGGAGATAGAAATTATTTTTCTTAATTACAGTATATTAGCCTTCCAATTCTGTTTTTCTAGTTCATGGTTAAGATTGCATATATATGTAGCAGAATAATTAAAATTTACATATTATAGTTTCGCAGCTAAAGATGCAAATAAACAGATACATGAATTAAATTAAAAATTGAACCCTTGCAAAAAAAAAAAAAAATGACAAAGATGTCTCAAAATGGAAAGAAACTGAAACAACTTGCACATATCTGCTACATCAACCAATCACATTCATTCTGGCAACGTTTATTGTGCAAATCACAATTTTGTGAAATAAGGTATTAGTTTTACCATTTGGTCATTGTAGAAACATTCATTCCAAAAGACCCCACCATAAACTTATATAATTTCACAATCAGAGAGAAATGTAAAAAAAAAAAAAAACTATTCACCCTCTCCCCACAAGATTCTTGACTTCATAATAAAGACCAAATTATTTTAGGAACTTTAATGGTTAAAAAAATGTATTTAGATATATTTAAAACTTCCATTTTATCACCCATTCTTAAAATATATCAGTAAAGAAATCGGAAACGGATAAATAACATCAAAGATGCACAAACATTGTTTAGTTGACTCTGACCAATCTCTGACATAAGCCTTCATCATTTATTCATTGTTTATCAAGATCAAATTATTATAATTTGAACTAAAAGCATCAAACTTTCTGGACTAACATCTATATCATCACCCATTTTAGATAAATACATTAAGGATGACTTCTAATCATGTATTAATCTAAAGATTATCGTATCATTCTTAGGCCAGATATTTTACGCATTTGTTTTTTTTTTTAAAAAAAAAAACCCAGGTACACTAATTACTCTTTAACTGAAGTTTAAAAAGTTTATATCTGAATTAAGAATGATACAGTAATTTCTAATCCAATAAATGAATAATCATTAATGCATTTTTCTAAAGTGAATGGTGTCAACGTTATGGATGCAGAAAGTTTGATATTTATAAATCAACTTGTTATAATGTTTACTTAATAAATATATTTTTAAATTATAATTAAAATTTTAGATTTAAAATACTAACAAAATATGTTTCTTAAATTTATAAGTTTGTTTATACAAAGACCAAAACAAGTTTAAGAGATTCCACTTCATTGGCAGATTGAGATCCTCTCCCTCTTTATTCTTAATAGCCAAAAATATATGCTTATTTGAAGTAACTACTGATCAGTCAAAAAATGACTTTTTGTTGTTTAATTACAAATCAATCTTGATTTGAGTAAAAAAAAATTGCACCTCAATATATTTTTCCAAAAAATTAGTTCCCATTAAGTCCTACATCATCATTTATTAAACTAATTCTCACCATCTTACATGAAAACTGCATTAAAAAAGTTCTTTTAACTTCAGATGTAAAATAAACAAATAATATCAACCTACATTTCTGTATAATTATTACAAGTATAGTATTTGATTATATATAAATTTCCAAAAATATCAAAGTTTCAACTGTTTAATAGTCTTCTTCGGAGCAACAAGATAAATAATACCATTGATGTTTAATACAATTTTAACTTCTTGCATAATTTAAAAGATCATTTACATGATATATATATTAATTAGATATGCATTGTGAGAGTAAAACTTTCATAAAATGAAATTAATGTTTTTAAATGTTAAATACAATCTTCCCTCCAAATCTAGATTTTAATCAGCTATGATGGGTGATTTGAAGCATAATAAATTAAAAATTAATAAAACCAAAACTTTACTTTTCTAAATTTTATTTCTTGAATTCACAGTGAGACAAGTGGTATGCTGCAATCACACAACTTCACAAGAAAATTATTGCTATTTTTTCAGGCAAACCCAGTAGTTTGAATAAAACAGCATTCAGGCGTTACACATTTCATCAATAATTTTCATCATAAAAAGGAAAAAGTAGACACTGATTTGAAAATAAAGTGATATTTTAATATGCATAATTTTTAAATTAAATTCCACCATAGATTTGTACATATTGCATTTACATGTTAAAAACATCTGTACTATATATACTAAAAATAGTATTTTTTTTTTTTTGTTAGTGACACTGTGCATAAATTTTTAAATTATCTCATAAGCAGTATGTACATATAAATGTGTGTTAATGTATATTATATAGAACACTACTACTAGTAAATTTTGATATACACACAATAAAAAGTTTGGAACCAAATGACATAGATATAAGGATTACTTGGTTCTTATAAAGCCTGATATATGAATCCAGATTTGTGTAATGAAATTATACTTTTTAATAACCTATGTGTGACTGGTATAGATAATCCTAAAATTAACATATTTATAAATATACTAAGTTCAAGAAATTATGCATTTAAGTTCATAGAATTCTTAAAAAATTTGCTAATTTGCTCTCATTCTTAGCTTAACAGACTTATTTAAGACTTTTAAAAAGTAACACATCTTAAATATGGAGCTTCACATGATCACCATTTCCTATGCTTTCACAAAATATTATTAGCAGTAGCAAACTTTCCAAACAGCAATGCCCATCAGTGCAAGCCTTAGTAATCAATGGATGCAAGGAAGGTTTGTGCATAAAATGCCCATCTAATGCCTACTCATACGATATCTTCAGACTAGTTTCCACCTTGTGGCTTTCGTCATTTAGGAGCATTGGATTTGAGAGCACTGCACCTAGCTTTAAGAATCTAATGCAACCCTCTAGAAATCTCCTTTTACCTATTTAATTAATCATAAAGTTAGAAGCTCAAGATGAAAACACCTTAATGTTTTCAATCCAAGCTGATTTACTTGTATAGTCATATAGATCTGAACCCAGTTTAGCATCATACATTTGGGTGTCCTTCGTTGATCAAAAACCACAGTCATCATCATCCTATAGGCAAGATTGTACAAAACCACTAAATCATCACATGATCACAATTTTCTATGCTTCACAAACTGTTATCTGCAGTACCAAACTCTCCATCCAGTAGTGCATTCAGTGCAAACCTTAGTAATCAATGGATGTTGGAAGGTTTGTGCATAAAATCTCATCTAGTGCCTACTCATCCAATATCCTCAGACTAGCTTGTGGCTTTCGTCAGTGAGGAGCTTTGGATCTCACAGCACTTCACCTAGTTCTAAGAATCTAATGCAGCCCTCTAGCAGCCACCTTTTACCTACTCAATTAACTATAAAGCTAGGAGTTCAAGCAAACACATTGTTTTCAATCCAACTCATAAGACAGCATAGTCATAAAGATCAAAAACCAGTTCAGCATCCATACATTTTGGTGTCCTTGGATTATTGAAAACCACAGTCACCATCACTCATAAGCAGGAATGGTATATATATATAAAAAAACCTCACTGATGAAAGCCACAAGCTAGAAACTAGTCTGAGGATATTGAATGAGTAAGCACTAGATGGGGATTTTATGCACAAACCTTCCTTGCATCCATTGATTACTAAGGCTTGCACTGAGGGGCATTGCTGTTTGGAAAGTTTGTTACTGCTAACAATAGCTTGTGTAAGCATAGGAACTGGTGATCGTGTGATGTTTTGGTGGTTTTATATCATTCCTGTCTATGGAATGATGGTGACTATGGTTTTTGATAAACCAAAAACAACAAAATGTATGAATGCTGAACTGAATTCAGATCTATATAACTATATAGGTAAATGAGCTTGGATTGAAAACATTAGTGTGTTTCACCCTGAGCTTCTAGCTTTATAATCAACTAAATAGGTAAAAGGTAGCTGGAGGGTTGCATTAGATCATAAGATCTAAGTGCAGTGCTCTCAGATCCAAAGCTCTTCACTGATGAAAGCCACAAGCCAGAAACTAGTCTGGAGATAGTGGATGAGTAAGTACTAAATGGGGATTTTATGTACAAACCTTCCTGCAGCCATTGATTATTAAGGTTTGCACTAGGTGGCACTACTGCATGGAGTTTGCTATTGCTAATAACACGGATCTTCATTTTAGAAGATTTTAGATTCAAATTTTAAAGGTGTGCTTAGAATGTAAATGACTTTTTTTAATATAATGGAGGAAGTCTTGGTACATTACATAATAAAATAATGACACAACTGATTAATACAACCAAAACTAACATGGGATCATCATCAGTAGTAGTTTGTTATCCACTTAACACAATTTAATTTAGCAATTGAATTTTAGATGACATCACTGACTTCCAAATAATTAGTAATAAAGATTTAGAAATCCCCCCCCCCCATTCAAATATTTTATTTTTACCAACTAATAATAGTTTTCTTTGAAAATGTTTTATTATCATGTGCATAACTTAAAAAAAGTGCACTTCTTTTTTGTACAGAAGAGTTTTTATCTCATTGTGAAATTAAAATTTTGTTTCTAGAGCTTTAAACTCTGATAGAATAAAAAAATTTCTTCCAACCTGCATTTTCAAATGGCAGGAAATATTTTTTTTCTTTTGTTTACTTTAAGTAACAGATGAAGTTTTAGAAGTTGCTAATGATATGCTGCAACTATAAAAAATGCACTGTAATATAGTGCAAATAAATTCATAAGTAATATTAATATTAGCCATATGATGTTGGAAAACTTTTATTACACTGTTCTACAAATGATCAATTCAGGATCAAGCCAAATTATGTTGACAAAGGAGATGATTGGCAAGAATCATGTTTTTATTCAATAATAGGTTAAAGGTTAAAACAGATTTTTAACACTTGATAAGAATATAAAAGAATATGCTGAAAAAAGGCATTTAATATATAATTAATATATATTTTCTATAATAGGTGTTATATATATTTTTAGCCTATACATCCAACCATATCGGAAACACATTAACCTATACATCCAATCATACCAGAAACACAAAACATGGAGTTATACTATCACTATGGAACAGAAGAAAATAAGTTTGTTCAGAAACAAGCCATTTGGAAAAAGAAAAAAATCTATATAGAACAAACTCTTATGACAAATGGTTATCCATCAGCTGTTATTAAAAAAACTTAGACAACAGAAAGAACCATCAAAAGAAAGAAAAAACAATTATTGGTACTGTAGTGTACACATACATACCAAAAATAGCAGACAAATTAAGGAAAATCTGCAATCAATGTAACATCAGAACAGCTTTCCACAGCCATACCACACCGAGGAATTGTGACATCTACAAAGCCTAAACTTGAAATGCTGAAAAGGAAAAACTGCATCTATAAAATACCATGTGAATGTGGAAGAATGTATATCAGTGAGACCAGTCATCCCATTGAAAAGCGCTTGGAAGAACACAAACTGGTGATTAGAAGAGACAAAACAGATGTATCCAAGTCAGCAGACTATGTATATGTTCAATTGGGAAAATACAAAAATATTGGATAGAGAAGAAAGCTACAAAGAAGAAAATCTAAAGAAGCAGTTCACACGAACAGTGGCAAACAATCCTATAAGTTAATCTAGTGTGACTATACATAATGCATGCAAACCACTAATCAACTTTGTTCTTAGAAAAAAATGGAAAAATCAGGAGGAACTTCATCGCTAAGTATATGAAATTTCTACCGTCTGTTGCCTTTGGCCGGGTGGCTCAGTTGTTTAGAGTGTTACCTTAAAACAATACTCAAGAATCTAAGGGTCCAGGATCGATTCCCATGCTAGTACTGTCACTGGTCAATATATAAATCAATATATATATGTATATGAAAGTGCTACAAAATTCAAACTTTTCTTTATTTAAAGGGGGAGTGTGATTTTAAAAATGTAGTTGTGGCGCATTTAAGACATTTTATGTATATGTGTGCATATACGTTCAAACACAAGAAGAAATGACACAAGTGACTTGCAATCCAGCCATCTTTAAAGCTAGTCATTTAATCATAGCATTAAATCATATGACAATTTGCAACACGTATATAAATATCTCTGTGTGTATAAAGCATTTTAAAACATCATATACATGCGCACATCCCTGTATATGGGTATTTGTAATGTTGTTTTGGAAAAAATATAAACCTTTTTTTTTAAAGAAATATATGAAAAAAGTATTATTATTTTCTTTTTTACATAGACAAAATAAAATTCAGACTTGCATTCCTCATGCAAATGAAGGCGCTGTGAGCGTTCACTCTGAAACTTTATCAGATCAGTTGTGACATCTTGTTCTGAATAGATATCAGATAAACAAGTTTGACTTTGTCAATAAGCATTTTCATTGCTGAGGTTCTTAAGGCGGGCTGAAAGTAATCTACCTCCTGATCAACATTTTAAAAAAATATTTTTTTTTTTTTATAAAAAAAGGTAATTCGTATTTCAAATTATTTTTAACAATTACCTAGTAACTATCATTAAGTTTGTAGATACAAAATAATGATATTGACGATTTTATCAAAAGCAAATTTTTAGTTGTTATGTGTATACCCGCTTATATATATATTTGTGATTTTATCATCCATGATTTTAACAATCTGTGATTTGGAAGAAATATTTAACAAAATACTAAAAAGACTTGAAATTCACAAATCCTGCATGAATGATATCACAAATCCTGCATGAATGATATCACAAATCATTTTTAAGTGTCTTCATTTCACACATTCATGTGGTTGTGTTTTCTTTATCTTTTGATTTATTGTTGGTCAGTAAACTAATAGATTTTTTTTTTTTTTTGATATGCATTATCTTTAAATTAAATGGCTTGCCAGTTATACACAGTGTATCCCAATGAAGTGGTGATTGGCTCTCTCAACTTGCCTACAGTGCCATCTCTGAATCAATGAATGCACTATGTACCAACACAGTTTAGCTATTCATCACACATTTTTTTAATATGCTAACATATTTGGCACATAAGTTGTAACATGAAAGCATGTTTTGTATTTTCATGGATCATTTGCACTGCTCTCCCTGTAATCATGAAATTCTACAAACACATGAAAATAAACTTGCAACTTATGATTGCACAGCAAAACCAAACATGAATCCTTTTTCTCATTAAGTGATTTGTGTCAAAGTTAGGAGAGCGTTTGCTATCTCTATATATATACTGAACAATAATAAAAATATGTGTAAGAGATTGTGGTCTGGTCCAATTGATGAATGTTGATTCAGCACAACATGTGCATCTTGGAGATCATATATCTTTTTCACGTCTTTGGTTATATGTTTATATTTACATCCCTCAACAAGGTGTTAAAAGTGGATAGAAACCAATCCCTACCTTGCACGAGAGTGGTGTAGCAAAAATTACACAACAGAAATATTATTCATTATTGGATAATCTCTAATGAATGACTAATAACAATTACTAATATACTTTCATTAAGTGATTTGTGTCAAAGTTGTGAGGGAAACATTTGACACGTATCAAATAAAATATGGTAACCTACTTACCTACCCATCCATACACCTATCTATCTATCTACCTGCCAACCTATCTACCTACCTATCTATTGAATAATGATAAAGATGGTCTAAGCCACCTGATGAGTGCTGGTTCAGCATGAAATATTCATCTTGGGTGTCATACATATTTTTCACTTATCTTTGGTCATATGTTTATGATTAACCCCCTCCAAAAGATGTTAAAATCAGATAAAAACTTGCAAGGGACTTTGCATGAGAGTGGTGTAGTGAAAATTACACTACAGAATTATCATTCATTATTGGATAATCTGTAGTCTAGTGAATACCTAATAAAAATATATTAATACAACGTGAATCATTTCAAATGTTTCAGTAGTAGTTTTGCCCAATTTAAAAGACAAAATTCAATGTTAGCACATTTTGCCATCATGAGTCATCATCATCAACCATTATCAATCCACTGCAGGATGAAGGTCTCTCCAAGGTCAATCCATCTTCTCCGATCTTTAGCTTCTCTTCTCCACATCACCCCTGCACACTTTCTTATTTCATCCATCCATCTCACATGTGGTCTCTTTCTGGGTCTTTTACTCTTTTACAATCTCTTGGAATCCAGTTTAAGATTTCAATTGTCCATCTATTATAATCTCTTCTAGCAATATGTCCAGTCCAACTCCACTTCAGTCTTAACTTTTTTCAATGAGGTCAGGAGAATGAGTTAGTGTAGTGCCTTAAAATTTTTTATGATGAATAATTAAACTTTATCACTACATAAAACATGTGTTGATTCAGAGAAGATACTGATAGGCAGGTTAAAGAGAGAACCAGTTATCAGAAGTTTTATACATGTAAGCTAAGAATATATTTAATGCAAAATTTACTATCCATGGTTCAAGTATTCATGTAAAATTTTGAAACTAATTGCTACACATATGCGGGTTTTTTTGGAGAGGGGGGGGGTATTGTATATTAATCTGAGCATTTGGAAGAATATACATACACGCTAAGCTCCAACGCCATAAGATCTATGATCAGATGTGGTGACGATAGATTTCAAAGCCATTTATATAATAATAATTTTTAAAATAACAGTAATGGACGACAATACTATAGAATGAATAACATTCCTAAGCTCTTTCAGGTTAAAAAGATTACATAATTAATCCATAAAACTTTACGTGTTTTAACGCATTTTAGGTGTTGGACATTTAAAGTTTAAATGTGTATATTAATTAATAACAATGCGCTGCGAGGTTTGGTGCACACTCTGAACCATAGGTCGTGGCCCAGTCCTGCCACTTCAAGAGCTTGAACTTCTGGTGAACCGAAACGCAAAGTAGATTGTTAATTTATTAATAACTAACTATTAATTTTAATATTTATTGGTTATATCTTTGCAACATTCTGTGCATTTATTTCCATATCGTTACAATGTCTTTATAAAAATTTCACTTTATTAAATAGAATTAAATAATAATTATCTATTTTAATGTCACACACACATTTTCCAATATCAGAATAAGACAGATTTATCTTTTCTTACAATAATTGAAAATCTTCCAATTAGTTTTTTCCCCCCTCCTTGATAAAATTCACGGCAGTTTTTTAATGACAATTAATTAAAGTTACTTTATTTTCACTTACTTATGGTAAGAATTCTCACAACATTTTTAACATTTACTTAAACAGTTCACCATCATCATCTTCGTGTATTTTAAAAGGTTCGCTAATTAGATGTTTTCAATTTCTATTTTGAGGGGGGAGGGGGTGATGAAAGTCATAAAATTCAAAACGACAAACTAACAAAGATGAGAAAAAAACGTGAGTCGTATCAATTAGAGTATTGCATTACTTAATTTATTGTATAGGAGATTCTCATTCATCGTGTCTTTTATTCAGTATATTTTTGCACCTACACGAATGACCAATTGCGGAACGTAATTTAATCTTTGTATTTAACTCTCTCTCCTTCATAAAGTAATAGCATCATAGAAAGGAAATTTTTCAAAAATAAAATATTTTACTTCGCATAAGCTTATAAAAATACATATGCTCTCACATGCACATACAACTACCAGAATGATTTTAAAACTTAACATATAATACAATACCAAAATGAAAACCGCCATTAGAATTTACGGTAAAAAGAGCGACAGAATTGATCCTGGGACGTCCAGATATCAAATCGGACGCTCTACCCCTGCGCCAAACCGCGCAGAGCATTCAAAAATGAAAGATTACATTTTTGAACTAAAATATTTGCCAAATAATAATAATAATAACTGAAACACACAGACTTATTATATACCTGTGTTTATATATTTAATATATAGGGTATATGAGCACAGACTTTCACATGATCCACCACTCTCCACACTATCTCATAACACTGATACACTTGAACACATATATGTTGAAAAGATAAATAATCTCCTTGTATATGTATTAAATGGATTATGTCCTGTACATGAGATGTCAGATTGACCATAGGTCAACATGGGTGTGACAAGAATCTCAGCCTCAGGGTGGCCTTCGAACATTCCATCGTCAGATTTTCAATTGGATGGACGGTTGAAGAGTTGGAGTAGTTTGAAGCCTGTCCATTAAAGTATGAGGTTTGGCTATCTTAATATATATTTGAGCACTTATAGCATATATGTGTAGAGATGGTAATCTGGACTAACTGATGATTGCTGGTTTAGCATGAAATACATATATTGGTGATTATTTATCTTTTTAACATATATGTGTTCAAGTGTATCAGTGTTATGAGATAGTGTGGAGAGTGGTGGATCATGTGAAAGTCTGTGCTCATATACACTATATATCAAATAATAATAATGGAAGTTCAGGCATTGTTTTTTTATTTTTCATTTCACTTTTTAGAGAGTATTTAATATTCTTTTAAATATCGACCACATAGTAAAAATTTTTACTTTAGTTTTAAAGAATTAAAAGATTATCAAATTCCCACACAATGATTTTTTTTTTTAAAGTTTTTAACTTAAAAATGTGAAAAATGATACCTTCTCGTCTAATATTCATTTTCGTATCAGTTACAGTATTTGAACATAAATTTTTTAAAAAGAGACCTATTTGTTAAAAAATAGTAGAAGTAGTTTTAAAAAACTGGGTGGGGAAAAAAACGGACCTAAAGAAATAACTGCAGAAAGTAAAAACAGTACTTGACTTTCTTTTTTTTTTGAACAAAATTTGAAATTTCTTTTTGGGAGAGAGTAAATCAGTATTTGTAAATTCATTTGCTTTTATTATTTTTCACATAATATTTGGAATTAAACAAGGCAAAACTATCCATACAGCAGTGCCACCCTGTGCCAACCAGAGTAATCAATGGATGCCAGAAGGCTTGTGCATAAAATCCCTATCTAGTGCCTACTCATGATTACTCTAGTTGGCACAGGGTGGCACCACTGTATGGAGAATTTTGCCTTGTTTAATAAAAATTATGTGCTAGTATAAGATGGTGATCATGTGATATTTGGAATTGTTGTGCTTTATTACATGTATAAACACAGTATGATACAATAGTAATATTAAACCAACAATAGTGTGTTTAATCATCATTTTCAAACATTAGCGAACCACTGCAGAACAAAGGTCTCCCTAAGTTCAATTCATTCTGTCCAACCTTTAGCCTCTCTTCTCCACACTCCAGCATACTTTTTTATTTCACCCATCCACCTCATATGTGGTCTCTTTCTCTTGAAATCCCGTTTAAGATTTCAACTTTCCATCTATTGTCATGTCTTCTAGAAATATGTCCATCCCAACTCCATTTCAGTCTGTTAACTCTTTCAATAGCAGTAACACCTGTTTGTTCTCTCACCTGTTACTCCTAACATTAATACTATGGAAATTTGCCTCCTATAGTTTATTAATTCCATCTAACATGTATTTTTTTTTGGAATCAATCAAAGATAAAAAATAAGTATTCTGTGTACTGCATTTTCATTTTTAAAATATTTATATATTAATATAATATTGAATAAAATTTCAGATTGCCACCTCATTCTTTTGCCCACAGAATAATAGCAAATTGGGCTTCAGAAATGAAAGTATTTAGTGGAATGACAAGTTAAGAGTTCAAGGACTATGAATGATGGTCCAGCTTTATCACTCTTGCTGACTGGCTGATTTTGCCCCAGTAAAAAAAATTCATATAGGTACAAAGATGAAAATTTAAAGAAGCTGCTCATATAACAATGGCAAAAAATCCTATAAGCCAACCCAGTGTAACTATATATAATGTATGGAAAGCACTAATCAACTTTGCTCTCAGGAAAAAGTGGAGATATCATGAGGAACCTCATAGATAAGTATATGAAATTACTACAGAATGTTGCCTTTGACAGGATGGCTTTTGGTTAGAGTGTTACATTAAAATTCAAAACTCAAGAATCTAAGGACCCAGGCTCGAATCCCATGCTAGTACTGTCACTGGTCAGGCCAGCAACACCTGAAGAAGAGGGGAGGCTAATACCTCTCGAAACATTGTGCATATACTAACCTGTTTGATGTGTTATTACTAATAGTTGAATGTATTTGGAATATTTAAATAAAGTTAAATTTTTCTAAAGACTTCAATACATATATTAGATGATGGAAATAGTCCAATATAAAAATACAACCAGTATATCTGTATGCAAGCATACTATTAGAACTATGTCACATATGCATATATACAGCATATGTGCATGATTATGTAAGTGTGTGTAAACTGATCTGATGGAAAAATTTGTTTAATCCAAATATTAGTATTATACTTCTTTTTTTTTTAAAAAAATAATCAAACAGTTTATAGTTTGGGAACTCGTGAGAAGTTAGAGCAACAGAAGTGAATGGACCACCAGCTCCAAAGACTGCTATTCTACAACTGCATTCAACCAGGCAGGCATGTAGTCCAATCCTTACATGATGTCAAATATTTAATTAAATTGGTTAACAAAATAAATACATAAAAAATTTAGTAATCGAAACAACATTAAAAACAGTTTTGGTTAATTGTAATAAGAAATAACTTATTTTAATGCCGTTTTATTATTATTAAGAATATTAAACATTGCCATAAAATACTTGAGCAATTTTTTGTGGCCGATCATGTGCCAAATTTCTCACCAATTCAGATTCTTCATTATAATCTCGATAAAGTATAGATTTATGATTAATTGCCTTAAAAAAGGGGGGAACTGTATCTCATGCTCAAACGTTTTAGTTAGTATTAATTTTTAGTATTATATCAAACATCGTCAGTTATATATATACACAATAAAAACATGCAATTACTTCTCTATAAAACTACTTTAATATTTCAACCAGCAGACTGGTTTTCATCAGAAAGCATAGCAAAATGGCGATTTCCACAATTTAAACGCTAAAATATTACAGACAGTTACGTATCAGATAACAAAACTAATTCCTATAGGGTAAAAATCTTTAAAAAAACTTTGTATAAAATAGATATATACTGTATACACAAAACTTTTTATAAAAAATACAAAAAAAAAAATATTCTTTCACAAAAAACTTATTTAAAAAAACAAAAACCATACATATATTATTATTATTATTATATATTAAAATATATCAAAAAACAATAAAAATATACTATTATATATGTACACACCAAAAAAATTATACTGTATATATATTCTACTATATGTATTTTATTATATACATATTTATTTTTTATATACATTCTACTTCGTATAGGAATTAGTTTTGTTATCTGATACATAACTGTCTATAATATTTTAGCGTTTAAATTCTGGAAATAGCCATTTTGCTGTGCTTTTTTTTTCCTTCTCAGTGATGAAAGTTTATTCATCAAAAATAAAAAAAAACCAGATACAAATACAGTTAGAAAAAGGTATATAAAAGAGTGGTTACATAGTAAAATGAAAATTCAGGAGCAACATGGTGATAGGGGAAGGATACATATGAAAAGGGAATGGGAAGTGGAAAGGATGTGTAGTCCAGGCCAAAAAAAGTCTTTGGTTGCAAGTCCAAGATGCATGTCTTTGTTGAGCGAGCAACCGCACAGGTCGCAAACGTTTAAATGGTTGAGTCCTGTGACAGAGGCTGAGAGGTGGAGGATTGCCCAAGTGTCTATGAGGAGCGGAGTTGGGGCTAGTTTGGTATCTCTGGTTTTGAGAGAGCGAGTTAGGTCCAATAGTTTTTGATTCACAGAGTGTACTCTCTGGTCAAAAATTTTGCTGTGCTTTCTGATGAAAACCAGTCTGCTGGTTGAAATATTAACACAGTTTTATACAGAAGTAATTGTGTGTTTTTATTATGTTTTGATTTTTTCCTTCAGTTAGTTCATATATTTACAAATACACAATGTAATATAATTATAAATAGTAGTTTATAATGTTCAATATGTATTTGACAAAAAAGTAAAAGATGTCTTTGATTGTTAATATGAATACCATCAATTGAAAAATATAAATTCTAATATTGAAATTCGCATAATTACTGATGAATCAATTAGTGCACTAGTAAAGGAACAAACTCTGGAGTTCAAAAGTCAATCAAATGTGCCTCTGCTTCATCACTCCTGGTATTCGAACCTAAGAACTCATGAGCAATACACAATTTGATTACTAATTAATGATATTCATACAAATTTGGTACCAGAATCCTATATTTTTTAATGGTTTTTGTACACAATTAAGAATCAATCAAAAATCTTTATTATTATTAATCTAATACAATATTTTTATGCATGAGAATAACGTTTTAAATTTACGTGTAACTCATTTTCCAAAATGAATGGAAGAATCATTATTCAAAATGACTTAAAGATATATTCTTTAACTGCTAGAATAATAGAATCATGAAACGCTTTTCCGTTTTTAAAATTTATATTAAATATTAATGAAAACTAAATTGCAGCTGGCCTGAGTTCACTTCCGGTCCCAGTCAACACATTTGACATATAAAAAAAAAACTAAAATGAGTTTTTAGAAATAGAAGCCTTTTTGAACCTGCCATGTTGAACTAAGTTTTTGACAATGCGATAATAAGATGTTTTTTTCTTTCTAAGATTTGGGTAAAAAGGTGACTGCGGGTTCTACATATTAGTTTTTATGGTAAAATACATTCTTTTAAAAGAAAATGAAATTTCTGAACATATATAAATTGGTAAATTTTGTAGCTGAGTTGTAATTTTTTTTCTGCTTTGTCAATAATAAATCCATCTTCCTTAGTTACAGTAGGTTGATCCCATAATTTGTTAGAGGTATGGAGAGATTCTCAATTCATTTGTAACAAAAAAATTAAACTACAGTAATCGATTGAATAGTTTGCCAATTGAGAGATTATAATAGATTTGAGCACTGAAGGTGACAAGAGATGAGTTATGATCCCTGGATCTTTAGCTCTCGAGTTGGCTTCTCTATACTATACTACATTATGTATTGTCAGTACAAAGGTTGAAATAAATTATTTATTTGCAGAGATTTTCCATAAAATATTACTCGCACATTGATTATGTGAGAAATGCATTTATGATTTGTTTGTCATCCTGCGGATATACTATATAGGCTTTATTTAACAATAACTAATTATTGAGCATTATAAATAAATTATTGAATTTTTATAATTAATAAAGACTGATAATAATGACTTCAAAGAAGTTAACAACTACAAATACCTTGGTCAGATTATTACTACAGATGGAAACATAATGGATGAAATTAATCATAAAATTGAACTTGGAGGGCTTCTGATAGAAATAACTTAATATTAGAAGAAAATATGCCTGTGTTTGAAAAGAAATGTTTTTAATAAATGTGTTTTACCAGTTTTTAATTATGGAGCTGAGATTTGGACACTTAACAGAAGAGCAATATGGATTTAAAGTTAGTTGATCATACAAATATCAAGAAAAGTGATAGGAAAAGCCACTTTGGATTTGTAGTAAGGCATTGTCAATTAAAACTGTGGGATATTAAAAAAAGAACCAAGGATATTTTTAAACGCTGAAGAATATTTGTTAAAATGCAACAATAATAATAATAATCAAATGTTTAGTCATTCAGATGGTCAAGTGATTTCGAATATCAGAAAGGACAAGTTTAGTGTCAATATAGAAACTGTTAGTGACTACTGCAGAGTTTCATTGCATAGGGGTGCTCTAAGTAATGCTAATAAGATTACCATTGGCAAGGCCATCCAATGGGGTGATTTGAGTAGTTTTAGGCGGTATTTTGAGGATTAAATTGGAAACAAAGGAAAAAATAAATGAGGGCTACTTATAACACCTAAATTTTATAGTTGATGTAATTGTTTTGCAGATAATGTAATTGGCTAAACCAATAGTAATAAATTGAAAAAAGTTAGCAATTTCTAGTTTAATTATTAATATATATAATAACACAATGGATAAAGTTATAGAATTAAATTTGAATGGATGGCTTTTGTAGAAATAACTTCTTATTAAAAGTAAATATGCCTATTTGTATATTTATATTGGACTATTTCTGTCATCTAACATGAGTATTGATAATGTCTTTAGAAAAATTTAACTTTATTTAAATATTCCAAATACATTCAATTGTCAGTAATAGCACATCAGACAGGTTAGTATATGCACAACATTTCGAGAGGTATTATTCTCCCCTCTTCTTCAGATGTTGCTGGACGGACTATTGACAGTACTAGCATGGGATCCAAACATGGGCTCTTAGATTCTTGAGTATTGAATTTTAAGGCAACACTAACCAACTGAGCCATCCAGCCAAAGGCAACAGTCAATAGAAATTTCATATACTTCTCTATGAGGTTTCTCCTGATTTCTCCACTTTTTCCTAAGGGCAAAATTAATTAATGGTTTTCATACATTATATATAAATCACACTAGCTTGGCTTATGGGATTGTTTGCCATTGTCATGTGAGTTGCTTCTTTAAATTTTCTTCTATGTATTTTTTTCTTCTCTAACCAATATTTTTGTATTTTTCCAATTGAGCATGTGTTCATTGGCACATACATGGTCTGCTACCTTAGACACATCTGCTGTTTTCTCTCTTCTAATCATCAGTTTGTGTACTTGCAAGTGCTTTTCAAGGGATTGACTGGTCTCACCAATATATGTTCTTCCACATTCACATGGTATTTCATAGATGCAGTTTTTTCTTCTAAGCATTTCAGGTTTAGGCTTTGTAGATGTTACAATTCCACGTAGTGTGGTATGACTCTGGAAAGCTATTCTGATGTTATATTTATTGCAGATTTTCCTTAATTTGTCTATTTTTGGAATGTATGGGTACACTGCAGTACCAACAATTGTTTTTTCTTTTGATGATTTTTTTTCTTCAGGAAAACACTAAATATGCCTATGTACTTGAAAAGAAATGGTTTTTTTTTGTATTCAATCAGCATTTGCATATGGGTCTGAAGTTTTGACACTTTATATAAAGATGATTCAGATTATATAGTGAATAAAGTATGGAAAGAAAATATATGGATGAGAGAGCAAATATCACATCACTGAAAAAAATAAAAGATTAAAATAGACTGGATATCTTGCTAGATCATAAAAGATATAGAAAAAGACTATATACAAGATGGGTAATGAGATAAGAAAGATTGCTGGAATAAGTGGTCTGGAGGGGAAAAAAGTGAATCAAAGAAGCGAGCTTAAAAACTCAGAGACCTTCACTGGATAATGGATCGATAATAATTGAAAATTATCTGATCAATATTTATAAAATTCAAGTATTATGTAAGATATATTTTTCTTTCTCATTCTTACTTTTAGTGCCAGATCATAACTCAAAATAAAACTTTAATTATAAGAATGTGATTTATAAATGCCCAAACTATCTTAACTCATAATTTTGATACCATCCACTTTGGACAAAAACATTCTTATTAATCTCTGGTTCGGTTAGGGATTGTCAGTATTAAAAAGTAATGAGTGCAAACATTTTGACACTTTTTAAATCAAATTGCAACAATTTGGTATTGATAAAGTACTGGACAAATGATGAAAGAAATTGTGACCTGGCCTAAATCAAAGGTACTAGTTCAGCATGAAATTCACCTTGGCGGTCATTTATGTTTATGTTTCAAGAGTATGTGATAGGGTGGAAGTTTAAAAGGATATATTATGGAACAAGAGAGATGAAGTTTAATTAATTATTCCACGTATCTAAGATTAATTTTAAAAAAATGCAGATATACATTAATCTTTACCTGAGTTTAAAGTTTATATATGGGATCGAATGATGTAATAATCTTTAGCCTAATAAATGATTTGTAATGTCAAATTTGTGTGGAAAAAAAAATTGACACTTGTATATAAAATTGTAATAACTTAATACTGATAAATATTGAACAAAAGTTGGAAAGCATGTGTAAAAGATTATGTTATGACCTGGACCAACTGAATAGTATGGGTTCAACATAATTGGGTGTCATTTATCATTTTCAGATGTCTTTATTCATATGTTTCAAGAATGTGTGACTTTTTTGATAATCAGAAAAGTACTTAAAATTAGTTTATTTAGATTCCTTTTGATAAGACATACCTTAAGTAATTTATCCACTTGTAAAGGATTATTAATAGCTTCATTATCTTCTTTGTAAGATATTTCTCTGCATCCTAAAAAAAAAAAAAACAATCTCAAAAAAAAATTGCAACTTAATAAACCCTAAATAAAGATTTAGTCACAGAAAAAAATTATGTTGCAAATTTCTACTTTGATTCTCCATGTATTTTTTCAAACAATTACCATCATAAATATGGATTTTATCTTTAAAAAAAAAAAGGGGGGGGGGTAATAAAGATAGAGAGACCAACCTCAAGACAAATAAGTGATTGGGGCAATGAATAAAAATTTAATACTTTCATTAATATATATAAACACAAGAAATATTAATTCCAAAAATATGAAGATATATAATATTTAATAAATAGCAGTATAAACCTAAATGCATTTTTGGTGCTGAGCAATCCATGTCAAAAGAAATAAGATATAAAGTTTTTAAAAAACCATTACACATGCCAAATCTCAATATGGAAGTTATGAAGTCACCAGAACATAATTAAACTTTCTATTCATTACAAAGTTTCTATTAGAAATAAAGCAAGCCTCTTTAGTTTTATGTTTCTTATCATTGCACTCACCACAAAACATTTTTATTTCACTAGAATTGATAGTTTATTTAAATAATTCTTTGGAAATCTAACTTGTGAATTACATATATATATAAACATTACAAAGAAATCAAGTCATATGTCACATGACCTAGTTTAACAAGCTTGTATTACAAATGTTATATATAGAGCTCGCAAATAAGCTCTTAACAAGCTTTGCAGAATATCCCCAACCCCAGACCGGTTTCTGCTATCGGCTTCCTCTGTGAGGCTTGAATATTTTAGCACCTCACTGAGGAAGCTAGTAGCAGAAACTGGTCTGGGAATATTCTGCAAAGCTTGTTAAGAGCTTATTTGCGAGCTCTATATATAACATATATAAACATTTATAATGCAAAAATGAAACCACCATTATTCTCTGAACAAGTGATCTCTATTGCTTTGTTTATATTTTGTCTTTTTTTTTCTTTGGAATTGAAGTGACCAAACTCATTTCAAAATGATTGCTGATGATGACAATGAGCAATTAAAATATGGCTTAAATCCTCTTTACATATATAAACTATAATAATAGGGCACAGACCTATATCACATAATAACATCATTTCAAATTACTTTTAAATATCTTAACAACTTTCAAGTCTAATCTTTTTAATGAGAATTATTTACTTTTCCAATTTAGCTTTCTATTATATCTTTATAGGATCGTTCTTCTAGATATAAAATCGACTTCATTTTTATATCATATCTTTTCTGTAGCAATTTCTTAGCAATTTTGCATTATTCAAGCTTTTGACATTTAATCTTAACACTGACTTCTACCACCATTCCATTACCTTTTTTTCTTTTAATAATTTGAAAAAAAAAAAATAACTGTGAAGTTTTAACTTTTTCATACCCATTTATCAATAACTATTTCTTTTATTTTTAAATATCTTTAGTGAAATTATAATAATACTGATAATAATAACATATTTGTGGAAGAGCTGAGTTGAAAATGTTACCACAAAAATATTAAACGATTCTTTGGGAAGCTGATTTGTAAACTATCATAGTAAATGTTTTCAGATTCAGTTGCTTCATAAATAGGCTTAATGAAATTAAAATATGCATATATTTCTATATTAACGGTCTACTTTTTGAAACAATTCTGTAACTTTCAGTACCTCATCAAGTGCATCTTTTCACCTGTAGTTTAATTAATTCCTACTATATGTTATTAGGATATGATAACATCCGATAGTTGATTGATCACATGCAGTATTAATTCTATTCTCACACCTTTCCTCATTTATTTTGATTTGTGAGTAAAGGCAGAGGCCATTAATATTGTGCACAATTTTTCAAACTCCTTTCTCTTCGAATAGAAGTTATGCTTACACTTTATTTCATCTACTTCATTTATCATAATATATGAATCTCTAGGAATGTTTCCTCCTTACTTCAATATCCTTGACCTCTATTTCTTTCTTTTCTTTTTCCCATGCACACACACTATTGATCAGTTTGCTTATAAAAAAATCAAAATAATTACTATCTTCGCTATTGACATACTTTAAATAATAAATATCATAAGTTCTATAACAGTCTATCATTCATAGACAATTATATCACTTTGTTTTTTATTAAATTCCCATTTGAATTTTTGATTTTTTTAATACTATGTTGTTGTTTTTAACTTTACGTAGATCAACTATATCTATTTTTTCTTGTATAATTTTTCTAAATATTCTTGAATACATAAAAACTATGAACACACACATATACACTTGCATTTATATCATCCCAGTTCTGTGATCTGCTGTAGAGTGAGATTTAGTAAACAATACTAACCAATATCTATTAATTACACAAATTTACAGTAGGTGGCGAACAGGAATAATATATATGGAATTTGCTTCTGAAATGCATTGTGTAAACTAAAGTCATTTAAGGTTTTTTTTTTAATTATATATATATATATACACACATATCAATTCTATTATTGATAAGTTTAGTTTAAAAAATATAATTCACTTGATTATAATTAGTGCAGATTTAAAGAAATTAAGATTTTCTTTTCCCTATTGAAATGAAAATATAGCAAGCTGAAATTCCTTTTCAAAAGATGTCCCTAAAAAAAACAGGATTTGAGAAAATGGATTTTAATTTACTACAGTTTTACAAGTTCAAAGGAATTTTTTGAACTATATATGAATAAAGTTTTTACTTACATGAAATGAATTTTTTATTGACATTTATGATGTTTTCAAATAATATTGTTAGCAAAAATTTTCATAAAAATAAAAAAACGATGGAAAATAAAATATTATGGATGAGATCAAACAGTTAATTACTGAAAGAATTAAGAAACTGAAATGGAGTAGAATTGGATATATTGCTAGAAGAAATGATAAGAGATGGTCAATCAAAGTTTTAAATTGGATCCTAGGAGATTATAAAATGCTTAGAAAAAGACCATAAGCGAGATGGATGAATGAAATATAAATGTCTGCTGATGTAACGTGGAGAAGAAAGGCTCTAGATCATAGAAAGTGGATTAATTTCATCCTACAGCTTGATTGAAAATGATTAAATATGATGATGAATAAGAAGAAATAATGATAAAAATAAAATATAGTAAACCAGGGAAATGCTTGTAAGCATTTGCAATGAATTAAAACTCAGAAGTGAATATTTGTAATTATCCATAGTTTAATGTTACTCTCCCACAACTGTGTTTCCATCTCTTCACTTAAAGCAAACATTGATATATATTTCAATTTCTTAAAAGAAAAACACATCATACTGAAAAATGTTGTGTTGTGACTATAATTTATGAATGATGGACGCTATAAAGAGTAGTTCAATAATATTTATATGGACTAGTTTGAAAACCAAAAAGGAGATGAAATTTGCAGGAAAATCAAAGAGATGGGAATAAAGAAAGGGATTTTGCTGTATATACTAAACAAAATTAAAATAAGAATATGCTATCAAATCTAAAAAAACTTTCTCAATTATTTTTGTTTCCTTCTTATATAATTAATTTATAATTTTCTGACCGAAGACTTTCTCTTGCAAAACAATCCATTTGTGAAAACTTTACCATCTATTTTCAAACACAAGTGAATTTGAATTCTTATTTATATAAAACTATATTCATCCTTAATATCAATTTGGACATTAGTAAAACTTTATTGATTTCTAATCATTTATTAGCACACACAAAACAATCTTCTAACTTCAGCACTGCTTCTTCTAATACTCAGATAACCATAAACAAAAAAAAATCACAGGAGTTTTAACCTCTTCGTGTTTACGCCCACACAATGTGGGCAATGATTTTCAAATTATAAACATCCGGGTTGAGGTTAAGATTATCGGAAATCAACGCAGGCTACACATGCGCTTTTTAGATCTTCGTTTGCAGCTCCTTCTCTACTTTCCAGAAAAGTAAATCTTATTTTTTTATGATAAAAAAATAAAATTTTTGACACCTTTTGTGATCAAGTAAATTGAATTTTTTTGTCTTTCTTTTATTTTTTTGATAGTTACCAGAGAAGATGCAGCATGAAAAATATAACAGCAAAAAGTTTTACCTTTTCCATTGTATTTTGAAGAAAACGTTATGGAGGCTTAATGACAAGTATTTTTATTTTTCTATATTTTTTTAATTATTATTTTATTATATATTTTTTAATTATTGTTTTTTTTTAAATATATATTTGCTATAAAAAAACAAAAAAATGATTATTGAAGCTAACATAAAAAAAAAAGATTGTGCATATTTTTCTATAATGTGAGCTTGGATGGATGAAGTAGACAAAAATAAATATATTTTGGAAATATAATGACCTGATCTAGATTTTTCTATAATTTTTTTTGTCTGCATTTTAATAATCGTAAAAAATATGCACGTTAAAAGTAACAGGTTTGACAGTATATATAAACTACAAACAAATGTACCTTAATCTTAACTATAATAAATTTATTATTTCATTCACTTTTTATTTTATTTTATTATTTTATTTTGTATATATAGTGACTAGTTTAGTAATACTTTTTATCATATATAATAACACAGCAAAAGTACATCCACTTTTTCTTTTAAAATATATATGTTCTACAATAATATCAACAAATTAAAAAACCCTTCTCCTTTTTCTTTTCAAAAACTTTATTTTTTTATCTCAATACTGAATATATATATATTTATATAATACAAAACTCCAACGTTTCAACTGTTTTATCTCATACAGTCATTTTCAAGGATCTGCAACAATATTAAATACATATCAACAAATAAACTTCAATTACATAAAAACTTTCTCTTACATTAACATAAACAGTAACAAACATATTAAACATATAGAAATATATTTTACTTACATCTTTCTCCCACTGCTATATTTTATTACTCTTTCTTTTACATTGTTTAATTACAAATATATCTTAAAATCATCCAAGAAACTTTCTATACAAATTTAAATACCAACTCTAAATTCCAAAAACCTCCCCCTTTCTTTAAATTTTATCTAAAACCCATCTTAAAACTACATTCCTAAACTATATATTTAAATGAATATAAAACAAATATAAAGATTTCCCTCCTCTCTCTCTCTCTTTTATATAAAAAAACTTCTAACAATTTACCTAAACCCATTAAGCATTTATTTTAATTATACTGAAGCATTCAAATCTGTTGCACACATTTGGCTTCACTTTCTAATAATGTTTGAAACCTCCAAACATGGGTTCAAACCTAATCATTTAATTATAGACCACTGGGGAGTGAAGTTATACCAATGCACATGATTGTTTATGTATTTGTAAACTTTAAATTCATTTAAAATTAATATGCATAAAAAAAAATTATATATTTTCATTACGGTAAACAATCATGCGTATGTGTGTGTAACAGATAAACTTTAATAATTTAAAGCGTTGCATAATGTATATTTTATTCATACATATATTTTAATAGAGAGAAAGTTCGAGAGTGTGACGTAAAATTAGTAAATAAAAGACTTACCGTCTACCAAATTCTAAAAAAATCTGTTTTATTATAATATAGAGTTGTTTAAACGTCATGTTAGTTAACGTTGATTCTGCAGGTCTATTTTCAACCTAAAGTAGATCAAAACCAACTCTCGAACTTAATCTCGTTTGTAGTCCAAAATATGCTGTATCATTGTAGTTATTAAAACATCCGGGAACTACCCATCGGTGGTGACAACGAGTATAAATACAACCACATTTTCTAACTAAAAGAAGAGACATGTCATTTTTTCTAATGCGTTGCTAAGGGGAAGTCACGCCCCTCTGAACGGTAACATGATGAGCTAGTAAAACATAGATTTGCTTCCCCGGGTCTCTCCAAAAATCTAACCGATGCCTAAATACTCGGAAACCATCATTGATAAATTACTGCCAAAATGAACTTTATATTGAATAAAGAATGGACTGAAACCTTAATTTCGTCAATTTGGAGCTAAATTAACTCTTTTATCAAACATGGAACCAACACGTGCACACCCGGCTGGAAATTCATCGGAAAGAAAGGTAATTCCCTGCCGCAAAAAAGAACTTTCATCTTAATAACCTTTTCTATTGTAAAATATAAATGTAAACCTCTAATAATGTTATTTCCCATCAGCTAATGTATGTCTTTTAAACATTTCTAGTTCTGAAATTTTTCCTAATGTAAAAATGTAATTGCTTATTTCTCTATCGGTAATGCTAAGCCGATTAACTGCCTAAACAATAACCTCTTTTCTTTTTTGATTTCTTTTTGTTTTATATTTAAACTGTAATTCTCACTTTATAAACTCGAATGCTAGGTTCTCACTCTCCTTGTATTTTTATTTTAATGCGGCAATGTTTATTTAATATTATGCAAATCATATCAAATTTTAGTATGCTAATAACTCGATCTGGCGAATCAATCCTATTTATTTTTGCTATTCTGCCATTGCGGAAGATTTAATCGTAAACGTAAGCTTGCTTACATTATAAAATTCGCCCGATCGAGAGATATTCCTAAACTATGTTTTAATAATGAATATTATGCTTTTCACTGCTATTTAAAATAAATAATTTACTATTGCTCCACGCTATGGATTAACATGACGAAAATTGAGTATTACATAAATTTAATTCAGATCTTTATGTCTAAATGATTCATTTTATAAGTAGCCTGCCATCTAACGATAATTTAAGTCACTTATTTCTCGGGCGGATTAATATGCGTTTAACGAAGGAATCTTAATGTTTTTAATATTTTATCCTTAAGATATGGAATAAATTCTTTAAGTAAGTTGTATGCCCCCGTTTGGGACTGCTTTTAGATCATTATTTCATTACGTTAGACTTAATTAGTATTTTAAGGCTGTATAAATCAGGGTAAATCAAACCTGACAGCTTTCGTAACGTGTCCCGGTGATAACGTTCCTAATTCAAAAATGGCTTTGTCATACTTTCTCTCGTTAATGGAATATATATATAGCACAATTCTCGACAGAGCGTGGAGGCCCCAGCTCTTACAGATTGTCTTAGGTTAGGTAAGCGCTGCTATGGGTTAACATTCGACGAGTCGGAACCATAGTATCTTGCCAAACAATTCCCGATGCTATCCGTCACAAGTGCGGATAAGCTTATTTTTCTTCGCTCCCAAATTGATGAAGCTCCTCGTCCGCTCAGGCCTTATCATGCGGTTCACACGTTATCGTTCCTATCCTTTCATATGGTTCAGATGTCTATCAGCCGTAATGATATAATTTCCCTAAGCCATCCCAAAATTCTCGTTATAGTTTAAATTTAATTAACTTTATTATATATATTATCGCTTATTAGCGCTACCCATCCTTCGTTCAACCTCTATTAATACATCATTAATTAACTATTGAGAAAATCTATAAATGTTGACTCGCACGACAATATCAAAATGATCATGCTTTTCCTATTTCTCTTCGCAGATAAGAAATAAATGAATCATCTCATAATGTTCCAAAATAATTGATCTATAATTAATGTACCTTCCATGAAATCCAAATGTAATCAAAACTTGTTAGATCATTTATTATTTAAAATATAATCGTTATAAAAGCTCGCGTATAGTTATCAAATTATGTTATATTCATCTTAATTTAAATGTAATCATATGTTGAATAAAAACCCTCGTACTGTTATTAAGTTTGGTCATAGTCTATGTAATTTAAAATCTTACGAGCATTCATTCTAAAAGCTATTGTCATTGGTTAGTTTCCTTAATTTGGGAATATCATAGCGTGAGTAATAGCAACCCGTTAAATAACATTAGCATATTAAGCCACATCTGTTCAAATAATTAATTTATCATTATGTATATTTAGTGGTGCATATCCATCAAACCTTGTTATGTTATCCGGTTTGACATGGAATGCCCAAGTGACCATAAGTGAAACCTAAATCGAGTGTTCAATATATATAATTTCTAATTCATTGTAAATCTCCATATCTAGTGATTCACATGATTAATCAATTATTATTAATATTACGTTTAATAAATTTACATTTAATAAGCTATTTTTTGGATATTTTTGTTGGTTTGTGTGTGCACATCTATCATTACTTTGCGTTATCAATTAGTTAAGCCGTAGGTCTCTTGTATCTTTGCTGAACCTTTCTGGGCCGGAGTAAATTGAAGGGTAGGCTGCTATCATCAGAAATGTTGTTTGTAATGTGATAGACTTGGGAAGTGGGCAATAGGGCGGAGTTCATGAGTATCCCTGACCTGTGTATCTCGTATATGATTGAACTCTAGGTACTTTTGCTTAGGTCCTAATTCTTGTTAGACGAACATACAATTCTGACCGGTACAGAGTATTTTTTTTTATCCGGGTTTGGCGGCCCAAAACATGGGGCTTCGAAAACAAACACCCATATACCTGAGATGGTGATAAATGGCGATAGACAACATATGTTTTAAAAGTAAAATTTTTTTTTGAAAATTTTTTTTTCGGACACCCAGCTTGATATGTTGTTATTCGGGTTTGAGGGCCTTTTTGGAAATTACCACACCCTGCAATACCCTACAGAGCCTCTGATATTATATATATGTTTTTTTTTCTTTTCATTCCTGTCCCAAATATTAATAAATGTATGTAAATTTTTTTTTCCGGGTTTGAACCCATAAATGGTACTGCCCTAATAAAATTGTACACAAATACCCTAGAGATTATTCGAATTGTAGATGTATGGCAAATTTTTTTTGGTGTCCTCAAACAAATGAAGCGTCTTTTGTAACAGAAATATTTGTCTTCCCAAGTAGCTATATGAAGTTTAGTGTATTTAGTCATGTTATTTATCCTACATGTGTTTTTATAAAGTAGTCCGGTATTCATGATCTGATGAAGTAAAATGACTCATGTATTTAGAGTAACCGTAAATAGGTGAAGACCCGTATAAACTGAATTCTATGTTGTCAAGCGGCCAGATGTAGTTGGCAAAATGCTTTAATGACTCATGTATTTAGAGTAACCGTAAATAGGTGAAGACCCTTAGAAACTTTTATGTAGTGCCAAGCAGCCAGACGTAGTTGGCAAAATGCTTCAATGGCCTACATGTCCTCATGTCAAAAAAAAAAAAAAAAGTCCAAAGAGTCCAAGAAACATAGTGTCATATAGTCTTGTAGAGGTCAGTTGTGTAACATCCTCTAGTTTTAAAAGAGTCGTGAATTTTTTTTGTTGAACCTAAAGGACACACCATAG
Source organism: Epiperipatus broadwayi (assembly GCA_028023455.1). NCBI lineage: Eukaryota > Metazoa > Onychophora > Udeonychophora > Euonychophora > Peripatidae > Epiperipatus > Epiperipatus broadwayi. Next base: position 4,248,491 of record JAQFVV010000059.1, read on the forward strand.
ATGTGATTTCAAAATTCATTTTGAATCTATAATATCAACCAGATAAACGATTGCGATATTATTACTAAATTTTGCTAAATCATTTTGCTTTAAATTTTTTTTATTAATGTCATTTTTTTCCAAATTTAATTGAACAGTCAAACTTATAGATGTGCACACAAACCAAAGATAGTTATGAGTGATAAGCCGACTGTGTTGACATGGCGCCCGTGTATTATACACACTATAAATTTTGTCAACTGGTAAACACTCGCGAAAACAATAAGGTATGTGAATGAGCAAAGAGAGGGTCATTGTACAAAGGGGAAATTAAAAGTTTTTTTTTATATAGGTGCATTTCAGGTGCAAGAGAGCGAACGGTTCATATGACAAAGCAACGTCACGGTAAAAATTTGTTTCTCTAGTCTTTAACATGTTATTTCATTTAATATGTATTAGTTTTGATAAAAGTAGGAATGTAAATATTTTGGCAGTAATAGGAGATAGTATAGAATTAGATGGTAGTAAGAAAATAGTTAAGTTGTTGAGTTTTGGCATAGGTGATGGTTGAGGAGGGGAAGGGGGAGTGATCTAGCTATTGCAAACCATAGACAGAATCCAATGGAAAGATTAATGAACGGTAGGGAAGGTAGTGAATCGGGAAATGAAAATGAGAGTGTAGGCAGTGAGGAGCTCGGGTCAGAAATTATTTTTAAAGAACCAGGGGTAAGGGATCATGAGCGGGTAAAATCAGGGATCGACGATGATAATCAGAGCCTACTTGTCCTAATCCATAAAATCGTACAAGAAAATAGAAGGGACAGGGAAGAATTCTATAAAATGGTCCAAGAAAGTAGGAGGGAAGCCAGGGAGGATCTCCGGATCATGATCGAGGAGAGCAGGAAGGAAGCCAGGGAAGAGTTCCGTATCATGCTCCAGGAGGTGAGGGAAGAGTCCCGGAGACCTTCCCAGGAAACAACGATTAGGATGCAGCAAGCAGATGGTGCAAATACCCATGCTATGAAGACTGAAGAATGCGGCCAACTACGCCAGACCGACGGGTTGAAAGAGACCATTGGAGATCTGCGTTGGGAGCTGGGACCGAATGAACCGGCGCCAAGATGTGAGTCAGGCAGCCAAGATGAGTCACCCCCAGAGTCCAACATAAAAGGAGGGGGAATGGAACGCCAGTACCATGTCGTAAAAGGGGACGAAACAATGGTTAAGGAAGTTATCATGGAAAGTGCTCGAGAGCCAGATAAACCTCGGAAAGAAGGACCAGCAGGCTACCGCAATGCTGGGGCATGTGACTCAAACGCGAAACAATATATACCACCAGACCCTGGGAGAAGATAACCCAAGTAAGGAAAGAGAAGAAGAGAGAAAGGGAAAAATGGACTGCTGGACCCTGTAAGATAGTCAAATGTATATTCTAGTTTTTTTTTTCTTTCTTGTTTCATTGCTTTATATATAGAATATAGTTACTAACTAATTGTCAAAGAGGCCGACTGAATTTAGGTAGGGTAAAGTTAACTAAAGCCAATTAAAAAATAAATTTCAAACCATGTAAATATTAAAGTAGGAAAACCGTGTTGTGCGTTTTCTTGTTACCTGAAAGGATGCGTCAACTCCAAGTAAAATCTTTTTTTTATGGATTTTTTTTTATCTAGGGGAATATGAAGCACTCAAATCTGTTGCACACATTTGGCTTCACTTTCTAATAATGTTTGAAACCTCCAAACATGGGTTCAAACCTAATCATTTAATTATAGACCACTGGGGAGTGAAGGTATACCAATGCACATGATTGTTTATGTATTTGTAAACTTTAAATTCATTTAAAATTAATATGCATAAAAAAAAATTATATATTTTCATTACGGTAAACAATCATGCGTATGTGTGTGTAACAGATAAACTTTAATAATTTAAAGCGTGGCATAATGTATATTTTATTCATACATATATTTTAATAGAGAGAAAGTTCGAGAGTGTGACGTAAAATTAGTAAATAAAAGACTTACCGTCTTCCAAATTCTAAAAAAATCTGTTTTATTATAATATAGAGTTGTTTAAACGTCATGTTAGTTAACGTTGATTCTGCAGGTCTATTTTCAGCCTAAAGTAGATCAAAACCAACTCTCGAACTTAATCTCGTTTGTAGTCCAAAATATGCTGTATCATTGTAGTTATTAAAACATCCGGGAACTACCCATCGGCGGTGACAACGAGTATAAATACAACCACATTTTCTAACTAAAAGAAGAGACATGTCATTTTTTCTAACGCGTTGCTAAGGAAAAGTCACGCCCCTCTGAACGGTAACATGACGAGCTAGTAAAACATAGATTTGCTTCCCCGGGTCTCTCCAAAAATCTAACCGATGCCTAAATACTCGGAAACCATCGTTCATAAATTACTGCCAAAATGAACTTTATATTGAATAAAGAATGGACTGAAACCTTAATTTCGTCAATTTGGAGCTAAATTAACTCTTTTATCAAACATGGAACCAACACTTGCGCACCCGGCTGGAAATTCATCGGAAAGAAAGGTAATTCCCTGCCGCAAAAAAGAACTTTCATCTTAATAACCTTTTCTATTGTAAAATATAAATGTAAACCTCCAATAATGTTATTTCCCATCAGCTAATGTATGTCTTTTAAACATTTCTAGTTCTGAAATTTTTCCTAATGTAAAAATGTAATTGCTTATTTCTCTATCGGTAATGCTAAGCCGATTAACTGCCTAAACAATGACCTCTTTTCTTTTTTGATTTCTTTTTGTTTTATATTTAAACTGTAATTCTCACTTTATAAACTCGAATGCGAGGTTCTCACTCTCCTTGTATTTTTATTTTAATGCGGCAATGTTTATTTAATATTATGCAAATCATATCAAATTTTAGTATGCTAATAACTCGATCTGGCGAATCAATCCTATTTATTTTTGCTATTCTGCCATTGCGGAAGATTTAATCGTAAACGTAAGCTTGCTTACATTATAAAATTCGCCCGATCGAGAGATATTCCTAAACTATGTTTTAATAATGAATATTATGCTTTTCACTGCTATTTAAAATAAATAATTTACTATTGCTCCACGCTATGGATTAACATGACGAAAATTGAGTATTACATAAATTTAATTCAGATCTTTATGTCTAAATGATTCATTTTATAAGAAGCCCGCCATCTAACGATAATTTAAGTCACTTATTTCTCGGGCGGATTAATATGCGTTTAACGAAGGAATCTTAATGTTTTTTAATATTTTATCCTTAAGATATGGAATAAATTCTTTAAGTAAGTTGTATGCCCCCGTTTGGGACTGCTTTTAGATCATTATTTCATTACGTTAGACTTAATTAGTATTTTAAGGCTGTATAAATCAGGGTAAATCAAACCTGACAGCTTTCGTAACGTGTCCTGGTGATAACGTTCCTAATTCAAAAATGGCTTTGTCATACTTTCTCTCGTTAATGGAATATATATATAGCACAATTCTCGACAGAGCGTGGAGGCCCCAGCTCTTACAGATTGTCTTAGGTTAGGTAAGCGCTGCTATGGGTTAACATTCGACGAGTCGGAACCATAGTATCTTGCCAAACAATTCCCGATGCTATCCGTCACAAGTGCGGATAAGCTTATTTTTCTTCGCTCCCAAATTGATGAAGCTCCTCGTCCGCTCAGGCCTTATCATGCGGTTCACACGTTATCGTTCCTATCCTTTCATATGGTTCAGATGTCTATCAGCCGTAATGATATAATTTCCCTAAGCCATCCCAAAATTCTCGTTATAGTTTAAATTTAATTAACTTTATTATATATATTATCGCTTATTAGCGCTACCCATCCTTCGTTCAACCGCTATTAATACATCAATAATTAACTATTGAGAAAATCTATAAATGTTGACTCGCACGACAATATCAAAATGATTATGCTTTTCCTATTTCTCTTCGCAGATAAGAAATAAATGAATCATCTCATAATGTTCCAAAATAATTGATCTATAATTAATGTACCTTCCATGAAATCCAAATGTAATCAAAACTTGTTAGATCATTTATTATTTAAAATATAATCGTTATAAAAGCTCGCGTATAGTTATCAAATTATGTTATATTCATCTTAATTTAAATGTAATCGTATGTTGAATAAAAACCCTCGTATTGTTATTAAGTTTGGTCATATTCTATGTAATTTAAAATCTTATAAACATTCATTCTAAAAGCTATTGTCATTGGTTAGTTTCCTTAATTTAGGAATATCATAGCGTGAGTAATAGCAACCCGTTAAATCACATTAGCATATTAAGCCGCATCTGTTCAAATAATTAATTTATCATTATGTATATTTAGTGGTGCATATCCATCAAACCTTGATATGTTATCCGGTTTGACATGGAATGCCCAAGTGACCATAAGTGAAATCTAAATCGAGTGTTCAATATATATAAATTCTAATTCATTGTAAATCTCCATATCTAGTGATTCACATGATTAATCAATTATTATTAATATTACGTTTAATAAATTTACATTTAATAAGCTATTTTTTTGATATTTTTGTTGGTTTGTGTGTGCACATCTATCATTACTTTGCATTATCAATTAGTTAAGCCGTAGGTCTCTTGTATCTTTGCTGAACCTTTCTGGGCCGAAGTAAATTGAAGGGTAGGCTGCTATCATCAGAAATGTTGTTTGTAATGTGATAGACTTGGGAAGTGGGCAATAGGGCGGAGTTCATGAGTATCCCTGACCTGTGTATCTCGTATATGATTGAACTCTAGGTACTTTTGCTTAGGTCCTAATTCTTGTTAGACGAACATACAATTCTGACCGGTACAATACATTAATTTATATTCCTTATCTACTCCATTAATTCTATTTAGAGTAGGATTATATTTTTTTATATAAAAAAATTCTTTAACCATCCTTTCCCTGTAATTTTTAACCCTTTCTAACATTTTAATACTAAATTCTTTATGACCTAAATCTTTACAATGAATGTAAATATTTGAATTTTTGTCATATAAATGTTGTCTAAGTCTAGTTTTTAATGTATTCTTAGTTGTACCAATATATGAAACCTTACCCCCCTCCCTCTTACAATTTAAACATTCAATTAAATAAATTCCATTCATTTTGTCAGTTTCTATATTTTTTGTATCATTAATTAAATTTCTTAAATTCAATTTCTTTTTATATACTGGTTTAATAATTAACCTACTTTCCCCTTTGTATTTATTATTTATACTTTTTATAATCTTTTTAATCTTCATAAAAGTATCTCTAGAAACATTATAACTATTATATATAAAATTATTTACATCTTTCCCATTGTTTCTCTTCTTTATAATTCTTTTAATATTTTTTTTATTACACAATTTATCAATAACTTTAATCGGATAATTATTTTTGATACCATCCTCTTTTATATTACAAAATTCTTTTATAAATAATTTTTCTTCAGAACACAAATTAATTGCTCTATTTATCCTATTATTAATAATATTAATTTTATGTTCATATTCAATATCTGAATCCCAACTACTTAACAAACCATAAAAAGTTTCTTTTCTGAAGACACTTGTTTCAATAGCAATCTTACAATTTCTAATAACTTTTTTTATTATAACATCCATATAAGTAATTACATTATTTTTCTTTTTTTCCATAGTAAAACTAATGTCATCAGCAACTGAATTAATATACCTTATAAAACATTCAGATTTTCTATAATTGCCATTGAACACTAAAAAATAATCATCAACATACCTAACCCAAAAAACAGGCTTATATTTTGTAATACAAAAATATTTATCTTCATAATCATCCATAAATATAGCAGCTAACAATCCACTCATACTATTCCCCATACTCAATCCTTTACATTGTTTATAATATACTTCATTATATTTAAATACCACATCTTTACAACAAATATTTAATATATCATACAATTGATTACATTTCATTTTTATACTCTTATTAGTATCTTTAATATATCTATTCAATATTATATCAAATGCCTTATGTGGTACAATATTCATGTACATACTACATATATCAAGTTTAACAAAAAACACATTTTTATACTTATTTCCCTCTAAAAAAACATTTAAAGCCTTTACAAAATCATATGAATTACTTACATTATTTTCTTTTTTTATTTCACTATATTTTTCAAAAATTTTATTATATAACCATTTAGACAAATTTTCGTAATACGAATCCACATTACTAATAATAGATCTCAATGGTATATCTAATTTATGTATTTTAGATATCCCATATGTACTTGCATCTTTAAAATCCATTTTTTTCAACCTAAATACATCCACTTTATTAATATAGTTTTTATTATACATATCAGTTATAATCCTATTAATCATTTTATTTTTTTCCATACCATCATTCTTTCTAATTCTTTCAAAACAATCCTCATCCAATAATTTTTTCATTTTTTCATCATATTCTTTCCTCATCATAATTACCATACTAGATGTCTTATCTCCTCTCAAAAATAACATCTTTGTCTTGCGTTGTTAGCCGAGAGGTATCGCAGCCGCCATGCAAGCAAGTAGTTGGTTGCAGACGGTTGTAGGTTCGCATCCCGGCCGATGCTATGACACATAGAAAAAAAATAATAATAATAACATATCTTTATATTTACTTTTAATTTGACTAATAACTCTCCTTTCATGTTCATTTTCATATTTATACTCCAAATTATTTATCATATTATATTCCAACTCTTCCATTTTGTATTGAAACTCTCTCAACATCATATCATATTTTTTATCATTCTTATAACCATTATTGGAGTAGATAAGGAATATAAATTAATGTATAATTAAAATAAATGCTTAATGGGTTTAGGTAAATTGTTAGAAGTTTTTTTATATAAAACAGAGAGAGAGAGGGGGGGGGATGTTTATATTTGTTTTATATTCATTTAAATATATAGTTTAGGAATGTAGTTTTAAGATGGTTTTAGATAAAATTTAAAGAGGGAGATTTTTGGAAATTAGAGTTGGTATTTAAATTTGTATAGAAAGTTTCTTGGATGATTTTAAGATATATTTGTAATTAAACAATGTAAAAGAAAGAGTAATAAAATATAGCAGTGGGAGAAAGATGTAAGTAAAATATATTTCTATATGTTTAATATGTTTGTTACTGTTTATGTTAATGTAAGAGAAAGTTTTTATGTAATTGAAGTTTATTTGTTGATATGTATTTAATATTGTTGCAGATCCTTGAAAATGACTGTACGAGATAAAACAGTTGAAACGGAGTTTTGTATTATATAAATATATATGTTCAGTATTGAGATAAAAAAATAAAGTTTTTGAAAAGAAAAAGGAGAAGGGTTTTTAATTTGTTGATTTTAATACTTTTTAATAAATTACAAACTGTATTGAAGTTCTTTATTATAAGATTCAAATATTATTAATTATTGATGAATATTAACTACTTGTTTTGTTATTAAGGATAACATATACATTGCAAACCCCTGTATGGAAATATATCTTGAAGGGCTAGAGAAAAAAAGGGAAAGTACTAATGTCTTTATTCTAAGAAGTATTCAAGTGATGCATTACCTTAGATACGTGCTATTATATATCAATTTGTTGGAAATTTAATGATGCATTCAACTAACCTACTAACAATTTATGCATGATAACTTTGAATTTATGAAATAATATAAAAATAATTATTAGAAATATTAACTTTTATTTTTTTTTTATTACTTTGAACATCAATGACTATATTTTTTTTTCAGTTTAATTGCATTCTTTGGTGTTTAATCCTTAAATCAATATTTATTATGTCATTTTTTATTAATAAAACTTAAAGTTATGATAAAATTTATGGCTTAGCATAATTTTTTTAAATATTCAATATGGCTGCTTCAATGTGAAAAGGTTGAACACACCAGTTATACCATAAGACTGTTTAATTATCATCCTCATTAAAATTAATTTAAATAAAGCATTTATTTCCCAAATGACAAATTATTACCACAAAGTAAATTTTATGCAAGTTTCTATTTATCAGACTATTCAACACAATAATATTGTGTTCATTTAATAAACATTGTTTTTGCTATACTTTTTCAAAAAAATTCAGGCATTTATCATTAGTTTTTTTTTTTCTTATCAAATGACATTTCCAAGAAATAACAACAAATTAAAAGGTTGCACTCATTGAAAAAGTAATTCATTTTGTGAAATATAATGCAATTTTTTTAAAATCTATAACATTTTAATTCAACTTATGTGTACAATTTAGTACTTATGTGATGTGATGCACTGTGACTTCTCCTTATACGGATTCAGGAATCTCTCAGCAACTATGTCCAGAGAAACCTGTTAGCCACTTTATCTTCCCCTATTTTTCCACAACATAATCTTTGTCAACTCCATGGCCTTCATATCTAAATCCCCCTTATCTGTTCTCAAACCCAGAACAAAACTAATAACCCACTTTCTGTATAATCACTTTGTTTATATTTAGTCTTCTATAATTTTCATTATTTGTACCCTTTCTGCTTTCAAACATTTACATTGAATCAACAGATGCCTAATACTTTCTATGCCTTCCTTACACAACTTGCAGAATAAATCACCCATATTTTTCCATTTATGTGTATATTCCCTTGATGCTAAATATCCTGCACCCAATGTTCCATTTATTTCTATATATATTTAAACTCTTTTTTACTCTCCATACTAATTCTCCATTTCTCCAACTCCCTATTCTTTATTAATGCATCTATTCTTCTATCCCATTCCTTACCACTATAACCCTCAACAATCCTCCTAACACAATAATCCCATCTCTTGTACAAGTATACTGATATAAATTCTTTATCCAAATCTTCTGCATACTGCATTACCTTTTTCACCCATCTTGTTGCCTTATAACCCAATTAAATACTATTTTGGCTATTCTTTTATTATCCATAAACTGCAATCTACCAAACATTTTCATTTTGCTTTTTGCATCTCTCATATAAAAACTTGACCATCCCATATCTCTTTGAATTGCCTCCTTTGTTATCCACACATCTGCATCTAATGCATGTCTTCCTACTTCACTTTGTACTTTTTCTAAGTAATCTAATACTCCTTTACTAACACATAATGCATCATTGCTGTATGTTAACCCTGCTACTGCCACTCCCTACCATACAATTCTAGCTACATCATATTTATTATATGAAAACACTGTTAATTTCTTTACCAATGCCTTTCTTTTCTTTGCTTCATTTATCAATTTTTTCTCCCATTCATCCAAGAAATTTTTCTGATTACTCAAGATGATTCCCAAATACCTATATCTATTCACCACATTTAACTTTATATCCCTAATAAAATTTCTTTGTCTTTTCTTTTCCCAGTATTAACCATCATTATATTTGATTTTTCTTCACTAAATTTAATTCCCATCTCTTTACCCATCCTTGCGCATGCCCTCAGCATAACTTCCATATCTTCTCTTCTTTCTGCACACAAAAAGACATCATCCACAAAAAAAGATCCAACAACGTATATACTCCCTTGCCACCTATTAATAGTATCTATCCCTTTTCCTAGTTTTTCTACTGCTCTCTCCATTTCACTCAAATACAACAAAAACAAAATAGGTGACATAGGACATCCTTGCCTTAGTCCCACCCCATTTTAACTTTAACTGATTCTATATCCCCTAATTGATATGTACAGTAATTATTTTAATATAATTTCTTAATAATATCCACTAAAGCTTCATCCATTCCCAAATTTGTTAAACTTATTCATAATCTATTTCTATTTACTCTACCATATGCCTTCTCTATATCTTTAAAAACCATATATAACTGTCTACCTGTATTCCTACTCATGTCCATGAGTTGTTATAAATACAAATAAACTATCTCCTATAGGCCTATCTGATCTAAAACTTGCTTGCATTTCCCCCACTACATGATTTTCTTCTATCCATTTTGCAACTCTTCCAGCCACCATAAATGAAAAAACTGTATATAAAACTGATGTTACCGCTATCGGTCTATAATTGTTTAACTTTCTATGATCCTTACCTTTCCTTTAAATAATAATCTTACTCTTGTATTACTCCAACTATCTGGAAAAAACTCTCTTCGGTGCCACCTTATTAAAACATGATAATAACTTTACTTTTGCCATATGCCCTAAATTCATTACGATCTCTGCTGCCCATCCATCTAAACCTCTTGCCTTTCCACTTTTCAATTTCTTCCCTACTTCATTCAGTTCATTTTCTGTAAACCTAATATTCCCATTACTATATGCTTTCATATTTTCTATCCCTCTGTCCTTCACATCTAACATCTTTTATATATCGATTACATACTTATTCAAGATTCTCTCTAATTCTTCTCTAGAGCTACACTCTATTCCCTCCTCATCCAGTAATACTATCTCTCTCTCCCCTAAATTTCTCCTTTTAATGTAATTCCAAATTTTTTTACTCCCATCTCTTCCACTTTTATTAATATCCTCCAACAATTTACTATTCAGTTTCATTCTCTCTATATAATTATCTATTTTAGCAAACTTCTTTTCTAAGTACTTTTGCCATTTACCATTAATATCTTTTTCTCTTTCTTTATTCTTAATAACTACTTATATTCTCTGCTTACTTTTTCCCTCTCTTTTACATTTTTACTAACTCCTATTTTTTTATTACTTTTATTCTTCTGAATATTCTCACCTAAAATCCTATTAGTCACTTTTTCTATTTCATCACACCAATCCTTATACTCATCCTCAACCAACTTTTCCATGGTTTCTTTAACTAGTCTTTTATACTCTTCCAACTTATTCTTATCATCCACTCTCCATCCACATCTTTCACTGTTTCTACTTTTATTTCTATTCTCCGACATATTACTAACCATTTCGATTACAAAGAAATTATGATCACTATTACATACTCTCTCTTCATTATCAAACATCTTAATGTTCCATACTCTATTCATTCCCTCTTCCTCTACTAATACATAATCTATTGTGTGGAATATATTATTTTTAGACCATGTGCATTGTCCCTCATAAATATTTGATAAATTTTCAATGCTCAAATTCACTCTAATAAAATTTCTTCAAAAACTGTCCATTCTTATTACCTACATCATCAATTTCTTCAATATGCCCGTTCATATCTCCTATAACCATTATTCTCTTTCCCTTTCCTTTAAAACTTTGTATATCTTAACTAGGCATTCATATATGCTACTGTTCCACTCCATTATAGTTTGACTATCTCCAGTAGCTATATAAACTATAGCCACCATCCATTCTTGTCTTCCCAACCTTATTTCAAACCACAAATGTTCCTGGCATTTAACAGTATTTAAATATTTTTTATTTGATATAACACTTATACCACCAACCTTTTTTTCTTTCTCTTTTCTATTTATACCCTGCCATACCAAAGCTTCCAAAATAGGTTCTTCTTCTCTTAGATGTGTTTCCACTACTGCTAATACCTCAAACTCATCATTTTCAATTGCTTTAATTCCAGCCACTTTTCTGGTCTCCTACCACCTTGCATATTCAAATACCCAATTTTAACATTTTCTTCTTTCCTAACTACTCTTTTATAAATTCTTTTGATTCTTTCTTCTCCATTACATTTATAAATAACTTGCTTACCATTAATTTTACAGACTCATTCCCTCTCCACATTTACCCTTATATCTAAATCAACTATGCTTTGCTTACATCCCATCCATTTTTCTTCTTTTTGATAGTACTACAATTTACAAACCCACCCTCCTTTATAAGTTTTCCAAATTATATTATTTATATTATTCATTGCTCCAGAGATTTAGAAATCTAAGAACAGAATAGAGCCAGTCATTACTGCTGCAGAAAATATTGCAGAAGCAGAATTAGCAACATGCATTGCTAGATCATCTTAAGAAGTGTTTGCCTGAGGCCCAAAGTCCTCCACAAATCCCACATATGAACCCTCACTGGAAACTGATGCCAAAATGGTGAAATAGATGCTGCCACAAACATACACTCTCTCTCCCATTGTTGAGTTGCAGAATGGAAGACAAGCCCTGAAACCATCAATGGAGACCAAAAAAGCAAACCAATTGGGAAAATAAAACTGATGCAAACCAAAACCAAATGCACTGTCATTTCAATCTCACAAAAGCGTAGGTAAATATATTTTCCATAATAATGGTCTATAGACACTTTATTTTTAAATGAAAGGAACATTAATGAAGGACTATTATAAATTTTAGCCTGAAGTAATCATTTATATTTTCTATGTCAATTTTTATTGTGTTATAATAAATGTGTGCATAAATAAATATTAAGGTTTGCTTAATTATTAATTGGTCTATTCTCTCTTTTGTGTCACCATTTATTTAAAGAGATAAATGTTTATCTGTGTGTTAAGTTAATGTGCTAGATCCCTGGTTAAGAGTATGAGCTAGCTTGGGATATTTTCAAGCGCTGGATTGTGTTTACAGTATAAGCATGATTGTTAAAGTTTATACATATACCAAGAACATTACAAATTATCTATTGAAACTTTGCACAGTTATAATCAAAAGTGAGATTTTGTGCAGTAAATTCATATTTTGCCTGATGAATGATTTTTTTGAAAGTTAGCATTTGATGAGAAGACTAGAATAGTTTCTCTTATGTTATAAACAAAGAAAATGTAGAAGATAAATGTTTAAAAGATAGTTATGAATGATGAATCCAATAATCACAAAACTATTGAATTTGACAAAAAAAAATCATTTGAAAAAAGAATGGGATTTTGAGATGTACTAGAATTGACAAAATAAATAATGGCTACAAGTCCATTGACCACAACTTATGTCAACAATCAATAAACAACAACAACTAGATATCCATTTTGTAATTCTAAAAGTAAATCCCTAAATGAAGTTGATAAAAAGTGATGTGGCAGATTGGATATTAAAAAACCTAGAGAGATATTCGTAGATGAGATATACGGATAAAAGATGATCGCTGAATGGTTGCATGATAATCCTATTGTCTATGAAATTGGTGGGGGGGGGTATAAAAACAGAATGAGTAAGCAGTAAGTAGTTACATGTTGTGGAAATAGGTTGAACATGAAAAAGCTTTCCAGAAATTGGGAGAAATATCTTTTATAAAGAAGCTGATTCAAAAAAAGATGCTTACAAAGGGTCAAAGCATTAGATAGAATACTTTCTGGACCAAAACCTTTTAATAACATCAAAAATAAGAACATGTTATATAAAAGGCTGGTAAAAATTTGATAATGACAATTAAGATAAAAAGAGAAAGATGAAACAAAACCTATTATAACTTAAGATAAAATTAAGATAATGTGACAAAAAAGAATAAGCTTTTTCAATGGATGAAAATTCAAACACATTATCACACTAACTAAAGGAGAGGGAGAGAATAGACTCAAAATTCTTACTGATTGTACCAATAGAAAAGAAGAAGATGGTTTATTTTTAACAATGGATTGCTTGATGTGATTCATAGCAAACCTTATTGTTAATGAACATAGTCCACATGGGTTAATGAATGATAGATAGGGATAAACAATTCTCATAACCAATAGTATTCTATAACTTCTCAGATAAATACAGCATATTTTAAAAGATCACTGAATGTGAAACAAAAACAGAAGCAGATACGATCATGTTCCAATTTGCAATCTAAAATGACAAATAAATATCTAAACACATTTTTGGAGTCAACATTCTTAGCTTATTCTTAATATATGTTCCTGAAAGTCATCCACTGCAAGCTTGGGTAATGGATACTAGTTAGTAGTATTATATATCTACCTCTCCAGATCTTTGCCTTAAGATTCAAAGCTGGAAGTCATGCACTTATACATCTAGCAATCCCATTTAACTGCTTTATACTAGTCAAGCCAATGGCCAAAATTCCAAAAACCTTCAGGTTTTGAACCGAAGCCAATTCTCCTGAAAAGTTATATAAATTTGATTTAACATATTACGAATAAACTGATAATATCATAAGATGTTTTACTGATATTAATCTTCTTATTCAAAGGGATTGAAGAGACCTAAGTTAGAATAAAACTATGAGGCATTAAAATATACAGTTATTGATCTGGTGTTAAATCTATATAATTATGCAAATGAGTTAGTTAAAGATTACATTTTAAGAATTGTTTTTTTTTTAAAAAAAATTTCATCTTATTGACATAAATAGAATAAAGGAATTAAGTGGCTGCTAAATATATAAGTATATTAATGCAAGTTTCGAATTCTAAGTCCTCAATGATGAAGGCGAAATCTAAAAATTGGTTTGGACTAGAGATATTAGAAGTACCATCTAGTCACAGTAGATGGCTCTGGAATAGGATGAAAAAAACTTGTTATTTTTTTTTTGATTAAATAGATAGTACTGATTAGATAATGATTAGAAAGGCCTAAAGAATTGATATGTCAATAGAATAATATTCAGGAATGCTGATTAAAGTAAAATCAAATACGAGGATGTTTGATTAGTTGGCTTTATGGTTACCAAAAGAAAAGGTAATTATACAGCAGGATGAATGAACTGAATAAAAATAGTGAAAGAAAAAAACTTGGAAAAGTCTAGAAAAATTTGATTAATGGAGAAGTAAAGATAGCAATAGAAACTTGTGATGAAGAAACTTTTATTCGTAATAAATCCTAAAGCAATCATCTTCACTCTACTCTAGAGCCATCTATTGTAAAGTTAAGTAAGCAATAATCAGATGATATAGTGCTATAAAATCCAATATCTGCAGACTGACTGTTTACTGGCTTTTCCTTTCATCAGTGAAGACTAAAATACAAAGGTGGAATTAATAACCTTATGCATTGAGCATCCAATTTTTATTCAACTTTGTACTATTCAAGCTAATCTGAAGTTAAAAAATAAAAAAATAAGGTTTCAAATCCAAGCTAACTTGTAGAGAGGTGTCTGAAGAATGGAAGTTCCACAGCTAATGGCCAAACACAGTCTACTTTGAGATAAAAATTTAAGTGTATAAAAGATGGAATCAATAGCTTTGCTCATCATTTTGGTGTTCAAATAGCAAGCAAATGGCTTCACATGCAGTTGATAATAAAGTTTTTATATTAATTTTTCAGAAGGTTTCAATACTTTTTTTATATAATCTAGTTAAATTATAGAAAATGACTTACAGCATAATTTTAAATACATTGTTAAGACGCGAGGGAGTTGTTAACATTTTTTTTGTAACACTAAACAAAAAATTAGAGGAAAAAACTCATGTTAAAAGGGTAGCAACTGAAGATAATGCATGTATTAATAGTCATCATAATATTCCATTGCCTGGTAATTTCCTTGCATCCATGGACAGAAAATGCATACATTCTTTTAAGATTAAAATAATCAATGATTTATTGATTGAAAGTTCATAAAAAGTTAGGCAATTGGAAGTGACAGAATTGAGCTGCGATGGAAGAATCTTGAGCTTCAGAATTTGTCACTCTTCCACTACACCAAACTCATATATATATATCTTTAAAGATATGTTTTAGATCAATATTTCAAAACAACAATGTTTTATGTATTATCACTGAGAAGTGGGAAAAAAGTAGACACAAAAGGTCAAAGTTCCAGGAATGATTACAAAGAGAAAGAAAAAAAAAAAAACTTAGTCTGGACAAATACATACATCTTCTCACCTGGCTATTCCAATGATTTTTTGGATACAAGATATATAATCACTCCAATAAAAAAGAATTTAAACTCCATATAAAGACTTTCAAAATTCAGTACTATTTCAAAATTTTATTTAAAAAAAACATATAATACATTTCATCAATATAATATTCTAATAATTATGTTATAAACCAATATGAAGGGTCCCACAAAATATGAGGAGCATATTCAACTACCATACTTATGATTTAAATTCAAATCCAGGTACGGTAAACTTTTATATTTATTCAACAGGTTCTTTTTTCACTATTCCTCTATTAGATATTGGAGCAAATATTTTCCAGCAGTGGGCTATTTTACAAGCTATTTGCATACTATTTTATTATAAATACTTAGCTAAGATAAAAATATATTATACTTATTAATTGTGAAATGGACCATATACTTCTGGCAGTGTGTCACTGTGAAAAGACGAGTGAACCCAAGGTGCTTGCAACACCATCTGTGAGTCAATGTATGAGTTGCTTAGTGATGTAATTTACCTATTGTACACAAAAACGTTAAGGCACTAGTATGTCTGGATGAGTTAAAACTTAAAATGAAATTGTGTTTCATACCTTAAATCCATGTCAAAATGACATGCTAACATTAAATGTTTTAAAATAGGAAAAACTGCTATCAAAATATTTGAAATGATTCAAACTGTATATGATAGTGAAAACATAAGTCACAAGTAGGTTGTAAGGCTTTGTTACAGCAGAGAGTGCATTGGACTATTCATAAAGGTGGAAACCAATCACATTTAACTGTTACGCTTTATGGTCCAGACATGCTAGCACTTAAAAAATGTTTTGTGGTGAATAGCTAAACTATACTTGTTACATAGCACAAGCACTAACTTAGGCACTGTAGGTAGCTTGGAGAGAGAACCAGTTACATTTTCAATGGGACACACAGGAATCTTTTGTAGAGTGACCTCATATAGAACTGTTTCGCTACATTTAAGATTGCTCTGGAGTTGATGTGATAAGGATTATTTATAATGAAAAACCTTAGCAGTTTACAGAGTTTGAGAAAAATTCAATTAAAGATTATATTTTAATTATTAATAAGTTTGAAATTAAAGTAACTATATGTTTTAAAAAACTTATAAAATGCATCTGACCACAATTTATCATATATCTGGATTACAATCATGTATTCCCTTATTAGAAAGGTTTTCATAAAACTTATTTGAAGCCTAGTACTTCCACTAATAGAATTTAAAACAAATTTAAATTATATAAGTGGTGTAAATAGTTTAATTATTTAATGAATAAAAGGAGAGAACATGTAACACTGAATTACTGATGGGCCAAAATGAAAAAGTGGATTAGGAAGAACTTATTTAAAAATAAAATTATATTCAGGACAATATAAAAGTATTTATCCATAATTTGAAAATGAAATTGTATACATATTTATAAAATTGTATAGTTTTTTTTTTTTTTTTATAAAAATCTTTCAATAAATATTGATTGCTTTCGTTTTTATTTATTCTCTGTTAAAATACAACCTAAGTATTATAAGTGTGCGTGCGCACGCATATATATTAGAAAAAAATAAGTAAAAAAATTAAAAACGAGTGTAACTAATGAAAATAAAATTATATTATGGTAGCTGAATTATTAAAGTAGAAATTTGTCTAGATTAATAATACCAAGGAAAGCAAATATTAGCATTTGCAAAGCAAATATAAAAGCAGAAAGAGGGTAGCATTTCTTAGAGTTCTGGAATTTCAAATAGCCTCCAGACAGGATTATTTAAAGATTATGGCTTTTTTTTTTAAAAAGAAAATTCTTATAAACTTTTAAAAATTTCTTATATGACAAAGAATATGTATATACATATATGTATGTATAAAATGACAAAATATATAAAAACTTGACATTTTAAAATATATTATTATTTTGAAAGTTAAAATTAATTAATCTGAAAAAACAAACAATCAATAAAATGTACAGATTTTATAAAATGTTCAAAACAATATAAAGTGTAATCGTCCTTAATAAATACAATCAAAGATTAAAACCTAATCCTACTACTCTGACAAGGGCAAGCAATAATAATATTTGAATGACTTATTTCTCCAGAATTCATAACATGTTTGAGCACCAAAGTGACAGGGCAGAACAGTAATCTATGGACCTTGAACCCCACAGTCGCCATTCTACTGCACCAAAGCATGTTGGGAACTCAAAAAGAATATAGTAACTGAATATTATTAATTTTTATTGATTATTCAGTAGACTAGAAATTATCCATTTAATGAATATTTCTGTGTTATTTTCACTACACCTCTCTCATACAATCAGTCCTTACCTTTCATGAAAGTGGTGTAGTGAAATAACATTACAAAAATATTATATGGTAATTGAATGTCTTAGTATTTCAAAGAATTCATAAGGTGTTCCAGCATCAGAAGTTACAATATCAAGCTGCAATCCACGATTCCTGAGCTTGAGTCTACCATTGTAGAGAAACCATGTTGGGAACTCAAAAAGAATACAGTAATAGAATGGCTTATTATTCGGATCCTCAGGAGTGACAGAGCTGGGCTGTGATCCATCGATCTTGAGTTCCAGTCTGCCTATCTACCACTGCAGCAAAGCATGCTGGGAACTCAGAAAGAACACAGTAATTGAATGATTTATTATTCAGGAGTTCATAAGAAGTTCAAACATCAGAAGTGACAGAGTTGGGCTGCAATCCATGGACCTTGAAGTCCAGAGTCTGTCACTGCAACAACACATGCTGAAACTCAGAAGGAATATAGTAATTGAATAGTTTATTATTCAGGAGTTCATCAGAAGTGATAGAGCTGGGCTGCAAACCTTGAGCTTCAGAGTCTGCCGTTGCATCAAAGCATACTGGGAACTCAAAAGGAACATAGTAATTGAATGACTTATTATTCAAGAGTTCATTAGAAGTGACAGAGCTAAGCTGTAATCCATGGACCTTGAGCTCCAAAGTCTGCCACTCTACAACTGCAGCAAAGCTTGCTGGGAACTCGGAAGGAATATAGTAATTGAATGGTTTATTATTCAGAAGTTCACCAGAAGTGACAGAGCTAGGATGCGATCCATGGATCTTGAGTTCCAGAGTTTGCCACTCTACCACTGCACTATTTTATGCAAGGCAATGAAGTAATTCATGGAAATTATCATACTTACAATAAGCAAAAAAAATGTTTCCATTATTCCAACTTCCAATTAATTATTTAATTCAATTTAATAACAGAAACACAGGCTTATTCTATACCTGTGTCTATATATGTAATATATAGGGTATATGAGCACAGACTTTCAGATGACCCATCACTCTCCACTCTATCTAATAACACCGATATACTCAAGCACATATTCAATTTAGAAAATTTGTTGACCTCACTTTATTAAACGAATACAAAGATATGATCACATGCAATAACATTACAAAAAAAAAAAAAATCAAAAACATATAAAAAGAATTCAGGGTGTTTACAATAAACCTTTATGGAATTACTAACTCATATAGAACAACAGTTAACAGTTTTATAACAATAATAATTAATCATAAAAAAACAACAACTAGGACTTCAAAAAATTATGGGCAAAGATAAAATTTCACAATCTACATTGAAAAAAAAATCAAAACAGCTGTGAAAAAGAGATCTGTAGAAAAAAAAACAAACATCCAACAACCTGGAAAATAAAGATAATTAGTAAATTTATTGAAAAGATGTCTAATTTTTAACAGTGATTATGAAAATTCCTCTGGACAAAAATAACATAAGAGATATAGCGAAGTCTCAAATTATACTGTATCTAACTGTATAACCTATTATACACTATCCAAAGAAAAATGTAAAATAAACATAAAAATAAAATAAAATTCACAAATTTTACAATATTTGGCAGCCATTTTTTCTTTTCTGAACACCATATGTGATTATAATATTAATAAAATTTCTTCCATTTATGTTGAAATACAAACATTTTATTCGTTATTTATTACCCTTGCTGAATTTAATGTTCAATATTTTGCGTAATAAAATATTGTGTGAGTGTAATGCTAAAAATTTTATAAAATTTCATAACATAATTAAAGTTAATGGTGATTTAATTAAAACATTAAAATAACTAAAGATCATAATTTTTTTGATAAAGACATTAATCTATTTTGTTTCCATAAAAAAAAAAGTTATTGAAAAAAGGAATATTGCCCGGAACTTATTTGGATGAAAGTCAAACATTTTGCTTTTTATTTTAAAAAAAAATATAGTTTTTTTTCCTTATTCTTATTGTTTCAATAAATGCTTTGAGTGAACACACACTCAGCAAAATATATGTAAATATGTCCCCTCAATTTATTATTATTATAATTTTATTTATATTATAATCTCAATTTATATACATACTATACACATAAAAAACCATCCATGTTATAGTAATGTATATACTGAAAAGTACTGTATACTGGCAGTTCAATACACAATATGTATTCTATTCTAATCATTTTTTATCAACAAAATGTGAGCTATTGAATGCTATATATGTTGAATGCAAGGAAGACTTTGGAGCAAAATACAGCATAATTCACATTTCCACTGTACTAGACAAGTTATTACAACTTGATTTATAAGTAACAAGTTGCACTCACAATCGTGAAATTAATTATTGTTACTAATTATTTATTAGATGAGAGATTTTAATTTCTGTCTCAGATATAATCTTAAAATCTCAGTTAAAGATTAATACATCTGATTTTTTAATTATAAGTAATTACAGCATTTCATCGAGCTTCTTCCATGTGCAATTGCCTTTTTCAAATGACATCTACATTTCAAGAATGCATATAATAGAATGAAAATTTTAAGTATATCTAAAAAAAAAAAAGGTAAACTGTCTTAAAAAAATTATATCAATTTACTGAAACCAGAAATTGAATAATTTTAAAAAGCATGGTACTTGATTTATAAAAATTGTGCAGTCATAAGATACCATTATTCCCTATCATTTCTTGGATTATGTAAGAATATGCAAATATAAATTTAAATTTGATGTTGAAAGTGATTCTTCATGAAGAGAGAAAACATAATAAAAGAAAAATTAAGGGGGCAATTTTAATAAATAAAAATGAATATAATTAATAGAGAAGCTGCTAATGTTAAAATTCAGTATTTGTGGGATTTGAGTTTATGTCTTTTTCTTCCATTATGTTTTTTGAATTTAATGGCAGTTGAGGAGGATTAAGGAATTAACTGAAAGTACTTCTGCAGATTAAAAGACTATATAATAATTAATTACCATTATATTTATTATTTTTAATGTTATTTATAACTATTTGTATATTTCAAAGATATTAAATACACTTTATTTAATACTCAACATTAATAATAAAATAATAAGCAGCCTATTCAAAATGAGTATGACCTTTTCAACTACAAAAAAAAAAAAGGTTCTCATCTGATCCTTCGTGTCAGCCACGGGTGGCGCTATTTCTAGCTAAATTTCTAGAAATATGCCGTTTCCGCAGCCGCACCCAAGCCTTTAAGCATTCTTTCTAAAATAAATCCTAGAAAGATTGTTAACTCAGAGTTAAGTCTTGTTTCTACGCTAAAAGGTAGAATGTTAACTCGGAGTTAAGTCTTCTTTCTACGATAAAATCTAGAAAGTGTTAACTCAGTTTAGCGGCTAACGGTGTGGCTTTTTCCGATGCTAAAAGCAGAGGAAAATGCCGTAGTTGTTTGTCATACGAGGGTGTGTTAATTTGATCGTGTCAAAAGTATTTAAATTTTCATTGGGGCCTTTTTTTTAAGACGAATTGATGTACTGTTACCTTTTAACAATTTGAACAGTGTCATGATTGTTCCTCGTAAAGCTATAAGCCTCCTAAATTCTCGATTAGGGTGGGTTAGCGTAAAATTTTTAAACGATCACGTTTTAGCGAAAAATTTTCTGAGACCAAGAAGATGGCTAATTCAAACAACAAAAAAACTTGAAAAGAGATGGGAATTGCCAGACACGGAAGCCGGCGCTGGAATATTTCTACAGCAAAAAAAAAAAAACCATCCTGCTGCTGAAAGAAAAGATTGGATTGTGCGGCAAATATATGCAGATTTGAGGTCCAAAAACATCTTTCGACTTTCATTTGTAAGTCTCGTTGTGGCCGACGGAAATGTTCACTTCGTAAAGGCAAGCTTGTTTGAGGGATTCCAAATGGCCTTCGTCAAATGTCAAAAATAAAAGAAGTAACTTCAATTTTTATTTTAAACGTATATCCCTTCTTCTCACAATAATTGTTGTCGTCGGCAATCAAATGTCAAATAAAAGTAACTAAAATTTTTATTTAAACATAGCCCAAAAAACACTTCTTCTCCCAATAATTGTTGTCGTCGGCAATCAGACGGTCAAATCAAAGGAATGTCATTAATTATTCTTTAATTGTATAGGGAAAAAAACAAACCCTCCCACTAATTGTTGTCGGCAATCAAATGTAAACCAATCAAAGTAAGACCGTAAATTATTAGTTAAACATAACCCAAATTACTATTTGAACATACACCAAAAAAGACCCACTCTTGTCAATCAAAATTAAAAAAACAACAACTATTATTGCCCCATTGTCAAACCGAATATTATTTGGGAAAACCCAAATAATTTATAAACAAAAAAAAAAGAAAGTCAAATCAGTCGTCAATCAAATGGTAACCGATAAAAGTCATTTAAATTTTTGATTTAAACATACACACAAACAAAAAATAAAATGCAAAACCCTTTCTCCCAATAATTGTTGTCAGCAATCAAATGTCAAAAATAAAAGTAACGTACAATTATTCTTTAATCGTACACAAAAACACCCCTCCCACTAATTGTTGTCGGCAATCAAATGTAAAGTAATAAAAGTAAGGTAAATCAATTATTTTTTAAACGTAACCCAAATTACTATTTGAACATTCACCGAAAAAGACTCGCTCTTGTCAATAAAAATGAAAGAAACAACAACTATTATTGTCCCATTGTCAAAAAATATTAGGTTTTGTGGAAACCAAAACCATAATTTATAAACGAAAAAAATAAAAAGTAAAATCAGTTGTCAATCAAATGTAACCGATA
Organism: Epiperipatus broadwayi; assembly: GCA_028023455.1. Lineage (NCBI taxonomy): Eukaryota > Metazoa > Onychophora > Udeonychophora > Euonychophora > Peripatidae > Epiperipatus > Epiperipatus broadwayi. The sequence goes on from JAQFVV010000059.1 coordinate 4,271,302, forward strand.
AAAGTAACTTCAATTTTGATTTAAACATACACAAAAAACAACCCCTTTCTCCCAATAATTGTTGTTGGCAATCAAATGTAAAATAAAAGGAAGGTAAATTAGTATTTAATCATCACCCCAAAACACCCACCCCTCTCACTAATTATTGTCATCAATCAAATATACACCACCACTAAAACTAACGTAAACTACTATTCTTTAAACGGTTAACCCACCCCTTCTCCCAATAATTGTTGTCTACAATCGTACACACAAAAAAACACCCCTTCTCCCAATAATTAGTGTCGGCAATCAAATGTAAACCAATCAAAGTAAGATCGTAACTTATTATTTAAATGTAACCCAAATTACTATTTGAACCTACACCAAAAAACACCCTCTTGTCAATAAAAATTAAACAAACAACAACTATTATTGTCCCATTGTCAAAAATATTTATTTGTAGAACCAAAACCCTCATTTATAAACGAAAGGAAGTCAAATCGATTGTCAATCAAATGTAAACCGATAAAAGTAACGGTTTTAATTTTTATTTAAACATACACACACACGGAAAAAATTAAAACAATTCTCCCAATAATTGTTGTTGGCAATCAAATGTAAACCTATAAAAGTAACGTAAATTATTATTTAATCGTACACAAAAACACTCCTCCCACTAATTGTTGTCGGCAATCAAATGGAAACCTATCAAAGTAACGTCAATTATTATTTAAAGATCCATTCAAAAAACACCCGTTCTCTCTTAAATTTCTGCAATCCAATTTTACAAAAACAGTAATACTATTTAAAAAAAAAAAACACAAATTACTATTTGAACACACACCAAAAAAGACCCTCTTGTCAATAAAAATTAAAAAAAAAAAAACAACTATTATTATACCATCATCAAAAATATTATTTGGGAAAAATAATTCAGAAACGAAAGAAAGTAAACTTTGTAAACAAACAAACAAAAAAAAAAAGTCAATATTAATAGAGAATCGCTGGCCCGGGAACGTTATATTAATGTGTTTTTGATTAGAAATCGCGCCACCCGCGGCTGACATGAAGGATCAGATGAGAACCAAAAAAAAAAAAAGGAAAGAGAGGGAGTTAAAAGTTTTAAAATGAGCTATCTCTTCTACAAAACTAATGTTCTAATTCACCATAAAACACTCTTTTAGGAAGTCTTCCATTGTTCATTCATTTTACAGATCCAATCCAATGAAGGTGTGATTTTACAATTGTGGACTCAACAGTAACACATCTAGCAAGCTGAAGAACATATTGATTAGTTTTATGATCTTGCCATTATATTTTTAAAATTTTATAGAGCACCTCGATATAAAACTTTTTTAAAGCTTCTTCTATATTGTGTCAATATGATATCCAAGTTTCATTTCCTACAATAAATTTTAGGTAAAATATTATATTTATAAATAGGTAACATAGTTACAGTAGTTATTTTCTTGGGAAGAACTTATTTTAACTTGCTAAAAGCAACACACTGGAGTCTGTGTAAGACTTTGACATCTAAGTCCACATTTCTACTTACAAAATGGCCAAGATATTTAAACTGATTTACATTCTTTAGTTTATAAGCATCCAAACTAAAAGTCACTAATTTTTTTTTCATCATTGGCTGATAAGAAGAGTTTTTTGAACATTAATTAATAAACCAAGATCTTTAGAAGTTGCATGCAAAACCTTAAGAACATTCTATAAATTGTCTTTTGAACTGGAAAAAATGGCACAATCATTAGCATATTGTAAACTTAAAATCCAGGATACCGAAGTTCTTTTTTTCACTTTTAATCAATTCAAATTAAAAATTACCGATCAAATCTGTATAATATTTTGATCCTGGTTTGACTAAGCCATTATAAGCAATTCCAAAGATGACTGCTATAAAAATTGAAAACAATGTACACATTCTTGTCTAACAACAGTTTTCATTTCAAATGCCATAGATTTTCCACCTATAGTAATAACACTTCCTCTCACTCCATCATGTAGAACCTATATAAGATCAATACATTTTGGAGGACAACCAACTAATTTCAACAATGCCATATACAACTGTCTTGTTAACTGAATTAAATACTTGGACCAATCAATAAAAGCAATATATAAATCAGTCCTTTGTTCTTAACACTTTTCTTGCATTTACCTGGCAATAAAAATCAAATCTATAGCGCTTTTTTGATTCTGTAAAACCACACTAAATATCTGGTAACCATTCATTTATAACTGAAAACAATCTATTCATCAAAATTCTTGAAAGTACTTTTGCTGTAGTGGATAATAATGATAATCCACGAGAATTACTGCAATCATATCTATTCTCTTAGTTTTAAAAATGTAATAATAAAAACATCCTTAAGATCAGATGGCACAACTTCATAAATTCAAATATTCCTTAAAAATTCTAATATTTTTAAGCTAACATATATCATCACTATATTTTAAGACTTCACAACATTTCATCACAACCCACAGCCTTTCCATTTTTAAGATTATAAGGAACTGTTTTGATGTCATTAAGTTGGATATCTTTATCCAAATCTAAACGAGTAGTTAAAATAGATAAACCACTAAATGTTATCAGGTCAATTCTTACATTCAAAAGATGATCAACCTGCTCAAAATATCCGTTACCATCATTGTTGGGTTTAATAGGATTGTGACACTATTTCTCAGGTCCATATGTTGCTTTCAATGCATGAAACAAAAAAAATATCTAGAATGACAACTATTAGTGAATGTTTGTATCTTTCTTACAGTTTTAATCCACCAATCTGTGACTTCAGATCTTAATATTTATTATGAAGTAAATCCCTAATAAATAAGATCACAGTCAAAAAACTAGTCATGATTTTTCTTTTTAATTAATCCAAGAATAGATTTGTATCTTTTAAAAAAATTCCTTAAGAGAATTCCATGCTTCAGTAATATGATAGTTCTGAAGATCTAAATTAGCCATTTTAGTGTTAAATAACTGTTGAAATTTAGAATGCAAAGTAGATTCTTCTAAAGAATGAAGAACAATTTTCTTGTGAATATGACTGGGATAATCCCTATTTTTTAATGCAACTATCATTTTAATCTCAGAATATATATGATCTGTCAAGCAATCAGAGCTTATAAATGCTCGTATGACATGATATTGATTCCTAATTATAATTTATTAAATGCCATTGTTTTGTACATGGATGAATCCATGTTCCTTTACAGTGGTTTTTTGCCTAAAGAAAATGTTTATGAAAGTCAATCCATGCATTGCGCATAAATTAAATAATAAACCATTTAAATTTACAGCTCCCATACCATTATCTCTATTAACTTTTGGCCAAAGTCTATTTATACCAACACATGCATTAAAGGCTCCAAGAAGAAAAATGATTTGTTAATGTACTGCTATAATAATATTATCCAATAAATAATAAAAGCTTTTCCTTTCAGAATCTAAGGTTATAGCATAGGCACTAATAAAATGATCACGAGTCCCATAACACAAGATGAACTTTAAGATCATTAGCCCTTCTTTGATACAACCAGGAATTCTAGCAATAAAAAACACTAAATTAGATTTTAAAGCAAATCCAACACCATATATTCTTTTTTTAGTCACTGATCTGCTTTTATACAAAAACTTGTATCCATCCATCTGTTCTAGTAAACTTCCTTCCTCTAGGAGATGAGTTTTGATAAGAGCAATTACAGCAATCTTGATAGTTCCTTAGCCACAATTGCAGTCTTCCATTCTTGTCTTGAAGTGTTTGTATCAAGGAAAGTTTGTATATTCCATGTAGATTTATAATGCTTGCCTTTAATACTATTACTGCCTCTTGCTTTACTACTACTATAATAATCCAAAACTGAAACAAAATAGTCTAAAGATTAGAAAAAATTATCAAAGCAATTACCTTTTTTTAAATCCAAGTCTCTTTCTAATACATACTGGAAAAAAGTTTATTCCTTGTTATTTCTTTAGATTTTTTGTTATAATTGTTTTAACTGGACATTTTTCTTAGTTAATTCTTCCTATAAAGACAGCAGTGATATTAATTTCTATCATAATATATGTAAGTTCTAATATTGCTAAATATTATAGGTAAATTTTCTGGATTTTCAAATTATCATGTAGCTATTTACATGTTTAAGATGTATATTATATTCTTCAGCTGTTTTTATTAAATGTTTAAATGAAATAAAAATGGTTTTCTCTTGAAGGCTGCTTTAAATGATTTGGAAAGGTAATTAGCAATAATTCAAAATGTTTTAGCCAATCATCTTCATTGAAAGATATTGCCTATTAACTAAAATATTATAGAACAACATATAACTTAGCTTAACATGCTTTGAGTTGATAAAAGTTCTAGTAAAAACTTACTTAAAATAAGTACCATAAAAATTATCTCTTAATTTTCAATCTGAAAGTAACTAATATATTGCTAAATTTAAAAACAAATTAATAATAAGAAAATTATAGGATTGTTATTAAACAGCAAAACTGCCATTATTCTTTAATTACCTGTACCTTTCAAATTTGATAACTGACTCCTTGTCATAAGATTTTCTAATTAGCAAGAGACAAACAAATTTTAAAGTTGACATTATTAAAAAACAAAATCTGTTTATATTTTTAAAAATCAAAATTAAAATGTTAAAAATAAAAGAAACAATTCCTTTCACATTTTTTTTTTATATATAAGTAAAATGCATTTTTCTTTTTTTTTCCAGTTATTCTAAAAAAATAAAGAATTTAATTTCATTGTACAAAAAAATGATTTTTAAATGTTTATAATGCTTTCATTTACATATTATCATATATAAAAATAAGAATAATATAATGGTAACTCACTATTATATATAGCAGGGGTGGCCAACTTTTGTATTCATAAGATCTATTTTTTATTTTAAAAATATATTACAATCGACTTGTTGCCATAGATGTAGTCTAAGTGGAGGGAGGTGTGAAATACATACTATTTTTATATATCTACCTAGTAAAAAATAACAATTATTTAACGGGCCAAAAAACTCATGTCAAAGGGAATTAAAGCAACATGAGTAATTATTAACAGTATTTATTAATTCAAATAGCTACATTAAGTCAAGATTAAAAATATTATTTTCAATAATGATATGACTTAGTGGACTTCACCTATCTAGAATTGGGAAAAAAATTAGAACAAAAACAAAAATGACAAAAAAAACTTGAAAATCTCATTACCTGACAGCTCTTGCCAGATTGGCCTCGTGATTGACCAAAATTGGCTTTGCGATCAACCGGTGGATCATGATCGACTTGTTGGCCACTCCTGATATATAGTATTTAAATCCACAAAAGTATTTTTGGTTAATCCCTTAACTCTCCTCAATGGCTGTTAAATTCAAAAAACATACCAGAAGCAAACATCATCAACTTAAATCCCATGAATCCTGAATTTTAATGTTAGCAGCTTGTCTATTAATTATATTCATTTTAATTCTATTTATTAAAATTGCCTCCTTAATTTTTCTCTTATGGTTTCTCTCTTCATGAAGAATCTTAATCTTTTCAATATCAAAGTTAAATTTATATTTATATGATCTTTCATGATCCAAAATACTGAAACAGCCATTAAATCACTATTATTTTTACTTTTCACATGATTGTATAACATTTCATGCTCCTTTAATCTTTTTTCAATACTGCTATGTATGATAACATATATCTACAAAAAAATTGATATATATTACTTTTCTGCTTGATGGATATATTTTTAGAATTATTCACTAATTTATTAACATTATTTGTAACACAAAATGAAACATTAAACATATTCTTATACACATCTTCACTTGAGCATTTGAAATATATGGGATATCCATTTTTTCTTAATATTTATTATGAAGCACTATATTTATTAAATCACTAATAAGACCGTAGTCAGAAAACCAGTCATGATTCCTTTTAGTTAACCCAAGAATAGATTTGTATCTTCAGTTTTCTTGGATCATGAAAGGATATGAAGAGAGAAACCATAATAAAAGAAAAATTAAGGAGGCAATTTTAATAAATAGAAATAAAATGAATATAATTAATAGACAAGCTGCTAACATTAAAATTCGGGATTCATGGGATTTGAGTTGATAACGTGTTTGCTTCCACTGTTTTTTGAGTTTAACGGCAGTTGAGGAGGGTTAAGGAATTAACCGAAAGTATTTCTGCAGATTTAAAGACTATATAATAGTTAATTACCATTATATTTATTAGTTTTATTGTTATTACAATAGTTTTTAATTAATGGACATTTTATTTGTAATATATATACTGTAGTAGATGTTTAATTACCCTTAAGTACTATAATACAAATATTAACATTTTTTCTTGGCTTATTATTAAAAGATATTATTATTTAAGTTTTATACCTTGTAAAACAATTTTTATAATTCCAAAATGCCATCTTGTATATTATAGCTTTTTAGAATTTTTGTATCAATTTTAAAACTCACGGATTCCTATTGAATGTTAAATGTACACATTTGTATGAAGTTAAATTTTAAAAGGAACAATATGTTGTAAAAACAGTAATCTGTTAAACAATTGAACAAATTATCTAAAATAATATTAATATAGCAATATTCATACTAATTTATATGTAGTATTAAAGTGATTTATAGTAGTAACAATTTTCTTTATATTTTAATGTGGGTGCATGAATGTTTATTTTGTTTCTTTAATCTATTTTAAAATATTTAGGTAATGTTATTATTTTAATACAATGCAATCTATGGTGAAAACAATAGTAAATAAAGTAAAATGATTGATTTTAATATTTGCAATGTAAATATATTTTTTTAATATATTATAATCTGTAATTTAATTTTGTTGACATATGTAGTATTTTATTTAAATATGGTCTTAAAATATTTGTAATTTTAAAATAATTTTATTATGATGGATGCTAGATTTTTTTCAAAGACTTTATTATCATTTGCAGATTGCGTCAATAAAAACTATAGGAAATTCTGACATAAAAAAGTAAAAGATTTAATAAATTTGAGTGATGATGATAATGAAATCAATCATAAGATATAAACCTGTAGATAGGCACGAGAGAAATCTTTCTCTTTCCTTGCTATTTGTTTGCTGGTTAAATTACTAATAATTGAAAGGTTGCTAGTCTTTCACATGCGCCTACTGTTGTCTCTCAGACAGCCAATCAGATTTTAAACAGCTGTCTTAAGAACAATCAGGCCTTGATACATGACAGAGATGCCAATATTTAAAATTAGCCACCATAGTTGCTTTGAACATGAAAGGATAGAATTTTTACAAATCATTTGCCCTTTGGGAAAATGCATCTTATGAAATTGTCAAAATGAATAACACATATGGAACATCATAATAAGTTTAAAATGTATAGATAAACAGAAGTAAAATATTTTTCTTGAATTTAGAAAAAATCTGGTAAACTAATTGAAGAATACTATTATTCTCATTATTCATCTGCAAAAGTATGGAAATAAATACTTACAAAAGATTTATTGCACAAACTTGTAAACTGGATATCTTGTTCGATAAAGTATTTCAAAATTAATGGAACTTTTAAAATATTTTCGCAAGAAAAATGTCCATCTTTATAAAATTTACCTCCAGGAAAAGCTGTTAATTATCTACTAAAACACATTTAGAAATGGAGAAAAACAACTTGTTTTGACTTTAATTACTATCGCTATTACTGCACTAATGAATTTATTCAAAAGGATAAAATATCATTTTAATTACTTAAAAGGATAAGTCCTTACAACAATCTTTGGGATTTCCATAATAGAAGTGCCAAAGAATTTAAATCAATTTTACATCACTTTAAAATTTATGCTTAAATGGAATTATGTAATTCTTCATGAGATTAAAAGAATTTTGAAAGAATTTTTAGTAGTAGGATATTTTTTTAAATTTATTATTATAATTGTCTATTTTCTTTGCTCTTGGTAAAAATAAAGCTCTCATAATAAGAAAACCAGGATCAAACATGGATGTATAGGCAGTCATTTTTTAAATTATATAATTATAGGTTAAGACTGATGCAATATGCATGTGTTGTATTGGAGAGAGGTTGCTAGTAAAATTATTAGAATATTTAAAGTATATTTACTTTATATACATTCTATGTTTTATTGACCTTTTGAAGAATTCCCTTCATGTGAAAAATATTGAGATTACCCTTATGTTTTATTGTTATAGGTATATTAGATGTTTTTATGAACAATTATACATATACTATGATATTGTTGTTTAGTAATGAGAAACTCCTAACAACTTGCAGTGTATATATATTGAGAATACTTTAGTTTCCATGGTCATAAAGATTGGATGTATTATTGTATAATCACATAATTGAAGAAACTGCCTCATGATTTGTAGTTCTAACTTGTGGAAGGCAGATAATTTATAATGCCATGTATATTCGTATAGTTTTTTTTTTTTTTCTGTATATTGTATGTATAGGACAAATATTTTATCCTTGCAAAGAGTTACCTAAAAGAGATGCATGTTTTGAGAGACTGAAAGTATGATAATAAATAAAGATCATATAAAGCATTGTTGTCTATTAATTATTTAATACTAGTATGTACAAGATTCAATGAACTGCCTATCCAACAGCACATAGAGATACATGTATGTATATTTTTTAGCATAGTTTAAATGTAAATAAAATGTCGACATTTAAAAAGTTTATTCAAAAGTTATAGGTTATGTAATTTATTGAGAACTTAATTTATTATTATTATATTCCTACTTTTGTTAATAAACTGATTTTATATTTATTAAATTATTTTGATGTTTCCATATTTTATACTTTCACACTAATCTTCTAATTGGTAGTCTATGATCACATGATATTATTTTATTATGTTTATTTAAAGGCACATTAAATTTTAAAAGAACATTCTTGATATTAGCCATTCATATTAGCATATAAATGTTAATGCTTAATTACTGTTGGATATAGTTTGGATACAATAAGATTCCCTTTGTTATTCAACCATATCGATTATACAGTTTACAATCAAATAATTAAACTTAAATAATCTTATTTATTATATTCGAATATTTAAACCCAGAAATAACAACAATTTGATTTATATTATTATTGTTAGATTTATTTATTACTCTGCACATTATGCATTTATTACTATAACCCTGAAATATTATTAGTAGACATTCACACTGTTTCTAAATATTTAAAGAAGATATAAATATTGGATTACTTTAAGAGAGGGATTTGCTTACTGCTGGTTGAGATAAGATTTTGGTTAAAAACCATCTCATCAGTTACAATATATATATATATCAACCTGCTATCCCTATAAGACAAAATAATTTAAAATTGCTAATATCAACAAGTGATATTATGGCTATGAAATCAGAATGCCACAGTATATTATGACACTGTTTGATGGAGAGATTAGTTTTATGTATAAAATAATAATAAATAAGTCGAAATAGGAAAATGTAAACATAAGGGTTTAATTTTTTTGTTTTATTCAAAGCATTTCCCAATCCTATTGTTATGCTCTATCAAATATTTTTTGTCTGCATTCTATTTTACAGTAGTTTAATAATAACCCAAGATTTATTAATAGTCATTGTTTAATATTCCTATTTCTAATAAATTTCTAGAGAGCATTTGATTGAAAAGAAGTATACAAATGAATCAATTTAAACATGCAACAGGAAACATATATTTTTATCTCTCACTAAAGTTATGCTACATAGAGTAAACTTTAGAACCAAAATGATGATGCTCTCCGATCTAGGCCAACTAGCTTGTACTATTACGTTTTTTAATTTGGCTGAGAGGTTGAGTGTAAAACAGAAAAAAATAAAAGATGATAGAGAAAAGCATTAGATCCAAAAAATTCAATTGCACTGCTTTCAAAACCAAAAGCTTCTCACTGATGAAAGCCACAAGTTAGAAACTAGGTGGGCATATGGCATAAACAGAAGTGGATAGGGACTTATTAAGTACTAACATCTTAATTACTATGGCATTTTGTGAGAGAGAAAACATTTGCTTGGTTTTAAAACATATATAAAATTACATAATATTTGTTGGAAAAAAACCATAAGTGAATTCAAACATGCATCAGAAACCATACATACAATTACATAATACTGTCAATATTGAAAAAATTATTTTTAAAAAAAATTAATAAGTAAAAAGAAAAATATTTATTATAATTTACTGATATTAATTAATGAAACAATGTATTTATTTATTGGTGAACAACAACCAAATCTATGTTGATTTCTTAAAACAGGCAAAATTCTCCATATAGTAGTGCCATTCAGTGCAAGCCAGAGTAATCATTGGATGCTAAAAGGCTCGTGCATAAAATCCCTATCTAGTGCCTACTCATCCAATATCCTCAACTTGTGGCTTTCATTAGTGAGGAACCTTGGATCTGAGAGCACTGCACCTAGATATTAGGATCTAATGCAACCCTCCAGCAGCCACCTACTTCACTACAAAACTATGAGTCTAAAATTGAAAACAATATTTTCAATCCAAGTTTATTAGTCTACATAGTCATAAAAGTGCAGTGCTCTCAGATCTAAGGCTCCACACTGATGAAAGCCATAAGCTAGAAACTAGTCTGGGGATATTGGATGAGTAGGAGCTAGATAGGGATTTTATGCACAAGCCTTCTGGCATCCATTGATCACTCTGGTTACACTGAGTGGCACTACTATATGGAGAATTTTGCCTGTTTTAACAGATTGAGCAAGCATAGGAAATAATGACTGTGTGATGTGTATGTTGATTTCTGTTAACTGAAATATTTTTTAATTTTTTTTACTATTATAAAGAATATTGAATTGCCACATAGGTTGTTAGAGAGACGCAGAAAAAAAGTTGACATTTGTTATGGACACTAAAATAATTGATATAAAAAAATACAATTTGTTTTGATTTGAGAAATTATAAAAATCATATATAAAATTTGTTATCCTTTTTATTCTTGTTTGTAATCAATTGTCAAAAATGTTTCGAACAGTGGCTAAAGAAAAGATTTATTATATGTACTTATTTTTATTAAATGTAGCTGAGCATGCTTTCGGCTTATAAAACAGATTCATACAGCACTCAACCAATTGATTAAAAAATCATGTATGCATAAAGACTACTATTATTCCAAAGTGAACAAATATGAATCTTTCTATTATTCAAATTTTTGTATTTAAATCTGTATGATGCATAAATATTTGCAAAGCATATTGATTCTCCCCTGTATGACATATATAAAGCAAAGGCACAATTCTATACTAAAAATTCATTTTTAGCACAAATAAAACAAAAAATATAGTGGCAGTTTTTAATGTCAGTCATTATTATATCACTAAAACAAAAAATATAGTGGCAGTTTTTAATGTCAGTCATTATTATATCACCCAAAACTAAAGGAAAATCCAAATCTTTGGGATATAGTAATGGTATAACATTTTGATAACAGAAGTGGCACTTATTGGCCAATAAAATAATTTGATTATATACCTAAAAGTTATTTTTAAAAACAGGAAAAAAAATTACTGTGACAGCTCAGTCACAATCACAGCATCTGAGAATAAAAGAAAAGAAATGTGATCAGAATATAATAATAGTAAGACCGTTTTGTCAAAAGTTATTATGAAATGTGAGCAATATGGATTAATTTGCAATTGTCTGATATCCAAAAACTCAAACATTGTGATTTGAAAGTAAAAGTTAATTTTCAAGAACAAATAGACACAGAAAAAGAAAAACTGTCAAGGGTTAGTGGCCTAGTGATTAGCATAGCTGCCTTCCAAGCAGCTGGCCCGGGTTAGCTTCCCGGTCAAAACATTTGACATATGGGGGAAAAAAAAAGAAAAACTGGTAGATGAGTGCATGTGCTCAGAATAGTTCCTATTTTATAAAAAAAAAATTTAATTGTTAAAAAATCATGTCGGGTTATTTCTTATTATTTTCGACTGTTATCAAAATATAAAAGCTGAAGTTTGTGATTCTATACTAGGTGCTTATCTTCAAAATGCCAACAGAAATGTTTATATAATTTTTACAAAAATAAAGTAAAAAAAGAAAATCAACACCACAATTTCTATTAAGAATTTTTTACAAAATATAATACAGAGATCATACCAATAGCTCAAAGAAGCTCTTAACTGATAAGTGCGGTAAGAGAAAATATTTTAAATCTCTATCCAAAATATTCATATCCCCAGTCCAATTGGTTTCGAGCTTATGGCTCACGTCAGTGCAGAGCTAGAACATTCAGACATTAGATTTAAAATATCAACTCAAAACCTAGCATTTATTTTATACGTAATATTTAAGTAGAAACTCTGAAGTTATCGGATATGAAAATGTCTTTTACTCCAGCTATCTAACTTAAATAGCTATATGGGACTGAACCCAATTCAGATCTACTATATATTAATAGCCTCAGCATAGCCAAAGCCATAAAGGTAAAATTATAATTATCAATAAAGCAATTCTTATATAATGTGACATTGCTTTTATAAGCTTGTATTTACAAAAAAGTAATACAGAGAGCGTACCAATAGCTCAAACAAGCTCTTAATTGATAAGTGCGGTAAAAGAAAATATTTAAAATCTCTATCTGAAATACTCTTATCCCCAGACCAATTGGTTTGAGCTTATGGGCTGAGGATAAGAGTATTTCGGATAAAGATTTTCTCAATTAAAAGCTTGCTTGAGCTATTGGTACGGTCTCTGTATTACATTTTTATAAATACAAGCTTATAAAAGTAATGTCATGTTATATATGACTTGCTTTATTAATATTTACAAAATATAAATACAAAATTTCTTTGTAATCAAATACATGTAAATAGGTAATGACTTTTTTTCTTCCTATTTACATAATTATTTTTAAACAATAAATTGAGGAACAAACATAGTAATTCTTTTTTAATACAGATAATTTTTACTACAGTATCAAATTTCTGCCACTTAATAATATAAAATTACTCCACAATCAAGCAAATATAATTAATAAATTAAAATATACTTGTTTTATTTTTTATTAAATTTTTTGAAGAAATATTATGTCTAATTTTTAATTTTTTTCCATTTTACCATTATAATTATAGGTATGCATTTGAGTGACTTCATTCATTTCCATCAATTTTCTAAATCTTCAAAAGAGTTTTGGACCAAGGGTTTCACAAATAATGCAGAGTACAATATATATTAGTGGCAAATCAATCTCCTAAAGTGAGGGAGAAAAAAAAAATCATACAGATTGCATCATTTAATACTCGGAGACTTCTCTGCATAAAATATTCATTCTTGAAATATCCAATTTTAAGAAAAGAAATTAAATGCAGCATCTATAAATGTAGCGTTGAATACATGTCTACCAGTTGAATTGCATATATAATAATTTTCATTCCAACTATTTTAGTTACATCACACTAAAGAAAAATGGAGGACTAGATTTAGGACTGTAATAGTTTAGTTCGAAAAAGAGGATAAAAATATAAAATAAGTCATTTTAACTTTAAAAAAATGTATATAATTTTAAAATTTTAGTTAGTTATTTTATTAAAAAGAATTTATGTTACTTGTCTTCAAATTAGATTGCTAAAAAGCATGATAATGTTTAGTTTTAACAAAAGTTGTAAAGAGTTTGCTGGTTGATAACGAGACTTTTTTGTTTATTGTTTATAGCTAAATGCCTACATAATTAGTAAAAAAAATGAATGAAATAAAAAAATATTAAAAGCTGGAAAAAAATTATTATACATGCTTGGGAATCTCTTTCAATGTGCTTAAAGTCAGCTTCCAATTCCGGACCAGGAAAATAACTGACAACAAACTGGAGATAAATTGTTTTATTTTTAATTTCAGGAAAAGAAAGCGTAAAATATAAATTTTTATATTTCAAGTACATTTTTGGTTTTATTTAATGATATTTTTAATAACAAATATATATATATTATTTTTATAATTATTAACATTTTTGAAGCATCTGAAAAAACAATTGGGTGGTGGAAAAAAAAATCTTCACATAAATAAAGGCACAGAATTGTTTAGTTGATGTTTTTTTTTAATTTTTCAAGATAGTTTTAATAATTATTAATTTTATTTTTGCTATTTTTATTCATCTTAAAACTATTTTTAACTATAACTATGATAAAAATAATTTCATTTTGCTAAAAACCACTATTCAAACTAAAGGATACATGTATAAAAAATACTATCAAACATTCTTAGCCTAGACTTAGTTGCATTTAATACTGTAGATGAGAGTTATGCCCAATTTAGAGTGCGCGACATTTTGTCACGATCAAATTTTAGTACTCCTTAGCCCCAAAATTACACCTCAAAATCACCGAACAAGGGATATACTTTTTGTGTGCAGAAAGAAGAGAAGATATGGAAGTTATGCTGAGGACATGTACAAGGGTGGGTAAAGAGATGGGGATTAAATTTAGTGAAGAAAAATCAAATACAATGATGGTTAATACTGGGGAAAGAGAAGATGTAGAATTTTTATTGGGAGATATTAAGTTAAGTGTGGTGAATAGATATAGTTATTTGGGAATTATTTTAAGTAATCAGAAAAATTGTTTGGATGAATGGGAGAAAAAATTGATAAATAAAGCAAAGAAAAGAAAGGGATTGATAAAGAAATTAACAATGTTTTCATATAATAAATATGATGTAGCTAGAATTATATGGAAGGGAGTTGCTGTAGCAAGGTTAACATATGGTAATGATGCATCATGTGTTAGTAAAGGGGTATTAGATTACTTAGAAAAAGTACCAAGGGAAGTGGGAAGGCATGCATTGGATGCAGATGTATGAACAGCAAGGGAGGCAATTCATGGAGAAATGGGATAGTCAAGTTTTTATATGAGAGATGCAAAAAGTAAAATGAAAATGTTTGGTAGATTGCAGTTTATAAATAGTAAAAGAATAGCTAAAATAGTATTTAATTGGGTTACGAGTAAAGGGCAGGCAACAAGATGGGTGAGAAAGGTAATGCGGTATGCAAAAGATTTGGATAAAGAATTTATATCAGTATATTTGTACAAAAGATGGGATGATTGTGTTAGGAGGATTGTTGAGTGCTATAGTGGTAAGGAATGGGATAAAAGAATAAATTTATTAATAAAGAATAGAGAGTTCGAGAGATGGAGAACTAGTATGGAGAGTAAAAAGAGTTTAAATATATACAGAAATAAACAGAATATTAGGTGCGAGTTAATATATGATAATAGTAAGGAAAGTAGTTTATTGTTTAAGGCTCAAATGGGATCTTTAGCGACAAGAGAATATACATGTAAATGGAAAAATATGGGTGATTTAGTCTGTAAATTGTATAAGGAAGGAATAGAAAATATTAGACATCTGTTAATTGAATGTAAATGCTTGAAAACAGAAAGGGTACATATAATGAAGTTATGGAAGAATAAATATGAAAAAAGTGATTATACAGAAAGTGGGTTTGGGAAAAGATAAGGGGGATTTAGATATAAAGACCATAGAGTTGACAAAGATTATGTTATGGAAATGGGAGAGCAGAATATGGGAAAACTTAGAGTGGGGAATGGAAAATAAAGTAGCTAACAGGTTTCTCTGGGCATAATTGCTGCGAGATTCTTGACTTCATTTAAGGAGAAGCCACAGTACATCACATCACATCACCAGACAGTGGGATACGCTCAACAATCATTGTATTTTATTTATATATGAATGTCTAACTTAAGGTATCGCAGCTGCCATGCAAGCAAGTAATTGGTTGCAGACGGTTGTGGGTTCACGTCCCGGCCGATGCTATGACATATGAAAAAAAAAAAAAATGCAATATATAAAGGACATGATTGGACTAACAAAAAAAAATTAAATAAGACTTAGAAATTTTAAATAACAGAATTAAACAAACAGCAGTTTTATTTTGAATTATGATTTATTTTTTCATATAACTATTATAATTATACCCAAGTATTTCTTTTTCTTTCTTTACACTTCTTATTCTCATTTCAACCCTTTCACTTCCTATTCTATCAATCTTATTGCTAGTTTAACGAAATGTTTTCTAAGGAACACGCGCCTACACTTAATACAAGAATATTGACAATCCTTAATATTCACGGGGACTAAAATCAAAAAATGTACTTAAAGGCGGCTTATTATAAGAATGTGTTTAATAACACATTCAAACCCTCTCCAGCAAACGTTAAACCCGATTTTGAAAATGCTACTCTTTCCAATTTCTTTTTATTGATCTGAACACAAGGGTATAATTATTTTTCTGGCTATATATCGTTACTGTTAGATTAATTAAGAAAAGCAAACATACTGAAATATTAATTATTTGCATTAACATAAAATAAATAATCAAAAAAATTAAAACATCCCCTTCTATTGTTGAAACTTTTTTTTTACTGAGGGTATAGTGAAGGCATTTCACCACTCTATTGCACTATTATAGTTTATATATAATCAAGAATCCTGCTTGTAAACAAAAAAATTCTCAAGACCACATATACTAAAATGGTGATCCACTATCTTGGAGATGTTAAAAAGATGAATATATGAAATCTCTAGCTGAAATTAAACCTGAATTCATGGTTTTCCATGAATTGTGGCAAAGAAGAGAATGATATTCTCTTATTCTTCTCTTTTATTTTCTTTGCATATCTTCATATATTCATATATATATATATTGCTTATAATACTTCTTTCATATACACTTCAATGCAAACAAATTTTCTTAAAAAACTTCTTTATTTTCCTTACAGTTTCGACTGTCCAGCAGTCTTCATCAGAGCTTTATCAAACCTCCTCTGTAAGAAAAATAAAGAAGTTTTTTAAGAAAATTTGTTTACATTGAAGTGTATATGAAAGAAGTATTATAAGCAATATATATATATATATATATGAAAGAAGAGAATGCTGAGAGATACACAAACTTATTACAAAATAAATTAATAGAGCCAGGTAATAACAAAAATGCCAATGTGTACATGTGAATGCATATATTTAATATAGTCATTTTAAAAATCTTTACACATTACATGTATATCAGTTGATATAAATTATAATAACCACTTAACTAAATAACAATTATTAAATATATCATGCTAAGAATATATAATAACACTTACAGGAAAGTAAACTTTAAATATGCAACCAAAATAATAATTCGCAAGTTAGACTTATTAAAGACAGTTTAATAAACCTGCAAAGGATGTCCTTTCATGTATCAATGCTAATTTATAAGTTAACACAAAAAAATATTCTTTATTTAACTTCCATGTAGATATTAACTTGTGAATTATTATATGGTATGGGCAGTCAGCTTATTTCTGCATAAATATTATATATTCTCAGTACTATATATTTATTTTTTTCTTCATATCTCTATATTACCTACTATAATCTTTAGTAACGAATAGATGCCAGATGATAAATCCCTATACAGTGCTGTCCTACCCAATAATCCCAAACTAGATTCAAACTTATGTTTAAGTACATTGAAATCGTGTGATATTTTATTGGTTTTAACTACGTATTTAACAGCTATTAATCCCCACTAAGATAAGGTTTAATTTTTTTAAATTAAATTTAAAAAATTATGAAACTGAGGATTCTTCGAAGATTTATTAAAATAACTCTACTAAGTCTAACTTGTGAATTACTATTATGGAATGTGACTTCTGACTTTACTTCTCTATAAATGATATCTGTGTGTGTACGAGTGTTTGAATGTGCATGTATATCCCAAATATTGATAATATTTCATTGCGTTAAAAATAATTATTTTTCACTTTATACAAAGGTGAAGATTTTATAAGCGTATTTAAAAAATAAAATGCCAAGTTTTTTTATTATGATTATTTTGTCATTTTAAAACAAATTAATAAATTGTGCCATAATCTAAAAATTTAACCTGCAGAGTATAAAGCAGAAGAAATATAAGCAAACCTGGACCACTTGCAAAAGACTGCAGGATTCCATTGTTTTCTGATGCCGCTACAAGACATTTATTATGTGAATTTATTTCATGCTTTTGGCATGCATTATTTGCATTAAAAACAACAGGCTTATTAGATGATTTCACATACTGCGTGCTGCTATAATTAGTTGAGGAAAGTTGAAGAGGAGCAGAGAATGCCCCTTTCTTTTTACCATAAATAGCGAGAGATCGCCGCTGGAACTCTTCTTCTCTGGAAAACTTCATTTCAAACATAACATGCCGGCCACTGTTGCTCGATGATGATGACTGACTATCTGATCGACTATGGTGACCACTCTTGCCCAACAACTGCTTAACAGGGGATAAACTAACATGTTCCGCCATTTCACCATTAGGGGAGGATATTACTTCTATATCAGAAGATGTATTGGTTTCTATTTCATCACTTGATGTGTGCCCACTATTCTCGGATTCAATTTTAACTATATCTGATTTTTCAGAAGATCCTGTTGTTTCCACTTCACGTTCTTCTATTTTATCATCTGTATCACCAATAGCATCTTCTAGAAGATGAGAAACATAGGAACTAGAATTGCTCAATGTACTAGAAGCTATACTCTCAACCATCCGTGTTTCTAAACTGCTATCTTTCAATGACATCTGAGGCTCTGTTGATTCTGTGGTTCGACATTCATTTGCAGTGTCATGCAAAGTTAAAGTATTTACATTTTCATTGATAATTATTAGTTCAGTTTTTGAAAGATTTTCTCTACTATTCTCAGTGTTCACAGAAGAATCTATCTCATGCTCTATATCAATAACAGCATGGTTTTCTAGGGGTAAAAACATGCTATTTTCAATTACTGTTGAGTCTAAATTCCCTGAATGTTCAAGGCTACAGGAAGATAATGTCGAACTTTCAGCTGAAGGCGTTTGATCACTATCTATTAGATTTTCTTCAGGACTCTTAAAATAACCTTCCATTGATTCAGTAATGAGTAAACTTTCACATTCCCATCCCTTTTGACTCTGCATCATGGATGGCTCTAGAAAAGTTTTAGAGGATGTTAGACTTTCAGAAACATTTTGTGTTGGTTCTTTTCTATTTAATTCAGTCACTGAATCTTGCCGACTATCAGCTAATGTTATTTCTACAGGATTTTCACATTCAACTTCTGCAAGAGAAAGTATTTGTTCTGAATATTCAACAGGATCTTCATTTTTTTCTAAAAGTTCTGATTTTTGAACTTCCTGTGGATTCCCTATAGTTTTAGGTGGCTCAGTGAATTGAGAAATTGTCTGTATGTCTTCTTCAGGATCAGCAGAGGAAACATTTTCTGCTACATTAATTGGTGACACTTGTATATTTACTGTATCAAAAAATGAACTCCAAATTCCACCTCCTGCTGTAGTGAGATGAGTTAGAGTTTTGCTTGATGGAGTTGAAGGTTCTTTGACTTGAATTTCAGGGGATGATGGGGTTGACCCAATTTTAGATGACTCTTTCAAACCAAAAGATGCAAAAAAGTTATCACTTTCATCTGAAAAAGAAAAAAAGAATATATAAAAATGATTTATTTAAAAATATATAAATACATATTATTTCTATTCATATATCTATAGCTAAACATATTATTATTAGCAGCAGCTAACTGTAGTTCCAAAGACCTGAGTTTTGATTATTATCAAATTAATTTTTTGAAGTTCTCACATGTCTATAATGTCCCAAGCAAGCATCTAAAAAATTTATATACAAATTCAGTTCTACAAACATTCACACATTAATATGGCCATTCTAAATCTCACAAAAAAGAGAAAGAACAACAAAAAGTTAGAAGATGAGTCCTATAGTAAACTAATAAACACAATACAGCCACATACATTACAAACTGATCTTGTGATGCCAAAACCTCTACATCTTTTAGAATTACAGTTCTCTATTATATTCTAACCAGAACCATAACATCTTATTGATAACAACCTGCATTGTATCCTCTAAATTTACCATAGACATTATATACAGGTACAGAGTTGTGAAATCTGAGTCATTGAGAAATTACAGGTCATTGAAATACAAGTTAGAAGAAAATATATAATGGTCCCAACTCCTCATATTAGTAAATTTTATAAAAATCAAAACAGTGCTCAAAATAATTGAAAGCTGTAATAAAACTGAATAAATACTATATTTGGATGTAGCATAAAATATAAACTACACAGTTAATTTTGTGTAAAAATCAATGCCCAAAATTATATTAGTTCATAAGAATCAGCACAAAAATGTGAGGAAAACTCTTAAGATAACAATGGTTTCTTTTTGTTTTGAATCTGATGTCCTAGCTTCTCACTGAAAAGAGCCTTACCTCAAAACCGGTCTGGGGACAGGGACAATCATAAATAAAGATTTGAATGCTTTCTCTTATAGCATTTATCATAAAAATAAATAAATAAAAAATAATAAAATAAGCTTGTTTAGAAATATTTGCTCTTTATTATATATACATGTGTTTATTATGTTAACAGTGTAATAAAAAGCAGGGTCAAGAGTAGTGACCAGATTCAAGAATTTTGAATGCAAACTCCACAAGTTTGGAAAGTGTAATGCATATATATATATATATCATATATAATAACACAGCAAAGGTACATCCACTTTTTCTTTTAAAATATATATGTTCTACAATAATATCAACAAATAAAAAATCCTTCTCCTTTTTTCTTTTCAAAAACTTTATTTTTTATCTCAATACTGAACATATATATATACATTTATATACAAAACTCCGTTTCAACTATTTTATCTCATACAGTCATTTTCAAGAATAAAATATAGCAGTGGGAGAAAGATATCCTTGAAAATGACTGTATGAGATAAAACAGTTGAAACGTTGGAGTTTTGTATACAAATGTATATATATGTTCAGTATTGAGATAAAAAATAAAGTTTTTGAAAAGAAAAAAAGAGGATTTTTTATTTGTTGATATCATATATATATATTGATGTGAAGCTTTTCACAGGTGAAGGATGTATTATAATTTGTAGTAACTTTTGGGATCAACCATGTAAATTATTAAAATATATTGGCAAAATAACATTTGCTTTCCATTGATAAAGATGTTATAAAAGATTAATTATGATAATATTAAATAGTGCTATCACACTTATAACATAAAGCTGTACTTCTCATAATCATAGCCTATTATGACTCATTCATTGGAATCATTCTATATGTATAATATGCAAACTCTATGCAAATGAGTCAATTAGCCCATCTTTTTGATATAGCAAAACATGCTTCTTTATGATTAATGGTGAAGGAGTCCTCTGCTATGAAGTAAGCCTCCTTTACCTTTCGCTTAACATCAAAGTCGTAAAACGTGTGAAATCACAAAACAAAATACAACAAATAAAAGATGACACTGTCTAATTAAGATAAATATAAAAATAAACAAAGAATAAAGTTCAAACTAAGGTGGTAAAAACCAATCTGTTACATTTAAATTTAATTGATAATTTTTTAATCTTCTATATAAATGGTAGTTTGGCTGTTTCATTATGCCTATTAATACAATTTAGACTTTTTAAAATCTGTATGGTTTCTGTAAATATTCTTTGAAGATGATGATTGCTGCATTTCACAGGATTTTATTTTTGGAAAAGTCTTTGCAATGATCAGTGTCTTAAGTTTTGGAAAACAAATGTTGAATAAAAATGATGAATGTTTTGCTGTATTAGCATGCTCTTGTGTGTGTGTGTATAAGTCACTATCACAAATTTACATAATTTCCCAGCCAGAAGTATTTTAATCATTGTTTGAATGTACAAACATGAAAACTTATAAAAAATGGAGACAAAAGTCAAAATTTACAAATTTTCAATGTGAAGGACATATCAATTAGTAAACATCAATACAATAGCCATACCATATCCATTTGAGCATGACCATAATAATGATTCCAATATCCCTAATGATCTGTGTAATAAATTATTCAACAATATAAAAAGGCAATGTGATCTATGATTTCTGTAGATGAAAATGAAATGAATGCATATTCTTCATATAGTAATGAATTATTGATCTATTCAAATTTGTGAACATGTTTCACATTAACAATTATAAAATCATCTAATCTTTTAAACGAGTGCAACAACCATAGATTATCTTGAATATGTTGATAAGATCCGGTAGTATTTAGGAAGATCACATCCAATTGATTTTATTACTATCTGGAAAAAAAATACATTTGTTTTAAACCTCATAAAAATTCAATTACTTTGCACTATAATTCGATGATTGTAGATATTAAAAAAAAAAAAAAATTCTTGATTT
Organism: Epiperipatus broadwayi; assembly: GCA_028023455.1. Classification (NCBI taxonomy): domain Eukaryota; kingdom Metazoa; phylum Onychophora; class Udeonychophora; order Euonychophora; family Peripatidae; genus Epiperipatus; species Epiperipatus broadwayi. Next base: position 4,293,603 of record JAQFVV010000059.1, read on the forward strand.
GAATCAAGTCTTAGGTGATGAATCTCATTTTGAATTGCTGGCAAGTCCAATATGCTTAATAGCTTTTTTATACAGCCTGTGAGGCAACTTCTCTTCTGTTATCTGGCTGATGAATAAGTGAAAAAAGAGAAAACCACTGTAAAAGAGTAGACTTAAGGGTGCTAGTAATGTATTCCATGGTTATATTTAAATAAATATGTAGAAAGTGCGTTAACTTTTTCTTTAAACAGTATTTATCAGCAGATATGGTAATGTTCAGGAAGCTGTCGTAAAGTATAACCCTAAGTAATACTGGTCACAAAGTTATTCCTAGAAATTAATTTTGATTTAATCTTAGATAAATGAGAAGCAAAAATTAGTCTATAATCCAAGGTTTCCAAATTGCTATTGCAAAAGATTCTATTCAGATTATGAGGTGATTTTCTATTCTTTTAATGAAAAATTAAACACGCTACATTGAAAATTAAGACCTTAGATTTTGAAAAAGATTTTCAATCACTTTATATCTTATTGGGAGATTTTTCTACTCCAGAAAAGGATTTCTTTTGAAAAGGCAAAGCAATATCACCACATGATCTTATCTATGTGAAATGAGAACAAACACAAACCATAAACCAAATAGTTTGAGGGGTTTTAAATCTTTGGTTGTAATGACAAAAATTGAAAAATTAATAGAACCAGTAATGAATCTACCTCCTGATGGCAATCGTTACTAGTTCATTACAGATATATTACTAATAGTTAGTAGTTTACTTGTCCCTCATATACAATAAATAATCTTTTCAACTAACCTACACAAACCTATTTACATATATAGAGTCCTACACTGTAATGAACTACTTAAAGGTAATCTTAGTTTTTTTGTTATATAAGATAAAGTAAAATAAAAGCTCTAAATTACCCAATGCAAGGCAAACATTTTAAGAAGTGTCAAAAAAACTTCATTAAACTATTCAAATGCCATTAGGAAAGACATTTATGGTTTTCTTTTGTTATTATATGATGTATATTACATATGGAAAAAAAATGAATGAAGAAATTATTCCATATGATTGTGCTTAATAATAGATGTTAATCTTTAATTAAAGTTTATATCTGGTGTCAAAATGATATGTTAATTTCTGACCAAATAAATGATTAATAATAAGAATTAAGATATTTATCTGCGATCGATGATGTCATGGTTACGAATGCAGGAAGTCTGGAACATTAAACTATAAATATATATATAATAAGAGGCTATTATAACACAATCATTCATATATGAAATAAATTACGAAGACGGTCACAGAATTTACATCAATTAAGAAGCTAAATTTTTGACTCGGCTGGGGAAAAAAATCTATAAAATGAGAAATCAATTGGAATCAGAGGGTTTGTGGATTAAAATTTTGCATTCCAGGTGTGAACATTTTAAAATCCTATCTGTATAGAAGCTACAAACAATATAGATAGTAGCAAAATATACTAAATATGTTGAAGAGTTTATGGATGAATGGCTTTATATAGAGGCATGAAGAACTTTAAATGACAACTAGTACTGCACTTTCCTGATCCTATTAAAACCATTTGTTCCAGGGATTTTAGAATGGCTCGAAAATATTTTTTAAGTTGAACAGAATTCTTAATGACACAAAATACATATTATTGAGTAATATAATATGGTATATAAAATTAAATGTTCTAAACCTACTGAGACCAGGACAAACTTGACTATTAGGTTGAATCAACACATTAAGCATCACATGATCACATTTCCTATACTAGCACATTAATTGTTGATAAACAGAGCAAAACTCTCCATACAGTATTGCCACCTGTGCTAAACAGAGTAATCAATGGATGCCAGAAGGCTTGTGCATAAAATCCCTATCTAATACCTACTCATCCAATATCCCCAGACTAGTTTCTGGCTTGTGGCCTTCGTCAGTATGGAGAGTTTTGCTCTGTTTATCAACAATTAATGTGCTAGTATAGGAAATGTGATCATGTGATGCTTAATGGTTTAACACCAATCCTGCCTAATAGGATAGTGGTGGCTATGGTTGTAAAAGAGCCAAAGACACCAAAATGTATGGGTGCTGAACTGAGTTCAAACCCATATGACTATGTAAGCTATTGAGCTTAAATTGAAAATATTTTTTGTGTTTTCAATTTCATTCTCATAGTTTTGTAATTAAATAGAGATAAAAAGTGGTTGCTAGAGGGTTGCATTAGATCCTAAGATCTAGATGCAGTGCTCTCAGATCCAAAGCTCCTCACTGATGAAGGCCACAAGCCAGAAACTAGTCTGGGGATATTGGATGAGTAGGCATTAGATAGGGATTTTATGCACAAGTGTTCTGGCATCCATTGATTACTCTGTTTAGCACAGGTGGCAATACTGTATTGAGAGTTTTGCTCTGTTGAATCAACACAAACATTTATAGAAAAAAAATCAAATCTTCACCCAATTATAATTCAATTTTCTTTGACAATAATAGGAATGCTGAACAAGCATTTTGAACTGTTAATGTCAATGTAATAGTGAAGAGAAAAAATACAAAAGACATGATTCATTATGAATTCAAAATACTAAATGAACCAAAAAACAAAAGTGTCAAATTCTGAAATATTAACTAAACAACATTATATGGACATAAAATAAATTGTATTGATAATATAAGTGTTCTTGATTATATTAAAAATGTTAATAGACGTAAAATATATGAAACAAACTACATCATGTATAATAAAAACAACTGTATGAATATATACAAAACATCCATTAAGTTAAATAATAAGTGGTTAATGGATAAAGAATGGATAGTTAATTAATTAATATATGTGGATATATATCCATTCAATATATATAACAGAGTAATTTTGTAGTAGAATTGAGGGGGAAAAATCACATAATAGATCATGTCAAATATCCATTTGTTTATCTATCTTCTCTCATGTATTGATATAGATGTCGCTGTATGTGCTTTAAATCGTGGAGACATATTGAAAAGGGCAAAAAAACATAATTTGCCGAAAAAGGCTTTTATATAATAATTTTATAATTTGTAATCTTTGTTGCTTGTATATATGTATTTTTAAACATATTTGACTATTACAACATTATATGTAGGTGAAAGTTGACAATTAGACCTCTTGATCAAATAAACTTTGAAACTGTCATGAAAAGCTTGATATAGCTCTCAACTGAAGAATTTAAAAGGAAATACTGATTCTTTTAGCAATAGAAGTCTATACATTCTTCCAAACAGTCTACATTATATATATGGGTTTCATACATATGGCAATTTAGTTACTGTAGTCTCAAATGTATTTATTTGGATTGTTTATCAAATCCACAAATAAAGCCATTCATGATGCCAAAATGAATAAATAGCAATCTATGCCTCCATAAACAAATGATTAGCATCCCTGATTTTCTCTACAAATTAATCTAATCCAGTGATAAAAATTCAATGGCCTAACATCCGAGCTTTTCTCTGGTCATTCCAACGCTTCTCATCTAACGATCCAAAAAAATGATCTAAGAATTTGCCTATTAGAGATATAACTGTAATTGGTGGCCTCTTTTTGGAAATGTGATGGGAATTATTCCATCAGTATTCAGATCACTTCTTTCCCAAGTTCATCTCCAATAGCATTCATTGAAGATCTCCCACCATACTATGCTTCTAAGTGGCGCATTACTTTTTGACTTCATTTCCTGTGAGAAAAAATAAACGTTAACTTTTATAATGCTAGTCTAATGCACTTTGAATATATATATATAGGATTACAATTTTAAACACATTTTAGTTGAGCTTGTAGTTAATGTTTGGTCATTTTGATATTTTTTGTAAGAAATACAAAAATTGTTAATACCTTTTGACATAGTAGGACAAGTTCAATATCTTTAAGTTGACATATTATAGACTAGAATTTTTTTATTATTCAGATTTTGGATTTATTGGGACAAGTCAAATATTCTTAAGCCAACATACTATGAACTGAAATAACTTCTTTCAAATTTTGGATTATTCTGGATTTGGGCTTATGTGATAAATTAGAGCTGAATCAAAGCAAAAAAAAAATCAGACTTTCAAGAAAAATCTTTGTTATTTGATACAAAAAAATGATTCAACAAAAAATGCAGGTGTAATAATAATAATAATAAAAATAAAGAGAGAGATTAATAGATTGTGAACTAAAGTTTCAATGGAGAAAACAAACTTAGTAATATAACGATTTTTACATATATATTTCCTGAAGACATCTCCTTACTTAATTGTTAATTTTATTTGCTTTAATAAGATATATTTAATTATATATATTGGCACTGTTTTCTAATCTGCTGCTGGATTTACACTGTTCCATCCTTTCAATAAATTCATTATGTTTTTTTTTGCTATCTCATTTGTAAAAAGTAATTTGAAGCCATGTTAAACCTTCAAAGAAAACTTCTAATGCAATTTTCATTACAATCCCACATGATGAAAAAAGTAAGCAATCACGTCAGATGTGTTATAATGCAGCATAGATTTGGACCCAGTTTAGCATCTATACATTTTGTGTCTTTGGTTCTTTAATAACATAATCATCATTATCCCATTTGGCAGCATTGTGTAAGTATAGGGAATGGTGATCATGTGATGTTTACAGTTTTAATACCATTCCTGCTCATAGGATGGTGACTATGATTATCAAAGAACCAAAGAAACCAAAACGTATAGATGCTGAACTGGGTTCAGATCTATATGACTAGATAAGTGAATCAGCCTGGATTGTAAACATTATTGCGTTTTCATTTTGGATTCATAGCTTTATAGTTAACTAAAAAGGTAAAAGGTAGCTTCTAGAGGGTTGCATTAGATCCTAACATCTAGATGTAGGGCTTTCAGTTCCAAGGCTCCTCACTGGTGAAAGCCGCAAGCTAGAAACTAGTCTGGGGATATTGGATGAGTACACACTAGATAGGAATTTTATGCACAAACCCTTCTTGCATCCACTGATAACTGGTTGGCCTTATTGTATGGAGTTTTGCGTCTGTTAAAAATAGAACAATTTGATTACTCAACTTTTTTTTTTTTTTTACTTCTCCTCAGCCTCTCTTTCATCAATAAAATGTCGTAATATATGCTGTTCTTCCTCCTAAAAGTAAATGAGCCACTTGACAATACATTTGTATGGCTTATTTTTGATGAATTAATAATTAAACACTTTCTCGGTATAGTATAAACATTAATGATCTATTTAGAATAATTAAGAGTAATCAAAAACAGTAATTACAAACTTTCAAAAAGAAAAAAACAACAATAAAGCTTGCTTAATTTAATTAGCAATCACTTTCTTTTGATGGGTTCTGATTAATGCAAAAAATGGTTTTCATATGTCTGTATGATTTCTTAACTAGGGCTTGTTTACTGAACTTTTTAATTCACATTCCATGAACTTTCTTCTTTTTCAAGGTATAATAGTTATTTTTTCAACAAAGTACTTCAAAATACATTTTTTAAAGCCTTTTTTTTAAAAAATTAATATTAATTAGACAAACAAATGTGAAATTATTTTATTAGAATAAAATACAATTATTTATATTATTAAGATTTAATTTCATGGTTTATGGCTTAGAAGTTTGAGGACAGGAGGTGGCAGAAATGGACGCAATCCATGGACCTTGAATTTCAGTCTGCCACTGTGTAAAACCATGTGCAAGACCGCATTTATATTTAGTTAGGCTATTTAGAAGCTTTGCTATACTCAGTTTTTTATATTTGTAATTTAGTTACAATAGAATCATTTTTAATCAGTTCAGATATAATTATTAACTCAGAAAAAGTGAAGTAAATATTTATATTTTCTTATGTAAAAAATGATTTATTAAAAATAAACATTGCCGTTTATGATTACATTTTCTCAAGTATGAATCTAATCCTAATCTTGGTCCAAATACAATATTTTTAAATAATACAACTACTATTGAAGGTTTTCATTAAATAATGTTACTATAGCGATGCAAAGGCAGGTTGAATAATAAGACAAATAATTTTCGTCAATAGTTTATCATCAACAAAATTTATTGTAGCTTTTCGATTTTTAGAACTTCATTATAAATATTAATGAGACATTTGAATTGTATAGGTAACTTGCCAATTTTAACAAACCATAGATCCCCCCCCCCCCCCAAAAAAAAAAAACAAAAAACAACAACTTAGAAACATTTTATTTCAATATGAAATAGCAAATTATTAATGTAAAAACACCTAAGTTTCAACTTCATTAATCCATATATTTATGCAGAAGTAAGACAATTTGTTAAATTGCGCATAAGCAAATTACAGACAGTTACCACATACTAGATGAAAATGCTTTTGAAAAAGCGTTGGTGGCCGAGTGGTCAGCACAGTTGCCTTACAAGCAGTTGTCCCGGTTCGTTTCCTGACAGATGCTTTGACACATGAAAAAAAGATTAATTTTTATGCTGGTAAACAAAGGCTGCCAAACTGATGAATTTGATCATTTACTTCTTGTATTGAAAATCTTTCACAATCTAGCAGACCCTAGAATAATAAGTAGGCAAAGTATACAACATAGTATTCATACCATACTAAACATTCACTTTTTTAAATAAAAAGTACATACAAAAGTATTTCGTATATATATATATGTTTGTATGTGTGGATATTTCAAATTATATAAATAATTTGATATTTTTTAAATGTACTGTTTTTAAAGACATCGTGTTCTAGTCATTGCATCAACAAAGTAAAGCTGCCTCAGACGGTTTGTTATCCGAGCTTTTGTAAACAGCCAGAAATGCACAACATAGCACAGAATATTGATATTTACCAGCTTCACAGCTTTATTTTCCAACCACATATTTCTCTCTCTCTTTTTCCATTTGTTTTTAAAAAAATCACACTTTTTAAATCAAACATACAAGGGGTAAATAAAAAAAACTACTAATAATAACATGTCTGAAAGAATTTAAAACTGAAAAATTCATAAAACTGCTGAATAGTTTCTAAAATCTCAGTTATACTCAAAGATAGAAATACTCCTTTATTCAGATCAAGAAGAAATATATTAAGAGAATGCCAAATAGTTTTTTTTTTTTTTTGCCTCATCAATAAAATGTGATATTAAACCATTAAGCATCACATGATCACTATCTTACATAATTGTTTATAAACAATACTGTATGGAGAGTTTTGCTTTATTTAAAATGTTATATTGTAAATCAAACTCATATTCTATAGTTCTAAATTTGAAAATCTGCGTTAAAAACAATGGCAAATTATCACTAACAATGATCAAATATTATTGCTAAGTTGTAGTACTCTATTTAGTCCCAATTACTCTACCTGCTTTTGAGCAGAGAATGTAATTCGCATCCAAGTGAAAAAATTTCTAGATCAATTTTATGTAGCTTCCTGTGTAACAAATCATTTGATTAATACTTTATAATAGTTAAGATAATACATTAAGATTGTCTCTATTTACTATCTCTATATGATATGATAAATTTATAAAATAAATTACCTTTTACATTAGAAGTGTAATGAGATGAAATAAAGATGATACATCACTTCTTTCTAATTTTAAAAACATTAAACTGTCAATATATCCATCATAATTTTTGACCTATAACTAATCTACCAGGCATTAAAAGAAAAAGTATACTGCCCTGCACTTGTAAAAATCCGTTTCTAATATAAAAAGAAACAATCTAAAACAAAACTACAATCTTCATGATAATACATATAGTGCAATTTGATCAAATAACAAATGTCCAGCATTCACCATTTGATACCATCTATTTTAGATAACTCCATTAATGACAACAACTAGTTAGACTAGAGAGTGCCATGTTATTTTTAATCCTGATATAAATTTTAAATGTAATTAAAGATTAAAATATTTGTTTTTATTAAATACAACCACATGTGACTTCTTGTGACCTGAAATGCATCTTAGGATCATATATCTTTTAAATGTTTGAAGTGTGTGTGTAGCAGAATTGAAGTTTTAGGTGTATATATATATATATAAAGGGATTCCATCTTTATGCTTAAAAGGTTGCCTTGACAACAGTTTGAGATTGTTGATGGTTACCTTTATTGGGATTGTCTAAGTGTTGACTGGTTTCATTGTTATATATATACACTATGACAATAATACCCAACAGGTTAGAAAAGATATAGCATAAAAAAGCTTAGGGAAAGAAATTAATAAAATATGAATTTGTCTGAAGGTTTGTGATGATGGTATATTATTAGATGTGATATGTTGGACTATTTCCATCATCTATGAGTGAATGTTGAATGTATAAAAAATTTTAAACTTTATTTAAACTTTCCAAATACAAACAATTTGTTAGTAATAACACACAAATAGACACAGGTTAGTAATAAAATGTGAGAATCGATGCTATGATATTTTGTGCAAAAAGGACTAAATATAAGTCTTTTGAAATGATATACAAGCACTATGTACTGGGTGCAAGCAGTAGCAGTGCATTCAAACAGTTAAAATAGTACTGTATATTAATTAAAGAGAAATTACTAGGAATAATTATTAGAAAATAAAAATATTGTTATAGTCAAAAAGAGGATTAAACTGTTATAAAATCCACTACTTCTGTCTTCAAATTCATTAAAGCAAATCAACTAAAATATTACAAATAAAATTATATATAAAATAGGATAGATATCTGTTACAAATTTGTTTTAGAGGCAGATATTTATTAATTAGTAGTTTTGTAACCAGTGTATTTTTAGTAGTATTTATGACTCGGAACTCTCCAATTCCTTAAGTCAAATCAAAGGATGGATGGATGTACTACTGAAACCATTCATAACTGGATAATGTTAATATATATATATATATGAAAGCAAGAATAATTGAATCCTACAAAATCTTAATTACGGAAGCATATCAATAAACAATTTAATAGGATTAAAATCAGAACCAAAAAATATCTTGTAAACATTTGATTATTAAGAAGAAAAGAAATCATTAGTAAATTGGCAAACTAGATATTCATTTAAGAGTATAGGTGGGCAGGTTGTGATGTAAGCAAAAGAGTATGGTTTAAAAGAACTGAAAAGTAAATTTAATTATTCATTCATCATTATTTCTAGAGATTTCTCTAAATATAGTGCTATATTAAAAATAAAAAAAAATAGCAAGGAAAGGTCATGAAGCATCCATCAATTTGTATGAACATAGAAAATACCAATTTTTCCAACACTTGTGAACAAAAATATCTTTCAAGCATACTGTTATCAGGATGAAAAGTGGAACAAACCTGGTTTCATGTCACTATTTAATATATAATTCTTGGGAGAAGCGAATATGCAGTCGGAATAGTATGAAAAAACCCTTGTATGTGTGAAAATACTTATTTTCTGTTCTTTGCCCCTGAACATGTAAACTTAAAAAGTGAAGGAAACATTACTATGAAAAACTGAATTATAATGTGCAAGAAATAGGGAACCTCCAATTGCAAATATTAGTCTTACAATTGTAAACTGAGTAGAGAACGTGGTACTGAATGAATAATTATAGGTGCACCAAATAAATCAAAATGAAATATTTTAATATAATAATAAGAGTTTCTTTACTTTTAATCAAAATTACCTCAAATTTACAATTTAACAAGACTAGCTAAAAAATACAAACTCTAAAACATAACCAATGGTTTCACTCTTATAAACAGACTTCTCAATTGTAAAAAACTACTTTTATAATATTTTGTAGTCTATCTACATCATAAAATTAGCAATTGTCTGAATTCAAGATCTTACACTGAATCAGAAATCAAGATAATGATTACAGAAAGTAGAGGATTGAAGAAAAGTAAAATTAGTCATTTTTTATGTAAAAGGGTGTATCATCTAGATAATTTCTAAATTATCTGGAAAACGAAATAAGCCAAAAGCATGGAATAAATTTTCTTAAGGATTGAATCAGACAGTGGGTCACTATTCTGATGATGATCAGTGCATGATTTATCTTTTCTTTCTGTTGTTTGTTCTTTTATGCCTTGCTTTGCATATATATCTATATAATACCATTTATATTTTTATTAACTACTTTTACAATGCAATCCAATATAAATTAAAATTTATTCGTTTATATTTGTTTGCGGTATCAACTGACCAACAATCATCATCAAACAGTATAAAAGAATAAAATTTTATTTTCTTAGATTGCATTATAAAGTGATTAATGAAGGTGTAAATGTTATTATATAGATATATGATTTATTTTTGATGGTTTAATATATAATATAAACATCATCAGTTAACTTTTCGTATATTTTATACATTAATTAAGGAGGAGTAATATATTATATGCATTTTCCTTATCCATTCAAACTCTATCTGTTACAATATATTTTACATCAAGAAAAAAATTTTCTTGTATGTGCAGCACTATATAAAAGGAAGACAAGAAAAACTGAAAACAAATAAACAAAAAAATCTGTTTACGTTTTTACAATTTTCTTTGATAGTAAACGCAATATACAAATAAAAATATAACCTGTTTATGCAAATAGTAATTCAAAGAAAAAGAAAAATCTTAATGTCTAAAGACTTATTCAGAGATTTCACAGAAGCATAATTTTATTTTAATGTAAAGTTCAACATATTGTTTAATTGTGGAATTAAATTTCACAATCCTTATAATTTAATACTAATGTTCAAAATCTAACTATATAGTGAAAAATGAAGTGTCTATTACAATATTTGCCTCTCTAAATATTATTTATTTACATAAAATATAAATATATACATGTAATAAGAGCTGCAAAAAGGAATTTGCTGTTAAGTGAAAGGAGATCATTTGGCTTTCTGAGATCTTAAACATTTTCTAATGTTCATTCTCTCCATTGCAGCTGTTTTATTAAATGGTTATTCATATAATGAATGAATGAATAGGAATGAGCTGCCCACAAACGTTCATAAGTTTGTTGGCGTTTTTATCTCTGAGTTGACTCTGTGGTCTTTCTTCTCAGTTGGCTGACAGTTTTTAACTGCAATATCAATTGAGTTTTTTTGAAGGCAGGATAAATGTGTGAGAAATAGCTTTTCTTTTTGATATTTACAATCTTGACAGAAAAAAAGCTAAACTACGGCCCTTATTCCCAGGATCTGTAAAGTCACTAGCCAAGACAGTAGTTGGTGAGCAAAAATGGAGAGTGCTAAGAATCCCCTAATTATGGAGCCAAGTTGCTATTTAATGATGACCTTTATTTGGGCATTTACAACTGCAGATCACTTTCAAGTAAAGGAAGATTGCACAAATTGGAAGCAGAAATGTCTAATATTAAATGGGACATTGTGAAGTTAAAAGAAAATATGAAGAGACCATTGATTTAAAAATGGGCATGTATTTTTTTACAAAAGCACAAATATTGGACACACAAGTGAAGTGGGATTCATTGTAAATAGAAACAACATTATGGAGATTGATTGTGTATCAAACATAGATTAGTCATTCAACTTAACAGCGGATATCAAATGCAAATAATTCAGGTTTATGTCTCAAGTTCTCATTGTTATGAAGAAATAGAGGATTTTTCTACTTTGAGAAAAATTCTAAATGATGCAATTGTTTTTGCAAATAATGCTTCAGAGATTCAAGAAATATTGCGAAAGTTATCAGATAAAAATAAGAAAGTAAGATTAAAGATAAATGCTAAAAAGATTAAAGTAATGTTCAATGGTTTTTCTCAGGGGAAAAAACCAGAGATTGATAAGCATGAATTAGAAGTTAATAACTACAAATTTCTTGGTCAGATTATTAATATGGATGGAAACTTAATGGATGAAATTATGATAGAATTAAACTTTGGATGGCGTGCTTTTGGTAGCAATAACTTAATATTAAAAAGAAATATGCCTGTGTTTGAAAAGCATTTTTAACAAGTGTTTTGCCAGTTCTTACTTACGAATCTGAGACTTAGACACTTAACAGAAGTGCAATTCAGAGAACTCAGACCCTTCAATGAAGTACTCAGAGATGGATATGAGGAGTAACAAAAAGAGATTAAAACAAAATATGAATGAGAAACCAAATAGGTATCACAGACATCATTAAAAAAATGAAGACTGAAATGGAACTGGGTTGGATATATTGCTAAAAGAAGTGATAATAAATGTTCAGTTGAAGTCTTAAAATGAATCCCAGAAGATTGTAACAGACCTAGCAAGTGACCACACATAAAATAGATGGATGAAATAATAAAGTTTACCAATGTATTGAGGAGAAGAGAGGCTAAGGATCTGAGAAACCAGATTAAATTTGGAGATATGGAGAATAGTTGAAAATAATGATATCCTGTAATAAAAAATATATAATAAAAATTATATAACGTCTTTATTTAGTTTAAGCTTTTTAGTTTTTAGCATTTTATCTAATTAATGTAAACGAATTCAATATGAGTGAAAAAAAACAAACCAATAATTAATTTTTAAATAAGTTATAAGAAAACATTTTAATGTTAAAAATAATTTTGTATAGTGTAGATTGGGTAGATTATTAGGATTTAGCTATAAAAAAAAATTTGATGACAAATATAATAGCATTTCAAAAGTATTTTTTAAAAATAATATATAAACTTAAAAGGACACATATAACACATGAAACTTTTAAAGTTAGTTAAATTTACACAAATGTAATATAATACATGAATAAATATTAAAATTAATATAAAAATCAGATTTGAATGATATAAATTTAACTTTTTATATATTTCAATATATATAAACAATTTGTTTTGTACACATAGTTTTGTTATGATAATGCTACTTATACATATTGTATACTTTACAGCTCCAAATAGGACTGGGCCATTAAAATTGTCAGCTATTAGGGAAGTTTGAAGGTGTATAAGAAAGTAGTGATACTGTTTATTTGTATTAAAAAAAATTAAAATGGTAATCTAAGTTTTGTCAGTCCTAGTCATTCAATTGTTTTATAAATTAATATTGAATGTTTTATTTCTATATGCTAAAAATTAAATTAAAAAATGTCAATTATTTAAACTCTTTCTTTAAATAAACTTTGAAATGTGGTAAATTACTAATTTATGGAGAATTAACTAAGAGCAAAAATTGGAAATGAAAAAAGTAATTTTAACAGACCATATCTAAAGTGCTTAATATCAAGACTCAGTCATCATGAAAGCCCCCCCCCCCAACTTGTGGTATTAAAATTCCAATATTATTGTATATATGTTGAAACAGAATAATTTATATACCTTATTACAAAAAAGAAATTGAATTTAATATAATTTTTAATAATAAAATACATAAGAATAAAACAAGAACTGTTTAAGATAAATATCTAAATGACTATAATAGTCTATTTCTAGGAAATAAATATTTACTGTTGAAAGCTGCTTAACCAAATTTACTGTCTACCTGCCTCATATTGATATCAATTCCCATTATATTTTTTTAACTGTTAGATTATTCAAGAATCTTTGGAGACTATAGTAATTATAATTTGTTCAAATGTAAGTTGTAATTTTTTAAAATAATATTATAGAAAATTATAAAAACAGATAGTTGTGTAGGAGGTGCTCGATGGCCGCTAGAGGCGCTGTTTCGGTGCCAGCACACAGAACTATACAGGGTAGGGGGCCCAAAAGCAGAAATGCTTCTTCCAGAAGGTTCTTGTGCATACATGGTGAACAGCTCCACCTAGAGGCTGGAAGAAGCATTTCTGCTTTTGGGCCCCCTACCCTGTATAGTTCTGTGTGCTGGCACCGAAACAGCGCCTCTAGTGGCCATCGAGCACCTTCTACACAACTACCTAGTTAGTCAAAAATGGCAAAATTGCTAATAAAATATTGTGAAAAGGGTACAATGAGAAATGTGAATATTTTTTTTTGTTGTAAAAAAATACAGTTAAAAAAAATCTGTTTTTAAATATTCACATATATATATGTATATTTATCCCTTTCTCAGTGACTTGATACTTTGTAGGGGCACAGCTATATGCAGAGGAGTATGGATGAATTTCCTCAGATATGCATGCATTATTATTATAATCATCAAATGTTTATCAATACATCTTTTAGGTTTTGTCAATAAATGGAATGCTTATGTTTGCAAGGCAGGTAAAAAAAAAAAAATAACATACATAATTGCAATAGATATTATAACAGGCTTGGTTATTATAGTAACAAAGAAGCTAAAAAGCGAAATATATTTTTTATTTAAATATAATATTCAATATATTTATGTGTAGATATTATGCAACTAAAAGTTTTTTGTACATAATTTACAATGAGAAACAGTGTATATGAATTATTTGTAACATTTTAAAAATATTTATTATTTGAAAATTATTTATTATTTCTGAAAGTATGTATATTTATAAAAATATACAATAAATAATTATTCTTTGAAAATTCCCTCCACAGATTTTTTTTATTAATTCAGAATATATACATAATAAAAATTTATTGGGGGGAATTTTTTTTAACAGATAATTATACAGAGTTTACTCTTCTTTATATCATCAAATCCAAAATATGTACCTGTTTCAAATGTTGACTAACCTGCAGAAATGCAAACAAAAAATATTAAAATAATGACATATCCTAAAAATGTTTTAAATCCTATAAAAACTAAAAAACAATGACAAATTAAGTTTGGGGAACTTATAGAATAGGAAATCCAGCACAAATTCAGTTTGCCAAAATTATTTTAGAAGTTCAACTTTTACTTAATACATACATAACAAAGCATGGTAGAAGCTGTCCTGTGAACATAATCGCTAATTTCAATTTACCCTAGCACTTTATTACTATAACTTAATCTGCAGGTGCTAAATTTCTTAAAGCTCTCATTCTTGATAATATCCCCTTAAGATAAATTCATTAACAATTAGAATCAAAAATCAGGCTAGAGATTATTATATTGTTATCCCAGATATAAACTAAACTGCATTCAAACTAATAAATAGCTTCTTATTAATTACAACACCACAGTAACACTCAATGCCATGTTTCTTTTTCTCATGTGTAATATCTTACATATAATTAAAACTTTTATTTCAATATGCATTCTTTAAATATTTAATTAAAGATGTAGAAAAGGTAAATGACTCGGGGGGGGGGGTCATGAATAGATATAATCAAAAATAAATATCCATTGCTTTGTGAAGAATACACTCACCCGCTGACAAATATTTTTTTTTGTAAAAAATATTTCTGGAAAATCTCCCAAAACTTTTACAAAACAATTGTCTTTTAAGACATTTTAAATAAAATACAAAAGTTCAAATTGCTGAATTTGAACTTAAAAGCTGATTTAAATTATATCTCTCAAATTGAACACAGCATCACCCTTATATTTTCTGACTTTCATATAATTAAAAATAAAAATAATAATAATGCTTCCCTTAATTTTGTTCTCTTGAAATTAAAAAATAAGTATTAATTTTTTTTTTCTCCTGTGTCATAACATCAGCCGGGAAGCGAATCTGCTAACCCGGGACAACTGCTTGTAAAGCAGCTGTCGCTGACCTCTCAACGTCCAATGCTTGACAAATAAGTATTAATTTTAAGACTAATTACTGGTTTGTTCTCATTATAGGTTTTAATATTAACAAATTATTATATATACTATGTGAACTTCAAGAGGGTAGTTGTCGGCTTTTATAATAAATTGCTGATCTACGATTTACAGAATCACAGTAATAGTTCAATACAATGGCTAATTATATCCATTGTATCAAAATCCAGATTTATCTATCTGCTATTCAAAAAATAATAATAATAAAACAAAAAAACTATACATTTTCAAACAAACTAAAGTTTTAATTTTCTACATCAGATTGTAAAAACAATATGATGTAAAAAAAAAACCCTATCAATTTTAGAATCTAAACAGTCACTCCTATTTGCAGTTACTTATTTCAGATTTTTGTTTCAATTATTTATACAAATTTTAAGCTTTTTGAAGCAAGATAAGAATATTAAATCAATTCTTTTTTTCTGCAACTTAATTTTATCATTACAAAAATATTTTAGAAATTTTCTTAAAGCTTCTTACTTTACACCCAGAGACCATTTTATTAGTAAAATACTGTACCATATCAATTTTTGGAAGAAAAAAGATGTAAAATAAAATGTTATGTGCTTTCAATGTAATTCAAATAAACAGTATTCAAAGATGTGACCACATATATTTAATGTGTAATATTTAAAATTTTGAAGTTAGCGAATTTATGTTCCGAGACCAAAAAAAAAGGCTATAGCTATATAGTACAATTTCTTAAAATTATGAATTTTAAAGTTTTTTTTTTCCTTCTTTTCTCTTTTTTTTTGGGAGTGTATAATTGAAGCAATGTATATTGATATTGTACATATCATGGTTTTACTATATATGTCAAAATAAAAGTAAACATTTAAATAAAAAAATACATGTATGACATTATGTAAATCAGCATAAATATATAACAAAATATCTTATTCACGGAGTAATTAATGTCAAATACACATGCTATAGTAATAATTCTCAAACTAATAAACTTGTAAGTAATGTGTTCTTTTTCATATTAATGCTAATTTATCAGATAACAAATATCTTAATTAGGACAACTTGTGAATTATTATTATAGTATATATAATCAGACTTAGTTACTCTGTGAATAAGAGTATATATTTTCAGGGTTATATATTTAATAGCGATAGTTTATTTATGTGCATATACTATTGTTAAAACAAAATGTATATATCAAGACATCTATAGTATGTATATATTTTAAATGCTTTTATTTATATAGTATTTCTATTATCTGTGAACCCATATTATTTGCTAATAGCCTTGCAACCAAATATTGACCTTGTTATATTTTGTTTAAATTATTTATAAGAAAAGAGATAGCTAGTTGGTAGAAGCAGATAAATTACTCTCACAATGCAATTTTAGAAACAGTTGCAAGATTCTAAATGTATCTGATAAGGTAAAAAATGTTTCTGATTGCTATATAATAATATATAACTTAATTGCTGGCAGCACTAGGGATCAGAGTAACAAAGTTTCATACACTAAGCTAGTATGCCCCCTCCCTACCACCACCACTACCATCCCCATCCACCCACCTATGATATAATCAATTCAGCAACTCTTGAATTTACCACTTTTCATTGTTGGGGTAGGCTATTCTGGGACTTGGTTCTAATAATTCTAACGTTTCTTTCATTTTCATGCTTATTAGGATTGACATTTAAATATTTTTTTTTTGGTACATATACCATAATCTGATTTTTTTTCCAGCAATATAGTAAATTCTTAATTTCATTCTTAATTTTAAAGAAGTATCTGAGATTTACATAAATTCAATATCCCATCTTAAATTTTATTGCTGAAAAGAAATATATTTTAGGCATATTTTTTTGCAAATTAACAATCAAAGATAAGGGTTAAAAATTTGAAGTTTCCAACTCTAGGAAGATGAATATGTGTGTGTGCATATGTACAATGAAGCGGTTTTTTTCATTTGCAAATGATATCTCATAATTCATAAAATCCTTTGGCAATATCAGTAATTATATATTTTAACATTCTACACAATTATTTCCAAAAGTTTCCATGAATTATAATAATATATTAATTAAGATATTTTCCCAAAGGTATATAATTCTACAATAAAATAGTCAGATTAGGCAATAATTTTTGATCAATTGTTAGTAGTTTTCTATTGCTCATCATCTCTTAACACTAATCTATCGCCTCACTAGTTAGAAGTTTATAAACTTTTTAATGAGCTCTTTGTATTGTTCAGATATATATATATGTACTCATAAACATACATACACACTTAAATATATAAATATAAACGATATATTGAGAATTCTCATCAAATAATCACAAACAATCATAAATAAACAATGATAAATATTTGAATAACTATTAAACATATATAAAATAAGCATTATAAAACATACCTGCACTGTAAATTTATTTAATTGACAAATGGCAAAAATATAACTTTCAAGTATTATTAAATAACTGACCCACCCAAAAATTATGACGTAACAACTGTTTTCTATTTATTAAAGATAAATAAAAATAAAAGGTTCCTTATTTCAATAAAATTTCATGGTAATACTAAAAAAGAATATCTTTCTTAATCAAAGTTTATCTTTTTAAGAAAAATTTAAAAAGATAATAAATTCCAGTATATTACAATTGTATGTGCTTATATATATGAAATGTTTGTCTTTGTAGTTAAATAAAAAAAATTATGTAGAGAATTTTCACTTTTATAGAAATTAAGTTTAAAGAATAAAAATTAACATCTCGCCTTAAAATGGAATGCAAAAATAGATCTGAGAAAAATTCAAAAAGAAAAAACAAAAAATTTACCAAATCATTATATATTAGAATATTATTATTATATTCAAGCTTATAACAGCCAACTGCTTAATCATAAAATAACACATATATACGTGTAAAAAAAATGGAATGAAAGACTTCAAATACTAGCTGTAACCTATAAAAAATGAAAGAACCAAACTTAAAGTTGCCAACATAATTAATTAAAGCAACACAAGAATTTTCATGGCTTCTGCAAAGTTTCTAAAAACTCATTCTGGAAAAATAAATCAACAACTTAAACTTTGAAATTCTGCAAAATTTATAATGTTATTTCTATTTATTTTGATCCTTAAGATTTTTTTACTTCATTTATTTCATTACAAAAAAAAATCAAGTCAGATGTCACATGACCTAATTTAATAAGCTTGTATTACAAATGTTATATATATTGTAACGGGATATATATACGTTATATTTAAATTTTGGTACTTAAATTTTTTTGTAGATATCTAATGATGAGTTAAATGCACAGACATTCAAAATGCACAAATAATGAGTTATTAATTTATTAATATGTTTCATTTAAATATTAAAAATAAAATAAGCTTAAAGAATTTATAGAATCGAAGCAAAGATTCTAATCTTAAAATAAAACATTAATAAAAACCTTTTAATCTTAAAAATAATGAAGAGAGTTTTTAACAAAAATAAAATTACAAACAGGTCCTTAGGGCAAAATGATCATTAAAAAGATTACTACAAAATAGATAAGAGTCAAGAGATAGAGACAAAAGACTTGCTTTTCCCGCCCAAGATATATGCACAGACCACAGAGGAAAAATCTACTTAACCACAGAACCAATGAACTACATATATGAAATATGTCAGATGGATACAAGCATTCCTAGATAAGATGCTTCAGGACTATAAAAGGAAAAATTCAAAGAAATAATTAATTAGAAGATTAGAATTTGTCATTGCTGAAAAGAAAGAAACTTAAGAGTTATTGTTGCCATTACCAAAAATGTATTCTGTTTAACCACGCTTCCCTCAATTTGGCCGGCCGAAGGCATCATCTCCACAGATCCCAGGATGAACCACTGTAACCATCTTCATAAATCGTTATCGTCCACAAGAAATGGCCCTTGCGTAAACTCAGATCTTCATCACGAAGGAACGAGCCTGGAGAAAGTATAAGTTATAAATAGTAATATCTCCGAACTTTATTTTCCTTTAAATATGAACTATAGACTTTCTCTCCTGATCAAATCTGAACTTTATTTTAAAAGTCTTATCTAAAATTTAAACGTAATCTTTTTAAAATACGTATTATATTTTTTTATTTATGCTTAGTATAAGGTCTGTTTGTAATAGATCAGGAAGATAAAATCGAACACGTATCATTATTTATGCATTATTAGATTTTACAAAAAGGTCAAATATATTATTTGATGTAAAAATAAGTTAAATACCTTAAGCTAAATATTTTTTTTTAAGGAATAAATTAAATTATTACATTGACATAAATTTAAGTTGGGCGTAGATGGCTGCTTAGACTCATTTAAGTATATGTTAGTTTAAGGAGGTTTTGATTTCGGACTATTTGTTCGTGGTTGTGTCGATGCTGGTGGAGGGATATATAGATGTTTATATCAATGGAATGTAAAGCATGTTTAGCATACAGGGCAACATGCCCAACTGAATGCATGACCCAAAAGTGTAGTTGTTACATTGCAATGTACGCAGACGTATTTACTGCGACATTGATTTCCTTTAGATCGATGGATAGGGACTATAAGTTGGCAAAAATTCCGCTCTCCCTCCATACGTAACCCTTCTCTTTGATATTTTATATACGTGATTCCTCCGCCAGACAGATGCACATTCCTGTATTGGACGAGGATCATGTCCTATAAATAATATCACGCTGCAGATGCACATTCCTGTCAGCATGGTTTTATGCTAACATCTTCATATTGGATTGATTGGGCTATATATCGGGAAGTGAGTGTTGGTTTGACTTCGAGCTTTTAGCCTGGAATTAAAGGTTTCGAAAATCTTAAATGTGTAGTCTGGGTATCCTATATATGCTTAACATTCTAAGATTAAAATTAAAGTAGAAAAAAAAATAATGAAACCTAAAGCATATTATTTTTAAGTACAGTAATCTCTTTTTCAAATTTGTTATGTATACGTAAATAAAATCTTTCGTGTTATTAGTAGTGGCAGTGATCTAGTTTATTTTTTTTAAATCTTTATTAAAAATATAGTTTAATAAATATGTTTTAAACCTCTGCTACTCCATGAGCTAGTGGCATGGGCTAACGGTCAAATATAAAACAAAATTGGATCTTAACAGTAAGTGTCTGCCTACTATATAAATATTCTAGGTTCGAATGGCCTGGTGGCGCTCTGTATGGCAGATATGGTAAGACTCTGATCCACCCCGACAGTTATAATATATGTTATTTGCGAGCTCTATATATAACCTTCATTCATTTCACATGTATTTTAACCGATTCACAAGTAAATTTCTTATAATAAAGAATTAATTAATTACTAGATTAATAATGAACTATTGGAGTGAATGGAATGTTAAATATTGAGAGAATTTTTTTTCTTCTCTAAGAAGATAACTTATCCTAGTCTGGGTTTGCAAATCTCTTTTACATTACTTTTTAAGCATCTTCAGTAATATAATAAAGGTCTAATTTGCATAAATTTTCTTTTTTGCTTTACAACTTTGTGATTACTTTCAAGTATACATAGTATAAGAATCCCATGGAAGAAAAGAACATCTCCAACCTCACAAATTTTTAATTAAGGTTTAAATAATAATTCTAAGTCCTCCACGCACAAAAACATCTGCTAATATAAATCATTTATACTATAAAATATGCAATAGCTTTATTTATAGCAAAAAAGAAATTAGATTTCCACTCATACTGAATGTGTCCATTATGACAAAATAAAACGAGATAACAACTAATATTAGAATCCTGATTATCACAAAGTGCAGGATGAATTTCATTTTAATTAAAGTCATGAAAACTCCAATTACACTTAAAATTTTGTAAAAAAAAAAGATAACTATTAATGCTTGTTCTTATTTATTTTTTTTATCCAGCAAAAATCCATTCTTCCTGAGAGGCGAATTATCATTATTCTGAAAGCTATTATTCAAACTTTTCTTTTTTTGATTTTAAATAAACTTATAATTCTTAAAGTCACCACACATACTTTAATAACATAAAGATATCTAAAAACATAAATGACCCCTAAATTACATTTCCTGCTAAATCAGCACTCCTCAGCTAGCTCAGATCATGATTTCTCACATTATAATCTCTTTCCATTTCTTATCCTATTAGGCATTGATTTATATATATAAAATACTATATATACCTTAAATGAACATTTACACAATACAGTGTATAAGATGAAATTTATTCCTTATTGTTTAATATTTCAACTGCTCAAACATATCATCATCAACCATTACCAATCCATTGCAGGATGAAGGTCTCTCCAAGTTCAATCCATCTTCGATTTCTAGCTTCTTTTCTTCACGTCACTCCTGCACACTTTCTTATTTCATCCATTCATCTCACATGCAGTCTCTTTCTGGGACTTTTACAACCTTTTACAAACATTATATATAATATTTTATATCAATCAATAAAGCAAGTCATATATAGCGTGGCATTGCTTTTATAAGCTTGTATTTACAAATATATCATATAGAGAGTGTACCAATAGCTCAGACAAGCTCTTACTTCATAAGTGCGGTAAAAGAAAATATTTAAAATCTCTATGAATGTTCCGGATAAAGATTTTATAATATTCTATACCATAATTTTTTTTTTAAAAATCACAATTTTTCAATCATCCCAATAACTATATACTGTATTCTTATACGTTTTTAATAAATTTATAAATATTAGTCTTTTATCTTATTCTTATTTTTAATTGATTTCTTTTCTATGAACTATTATATATTTTTAATATATATATTTCTATATTTTTATGACTTAAACTTTTTAATAATTTATTTTTATAATTTAAACTATTTCACTATAGTTTCAAATTTGCAATAATTAATAATAATACTAATAATATTCTACGTCTACTTTTCTAAAATTTATAATTCTTTTTAAAACAAAATTATAGAATTATATTATGTTATTATTATTATTAATTAAAGCATGTTTAAACAAAGTTATTTAAAAAGAATTATAAATTTTGAAAAAATACAATTATATAAATATATTATGTTATAAATATATTATGTTAATGCATGTTTAAAACTACAGTGAAATAGTTTAAATAATAGAAATAAATTACATTATTAAAAAATTTCAAAAGGCATAAAAATATATGTATTACAAATATAAAACAGTTTATGCAAAAGAAATCAATTAGAAATAAGATAAAAGACTAATATTTATAAATTTATAATGATATATACTTATTGGGATCAATAAAAATTTGTTATTTTTCTAAAATCCAAAATATAGGATATTGTATATAATGCTTTTTATATATAAATATAAAACAGAAATTCATATAACATTTAACTACTAGCCAAAAAATAAAATTTTATTAAAATTCTTCCACAACCATGGTTTCACCTATTAACAGATAGACCTTTCCAAGTGAAATTCAACTAAACATACAACATATAGATACAAAACAAAATACTTTTCCCATCATTCACTTTGACAACTAACTTCTTTTACTCTTCTTTTCAATTCACTTTTTTCATAAAAGATACACTCTGCATTGTCAAATAATATTTAATAATCTATATTCAGTTCATGAATATACAAAGCTGAATTATGATATCTATTTTTAACTCTACTTTTATGAACTTTGATACTTTCATTAAGACTTAATTTACTTTAACCTATATAAATTTTATGACAATTGCAAGAAATCTTATAAACTACCCAGGAATAGATTTGCTATCAATTGACTGTTTTGAACTATTTAATAATGAATTTAAATCCAGGCATTTCTTCCTGCCAACTTTCATATCACCAAATAAAGAACTCTTCTTATAAATCAATTTATAAATTTACTATACAAGTCATTAATTTGTAAATTGATTTATAAGAATAGTTTTTTTATTGGGTGATATGAAAATGGCCTGAACAAAAGGCCTAAATTTAAATTCATTATTAAATAATTCACATCACTCAATTTATAAGATTCCTTGCAGTTGTCATAAAATTTATATAAGTCAAAATAAACTAAGTCTTAATGAAAGAGTTAAAATTCATAAGAGTAGAGTTAAAAATAGTTATCATAATTCAGCTTTGTAAATTTATAAACTGAAATCAGGTTATAATATATTATTTGACAGTGCAGAAATTAATTTTTATGAAAAAAGTGAATTGAAAAATAAAAAACTTTGAAGATAAAATTTTTTGAAACTAAGGCCATTAATCTCATGATGACATCCTTTGATGTTAAAGAAAGTTGGAAGGAATAAATTTCACTTTATATATTGCACTGTGAAGTGTTCATTTAAAGTGTATGTTGTATTTTATATAACTTCTCATGCCTTCATTATCCTGTCTCATTATTTATCACTATCAAATTATTATAATTTAATCTCAAAGTTCCAAACTTCCTGTTCCCACAAACATGAAACCATCCTCCCAAGATAAAATCATTAGCACTCATTTATTAGGCTGAAAATTATATCATTTTTAGCAACAATATATATACATTAAACATATTGATTAGTAATAATTATTTAGTTATTTATCTGGAAAGAATGCAGTCATAGTTCTAAGTGCAGGAAGTTTTATCACGATTTAGATTAAATTTAATATTTTTCTTTTTTGGTGGCCGAATGGTCAGCACAGCTGCTTTACAAGCAGCTGTTCGCGGGTTTGCTTCTTGGCCGATGCGTTGACACATGAAAAAAGAAATGGAAAAATTGGGGGAAGGAAAGATCAACCAAAATTAACCAAATAAACAACAACTAAAATTTAATTTTAAATTTCAAAGGTATTATAATTCAAAATATACATATCGATATGACATCAATAAATTCAACCAAATATAAAGATATAAATAGAAGACCACTATTAATCTCCTTACATTTCAGAAGGAGGCCATTTAAACTTTACTACATTTTAACATAATTTATAATTTACTTATTTTTATTTTTCAGTACACACAGATTAAGAAAAATAATAAACATTTACAACATTTGTAAATTAAAATATTTAATTGATGTGAGCACCAAGATTTTATTTTGTCTTTTGATCAATTTTTTTATATGGCAAAAACAAAGTTAAGTGTGAAAACTTTTTTTAAAAGCATAGATCTGGAATGGGGAGGGGGGGGGTCCATGAATTTTGCAATAGTTATTAAACATAGATTTCAGAGAAGAAAACAAATTGAGCAGATAATTGGTAAATGTTGATTTATTTTTTTGATTGCATAAAAATATACAGAATGTATATACATATGAATACGTATTCTACATTAATAATTGCTTAAGAAGGATATTGTTGAAGTATTCTCAATCTGATTAAATCACTAATCTTGAAATACTCAGGAATCAAGATTGACAACTTCTTGAACTATACTACAATTAAAAAACTGAGTACAAGATAGAAAATGACAACTTTTTTTAAGTATTGGCAATAAAATGTGTAAATTCTAAAAATCTTGATAAGACTTTTTTTAAATTCTGAATTGCAATTATAAAAGGTACCATTTAGAGAAACAAAATATAAAACATACTAAATTAAATGCCTTCAAAATCTAACTAGCTTTCCTACAATTCACATGTGTGAGTGCCATCAAATTACTATTACATGCATTGCGTTTTAAAGCCAAATGCTAATGCAGTGCCATTATGAGTAAGCAAAAGGCTGCAATATATCTTGTAGGTCTGTAAGCATTAAAACTTTCAGAAGCAAAAAATATCCATTCCAATAAACATACATATCAAATTTAATCATATGCAATAGTTTCTTTTCAATAGGAGGACTTTTGAAGCGAATTGCAAGTTTGCTATTCTTTTATAATGATTCATAGATCTTAAAAACAAATAGCTTTCATATTTAGGAGCAAAAATCATAAACAAAAAGTTCCAATTACTCGCCCAAGTATTCACTATCAACTCTCAGGCTACAGTTTTTCAAGTTACTGGAAAAAAAATAAACAATAAAATACGAAAAAATAACAGAATATAACCCTGTTAAAATTATGAACAATTTAATGCTTATTCAAAACAATCCATACCCATTGTTTGCAAAATGTATGGGTGTATATATAAAATTTTATAAGAACTATAATTAAATACTGTATTTTTTTTGAATGAAATTTAAACGACTGAATATTTTGCTTTTTAAAGTTTATTCTTCTTATAGCTGATTGAAACTGTAAGGATTTAATGATCTAATACTCAGCTATATGATATTATGAAATATTGTGATGTTACTGGTGTGCTTCCACTTTAAATTCTTCGCTTAAAATTACTTTTAGTGCTATTTTCCTAGTTTTACATTCATTTAAGGGCAAAAAATGGAATTAAAGTAAATATTGATTTATTAGTTTAAAAAAAATTCTGAAGATGTCAGTAGTTCATAGAGAAAAACTACAAAAGAGCTGACAAAAGCTTAGAATGTTTTTCAATGGTAGATTCGTTGATCTTGGGTACATAAAATGACTTGTAAACTCCTTTTCAATTGTCAGCAATAAAAAAAATTGTATATTTTCTGTAGTTTATTTAAATATTTATGGATATTTTACAAATTATTTACATAGTAACTATTAGAGTAGAAATATTTTCATGTTTATACTTAGATTTCTTTGAAATATGTTTTTTTTTAAACATAAATTAAGAAATTCTAAATAATGATAAAAATAAAGCTACGATTATTATTGTTTTCCTGAAGGTTTGTGATGATGTTTTAGTTGTATTTATATATTGGACTATTTCTATCATCTGATATGAGTATTGGATATCTTTAGAAAAATTTAACTCTTTAAATATTCCAAATACATTCAACTGCTATTAGTAACAGTTGAATGTATTTGTAATATTTAAATAAAATTAATTTTTTCTAAAAATATTCAATACTTATACTAGATGATGGAAATAGTCCAATATATAGATATGATCATTAGGCTTAAACAACATTGTACAGAACTTTTATGATATTTTAACAATTATTCATGTTTAAAAAATAATATTAGATCAATAGACTTCATTAATTTTTTTTTTATGTTGGCTTTATTGTAATTCTCCAACAAAGAAAACTTATTGCTCATATTATGTATTTCATTTTATTTTATTTTCTTTCTGTTTGAAAAGTTCAAATATGACTTTTTAAAATGTTTTTAATTTGTAAACTTATATTTCTAATAAATGAAGTACAATTTATTGATTCATAATATTAAATAAAGTTTTCAATATCAAATAAAATGCTGAATTATTAACAGGGAATGATGGAAAAACAGTAAAATGCAGGATTAATTCTCCCATGTGTTTATATTTCGTTAAAAAGAAGATATTGATCTTTAAACTGGATTTAAAGTTTATAACTTGGCTAGAAATGATATGATAATCTCTACTTAATAAATGATTAATAATAATCATTAATTAATTTATTTTTTTTCAGTTATATGGTGTCAAAGTTGTGTGTGCAGAAATTTTGACACTTGTAAATAAAATTTTAATAATATATATATTTGATCTAGTACACTTACTGAATATATGTAGTAATTAACTTCTACTGCAAAGGTTTGTTAATTCAATTAAGTTTAGTCAAAAAAAAAATGTCAAAAAAAAAAAAACAATTAAAAGTACGCAGTCATTGTATTAGTTTTCCTACTTCATCTTTAATACAAACTGCCGAAGCATTCAATTTTGATGTTTTTAGTATATAATAATACTCAGTTATATTATGTTACTTTAAAATTAATAAAAAAATGAATAATTTAATAAATAAATACTTGCCAGGTGTTAAACTTTTTAACTTTGCTCGATTATCTTCTGTTATATCAAGAACTTTATCAATACGTTTCTGAGCGCTAGTAAGGGCAGATTTAGCAAGGTTAGCAAATCCTGTGGCATCAAACCAACTCATAATTGGTTAAATCTCTGAAATAATAATAATACAGTTAATAACTTTGATTTAAAAAGCTATTGAGATATAAAAAATTAAATAAACAATTGTGTGTTTTGTTGCTCAGACATTCAAATGAAAATTCACATGAAGTTCAAGCATTAAATTAGGTTGTGATCTACAATGTGAGCTCTAGAATCTGCCAATAAGCTACTACTCTAAATTGGTTCATAGAAATAAATTCATAGCTATGTATTTCCCATTTATTGACAAAGAGATATTTAATTATAAGTGATCTGTCTAATGATTACACACTTTTCTCTATTTCTAACTATCTAGGTCTGCTTCCTATCCATTTATTGGTATAGGCTATTATCAGTACTAATTATCCTCTTGCATTGCATTTCTGAGATTATTGTATTCAAATCACACTATTGTTTGGCAATGCTTTGAATTCTAATTCCTTCTTTCAAAAATGCGGTAGTCTTATAAGAAATACTTCTACTTCGAATGTTTACCCATCCACTAGTAAATAAGTTTTATATCTGTAATAACTAGCCAAATGTATTCTCGAGGCTAGGCTACTCATAATGCTATCTGTATTGATGATAAATCACAAAACTTGGTTGATAAGAAGAATCAGACACATAATTGATTTATTGTCAAGGCAGATAGAGCTATGAAAAATTAGAAAACAGCATGCAATATTCATGCATTGGAACATATAAGAAATTAAATCAATTCACAGAGCATAGAATATATTACTAAGATATAACAACAAAAAAAGAGAAGAATGGGTATTATTTCCAGGTTTTATATAACTGATTCTTCAGAAATTTTGCTTGGAAGTAACCTTAATAACATATTCAGACTTGTATGTTCTATGAATTGATTTATATTCTTAATGTTACATATTTAATTGGCATAAAATTATTTATGTGTATTTAAAATTATTAGGATTTCAAGAACAACTCTGAATTTATTTAACATACATTTCTTAATAATGATTAAGAGATTAGGTTTGCCATGATTTGATCATCATCATTACATCAACAACTATTATCAATCCACTGCAGGATGAAGGTTTCTCTCCAAGTTCAATCCATCTTCTCTGACCTATAGCTTCCCTTCTCCACATCACCCCTGCACACTTTCTTATTTCATACATCCATCTCACATGTGGTCTCTTTCTGGGTCTTTTACAATCTCTTGGAATTCAGTTTAAGATTTCAATTCATCCATCTATTATTATCTCTTCTAGCAATACTCACATTAAATATTTGGATAATTATAAATATGCGACTTTTTTCACATGCATTAGTGAAGCTATAATTATACTTAAAATAATGTGTAATAGGTCTGCTTAGCGCTTTCGAGATTTAATGTTCGAATCTCATACTCATAGCTTTGTGAATGAATACTGTTGTGATTTATTGTACACATATGCAAATGAGTTTGAATATTTAATTAGTCCATTGATTAGAGAGAGCAAAGCATGCCTCTCTTCTATTAATGGCACTGAGATCATTTGCTATGTAAAAAGCTTCTTTAACTTTTCTTTTGGCATCACTCTTCTCTGTACAAATTATTTGGGCAGAACTAGGTTCAAACACATGGCCTGTAGCTGCTTGGTGGTCCCAGAATACAGTTGTTCCTTCATTTTTATTTTTAACCCTGTTGTATGCATACCTGTGTTGGTAAATTCTTGTATTAAGGTTAGCCCGATTCTCACCGTAGTAAGATGCGTCGCAGCCTAATTGCTTGTATATTACAAGAAACAATGATTAAAAAATAATCATAAAAAAACAATATTTGGCGGAAAAAAATCTTTCACTAAATGAAAAAAAAAAATTTCTACAAATTATCTAAAAAAAGAAACTAACAGCTTTGAATAAATATATTAAATAAGTGTTATGTTGTCAAATTTATATCCTTCCCAGAGTAATCAAAAAAATATACATTCAATATCATCAGTAACTTTCTATTGCATTTTATATTTTTCCAAGCAATTTCATTTTCATTTCTTCTAATTCTTTTCAACTAACCGTGCAGTCTTCTTCAGCTTCATTAGGAATCATAAGTATTTTATATTTTATGATGTTACACTGTATTTTTGACATTAGTTACAACTTCAAATACATTTTACTTTTGAATTCCAACTTAGCGGGAGGGGAGCAAATCATTCAATTACATATTAAAATAGTAAGCAATTTCTATTTTTATAAATCAAAATTTATAGGCATGGGGGCCAATGATCTATAACTATCAATTATACTGGCCGAAGCCAATCATATATTAAAGTAGCAATTAAAATGCTTTGTTTATAAGTTGGAATTTAACAATAGAGGAGATAAGGAATAAAATCACCAATTATGCTAGTTAAAGCCAAGCAAAATGTTACTTTTATGTGTTAGGATTTAGTGGTTGGATGAAAAATATCAATTACCCTGACAACTGATGTTAATTTCCAGAGTTACTTGATGAAATCTTTATTACGTAACAAAACAACTATAATAGTGATAAAAAGGTCATCAGTTTTCTCTATGCAATGATATGGAGGACTAACTATTTATTGATTTACATCCTTGTCTGTAGTTTGACTTCCCAATTTTATTAATTATTACTTTCATTAGTACTTTATGCTTTCATCAAGTTATTATCAAAATTACAGATAGCTGTAATAAATAAATTGGCAATGTATAAAGTTCTATGAATTTTTAGACTGGATCAACTAAGCACCCTTGATTAGGTAATTTGCCATTTCCTGCCATCCTTTCAATATAATTTATTCTTGCTCCACAATTGTAAAGGCTACATCAAAAATTTTAACGAGTTCCATACATTTATATTGAACTGTTTCAACTTAATAATATCTTTGATCATAACGACTAAAATATTAATATAATCACTTTTTTATATATTTAGTACATGGAAAGTATATAAAAATTAATTATCTTGTTTTGACACATTAACCTGTAGGCTGCAACAGTATTCATGACAGATTAGTAAGAAATAATTTGAAATTGGCTTGTTAATAATATTTGAAAGCTCAAATGACTATATTATCAGTAAAGAAGCATGTAAACCACTAGACATCACATGATCACCATCTCATGCTAGCACATAACTGTTATTAAACAGGGAAAAAACTCTCCATATAGTAGTGCAACCTTGTGCTAACCAGAGTTCATTCTCATAGTTTTGTAGTTAAGTAGAGATAAAAGGTGGCTGCTGGAAGTGCAGTGCTCTGATCCAAGGATCCTCACTGACGAAGGTCACAAGCCAGAAACTAGTCTGGGGATATTGGATGAGTAGGCACTAGATGGGGATTTTATGCACAAGCCTTCTGGCATCCATTGATTACTCTGGTTAGGACAAAGTGGCACTACTATATGGCAAGTTTTTGCATGTTTAAAGAAGCATGTAATGGATGAGTATTGAACTGTTATCACAATTATGGAGATTCAGGCATTTGATACTTCTAGATGATCTGAAAAGTAGAAGTTGTTTATGAAATACTTGCATAATAAGAGGATAATCTGAATTTCTGCAATAGGGCAGAGTTGTGATACGGAATGCACATTTTTTCTTCACACTTCTGTGTCCTTTTGTACGCTTTAGTAATCAATACGTGCTAGATGGTGGTGATCCGGTACTGTTTTATCTAATATCTCAAACTAGTTTCAAGCTTATGACTTTCAATAATGAGGAGTTTTGGATCTTGGAATACTGCATTTGGATCTAGGCTTTTTCTAGCAACCATTTATTTACCTCTCTTTTTAATTATCAAGTTTATGTTTTTCAATTTAGGCTGATGTCTTGATATTTTAAAAGAGAAATTATGGCTACTAGAAATAAAATGCATTAGATCCTAAAGGTCAAAGTGCACTATTCCGAAATCCACAGCTCTCCAGCCATAAGCTTGAAACTAGACTGGGAATATTGGGTAGAACAGCACTGGATAGGGATTTATTAAGCACTATCATCTATAATTATCTATTTTAGCCAATTTCTTTTTTTAAAAAATATTTTTCACATTTACTATTAACATCTTTTCACTTTCTTATTTTTAATAGCACATTTATATTCTTTGCGTGCTTTTTCCCTCTCTTTTACACTTTTACTAATTCTCACTTTTCTATTACTTTTATTCTTCTGAATATTCTCACCTAAAACACTATTTGCCACTTTTTCTACGTCACCACACCAGTCCTTATATTCATCCCCAACAAACTCTTCCATAACATCTTCTATTTTTATTTTATACTCTTCTAGCTTATTGTTATCATTCATTCTCCATCCACATCTTTAATGCCATCTAGTGTAAACTTGAGTGTCAATAATTATGTAAAATCCCTATTTTTAATACTTCAATCTACATCCTTAGAGCAGTTTCTATCTTTTGCCTTTTCCATTGAGGCTTGGGATTCAAATTTGGAAGAAATGCAAACATGCATTCAGCAATCAATTTTAACTCCATTTTACTTATCAAACCAAAAAACTAAAATTCACATCAACTTGAGGAGCTCAATCTGGTAGACATATTATTCCCCGAACTAGGAATGTTAATAAAATAACAAATCACTAAATTCCCCAGTTTAAATAAGACAAAACCACTAGTGCCATCTAGTATAAGCTTTGAATAATCAAGCATTATAGTGGAGAACTGCTTGTCTTATCATATTGTTTGAGTTGAGAAGTTTGATGCTTCATATACTTTAAAATTTTTTGGCCTGATCCATGTCTCATGGAATCTAAAAAAGATTGTTTTAATATGTATATTTTTAAAATTAAATTATATTTTAGGTGTGTGTATACATCCCAAATACATGTTTATTTTATAGAATTTGCTATTATTCTTGGTTTCAGATAATCATAGAAAGACAGTGGAGGTGGTGTATTAATGTAGAAATGAATTAATCTGTACCAAAATTGAGAGAACTTATTATATCTAATATAGCATTAAAAATAATATTGTTTCCATGAATAATTTATATTTTTTCATCAAACAAAATGATTACAGATCATGTGATTTTGAAAAATTGTTACATGACTAGTTTTTATAGAAGTTAATTAGTCACTGTTTCAAACTATTCAAGTGTTAAATTTATTTATATTACACTTTCAAGAAATTATACAATTTAGAAGAATTAAATTACAGTATGTTTCAAATTATTATTTTTTATTCCACTTATATCAATTCTCAAATCAGTAAATGAGTAAAATGAACTACGTGGAAAAAGTCTCTGGCAACTTTTTCAATAAAAAATAAAATAAAATAAATAAATAGTACATTTAACTTTAGGTGCACAAGGATGATATCAATCAATTTCTCTAGACTTTGCTCTTCTTTTCCAATTTTCAGAAAAAATGTTACAATATTATTTGGAAAAAATTTCAGAAATAGATAGGTATCATTTGTATACTTTCTTTATTTTGCTGTAATATCTTATATAAATACAATTTATCCAATAACTTCAAACACATTTTAACAAAATCCTTTATTTGTACATATATACATATACCTATGTTTCAACTGTCCTGCAGTCTTCTTCAGAGCCAATTTAATTTAATCTCTTAAAAAAAGAGATTAAAATAAATTGGCTCTGAAGAAGATTGCAGGACAGTCGAAACATAGGCGTATGTATCAATCAATAGAATTCTGTCCAATAGACAGGTCCAGAGAGCAGTCACAACAACAATTCATCCAATCTTCCATTCCATTCTCTTCCTTTGCCCATTTCTTCAATACCACATAAGTTTTCCCATCTCTTATATCATCCAATAATGTCAATCTCTTCCATCCTTTCTTTTTATTTCCACTCACCATTTCCTCCAAAATATCTTTCATTAAACTATAATCTCTGCTCAATATATGTCCAATCCAGTTTCCCTTTCTCTCTCTGATATTCTCAATCAAACTTTTTTCTCATTTATTTTTTTCAAAACTTCTTCATTTGTTATTTTACTTATCCAACTGATTTTTTTCATTTTTCTCCATGTCCACATCTCAAAAGTTTCCAATCGTTTCTTAATTCTATTACTCAATGTCCATGTCTCACAACCATACATTAATGCACTCCATATAACATTTAATTAATCTCTTCCTTAATTCTCTTTCCAAAGAACCACAAAATATCTTCTTTCTTTTCACAAATGTCTCCTTTGCCAATGCTATTCTTTTTTTAACTTCATCTTCACTTCTTCCATCCTCACTCAACCAACTACCCAAATATCTAAACCTCTTCACCTGTTGAACCATGCCATCATGGATTCCAATTTGCAGTCTTTTTGCATCTCTCCCTATCCATAAACACTTAGTCTTTTCAATATTAATCTTCATTCCATATGCCATACATTCTTCTTCTAATTTATTCAACATATTCTGAAGACCCTTTTCCTCCTCAGCAATAAGAGCCATATCATCTGCAAATCTTATACACTTTATTACTCTCCCTCAAATATTTGCTTCTCCACAGTTCAAATAATTATTTAGCATATCTTCTAAATAAATATTAAACAGAACAGGTGACATACTACATCCTTACCTAACTCTACTTTCTATATTCACTTCATCAGGCATGTTACTCCCAAATCTAGCTCTTATCCTTTGACCATTATACATAGTCCAAATCAATAATCTTTCTTTCCAAAATATTCCTTTATCTCTCAAGATGGACATCAGTTTATTCCAGACTATTCTGTCAAATGCCTTTTCTAAATCCACAAAACATATACCAATTACTTTATCTTTTTCAATATATCTTTCCGCAATTGTCCTAACAACACCAATAGCATCTCTTGTGCTTTTCCCTTTCTGAAAACCAACTGTTCTTCACCAATATAATAATCTACCTTCCCATAAATCCTTTGAATTAAAATCCTCAATAAAACTTTAGAAACATGAGACAACAAACTTATTGTTGTATACTCTTCACTTTTAGCAGCTTTCTTCTTTCTAGCAATTGGAATCATTATTGTTAGTAAAAAATCTTCAGGCCAAACTCCACTATTATATATCAAATTGCAAAGTCCAGCTGTTTCCTTCATAGTAAATTCTCCCATTTCTCTCAAAAATTCTATAGGTATTGCATCAAATCCAACAGCTTTACCATTCTTCATTTGTGCGATTAAGTGTTCAAAGTGGTTTGGATAAATTGTATTATTTGTATACTTTAAAAAAAAAAAAAGCATTACAGTAATTAATGAAATACACAGAACTGTATAACAGGACAGGCAAATACTTGTTATATAACTAATATGCACAGAAGATTAAGAAGAAGGAAGAATATTATTTCAAAAATGCTTAAGTAGTCTATTGATTGGGGAGACGAAGCATAATGCAGCAGTGTTATGTTGAAGTCAAGGTGTGCAAGATTAATCAGTAACTGTCTGATAATAGGTAGAGAACATTCAAAGTTTGCTTGCCTAGTATGCCAAAAGTATTACTCCAATTCTATACATGTATGTGGCAATGAGGAAAAAAATCATGCAAACATTTTGCTTAACAGGATTTATATATAGTAAAGATGAAAAAATATATATGCACATATATCAGTGCAAAGATTTTTAATATAGAATTTTTAAAAAAATTGATGACACACACTTTATAGACAATCATTGGCAGAAAAAAATTAAAGCTACTATGAAAATATAAACTTAAATAAGAGCAGCTCTTTATTCTAGTACCATCTATAAGTTTGAATAATCAACAATCACTCGATGGACTGGTGATAAAGCAGAGAGCTGCTCTATTATATATCATATTATGTAAGCTTAAAACTCAAGTGATATTATATAAGTATATATTTCTTCCAAACTATGTTATAAAATGAACGTGCTAATAGCTCTTAACAAGCTTTTCAGAATATCCCTATCCTCAGACCGGTTTCTAGCTCTGGCTTTCGTCAGTGAGGCGCTGGGATATTCAAACATTAGATTTAAAATATCAGCTTTTGCATTAAGTCATGCAATATATGACGTTGATTTCCTTGCAATTATTTCAAAATATGTTTATAAACTTAAGTTTGGTATTTAATGTGATAATACAAGGATAAATTAATAAACTGGTTTTTTTTTTTATTTACCAATATGTACTTGCATATTCACTATTTGTATATGTAAAATTGGAACTAAATGTAATAATTTTGCAGCTCATTATAATGACAATATTATTTAAAAAAAGTTTTACGTAAATCAATGTAGATTTCTGCAATCATATAAATTCACTTGTTTTTCTATCTAACTCAGATCAAAGTTTGTTAATAAAAAATGTATGATTATTAAAAACAATAGATGCATTCTTGATGGCAATACATCCCTTTCACATAAAGTAATATTTTATGCTAACATCGTCAACTGCTAACGAAATTCAGCTTAATAAACATTTAACTGCTTACAATATATTTGTTAAATAAAGCAGCATACAGATGCTGGCAATTTAATACACATATGATAATTATAAATATAATGATAATAATTAACAATAAACTGCACTGAATAAAAACAGAAATTACATCATATACATTGTTCTCCATTCTCTACTCTAGTGCCATCTATTATAAGCTTGAGTAAACAGTAATTAGAACTAGTAGTTCAATTTAACATCCATCTCCCAGACCAGTATTTGGTTTTTGCCTTTATCAATGAGGATGTGAAATTTGAAAATGGAATCAATCTGACAGCCAGCTACTTTTAATTAAACTTATATTAGGAAAAGATGCTAGAATAGAGAAAGAGAGAAAAGCTTTTGTTAATAAAGTAAGCTTTGAAGCCGAGTACTATTATATTGTATACATCAAAGTTATAATTTTTCTTGCATATTTCAAATATAAAGTTTTGTTTCCTTTCTTATTATTCCCTTAAAAGAATTAATATCATAATAGCTATTGGATACTAATAGTGTTGATAGAAAGTATAAAAAAAGTACAACCAAAATTATAATAAATACTTCGTAGTACCTAATTTTTTGATTACAGCATCAAGTAATTCTTTTGGATATTGGAGCTTGCATAGATGATTTACTGATCAAGAATAGTAATGTCAACATCAACTTAATCTGTTACATACCATACTATTTGCTAAAGAGATTTCTCCATATAATGTAACTCTTCGATTTCTTTTAGCTACTATTATAGAAAGAATGCCAGGCACTCTTAAACCTGGAGCCTAATTGTAAATATAGAGGATTTGAACTCAGACTTTCAAGCCACTTCACTATTCACACTATCTCATACTATTGATACACATGATCACCACATGCAGAAAAGACAAATAATCACCAATATATGTATTTCATGCTAAACCAGCACTCATCAATATTGGCATCAGCATGGGATTTGGGAATTCTATCATCAGATTTTCAATGGAATGAATGGCTGAAGAGTTGGAGTTTGGAATAGGTTGAAGCCTGTCCATTAAAGTGTGAGAATTTGCTATCTTAATATAAACTGAGCACCGATTATATATATATGGGAGTTGGTAATCTGGACCAATTGATGAGTGCTGGTTTAGCATGAAATATGTATATTGGTGATTATTTATCTTTTCTGCATGTGTGTGGTCTTGGGTATCAGTAGTATGAGATAGTGTGGATAGTGAAGTGGCTTAAAGTCTGAGTTCAAATCCCCTATATCTATTATTACAAGAAAAAAATATTTCTCTAAGACTATTTTTGGAAGAAAAAATAATTTCTGATCTATATAACTGGGCATAAGCAATTAGTGGCTGAAAAAATGAATTCCATTTTAATGTTAGATTACATCATTTCTGATGTTCTGTTTATATGACCAAATTAGTTTATCGATTCATATGATTAATTTTATCCCAATTCCTGTCATCTGAATAAAAAAAATTAGCTTTTTTTTTATAAACATCAGTAAATTCTTCTTTTTTGATTATAACTGTAACAAAATATTAAATTTATGAATTTAATCCTTAGTTGATTTTGGTTAACAATTTTCATTTGTAGATCCATAGTAATTTTGGCTGTTTCAGGGAATTAGTTTTAATAATTAATATCAACTGTGCCAGAGAATTCATTTCTGCTATGTTTTGAAAAGCCAAATAAAGTGAATACTTCTTTGGATTAAATATTGATGTTATTACAATAATATGGGAATATTTTGCCAACATTAAATACAAGTAAAGCGAATATATTGCAAATAATTATTTAATCAAATAAAAGTATATAAAGTCATCAATAATCCAGATGCTTAAGAAAATAATAATAAAGGTCTATGAGGCTAGGTTGTTTTTAATCTCCAAAGAATAGCTATTTGAGAATTACCCTGGAGCTTTTTTCTTTAACTCCCAAAAGGAACATTGGGGATCACATCTTTATAAACTCTTAATCTCTTTCCCATTGGAGGATTGTTTCTCTATTACTCTATGATTGATCTCTAGACTAATAACAACTTGTCATTAAACAGATATTCATTTATCTAATTGAGGAATGTCCAGACGAAGCACATGCTACAAAGCATACACTTTAATTATCACATTCAGAAATTAGAATATATATTTTAAATTTTACTTATGTACATAACAAAATACTTATATAATTTGATAGAATGAATATAGCAATTAATATTTTCAATTTTCTTCTGTATAATTTCATTTTTAGCTCAACAGTTTGAGCTTTTTAAAATAAATTTATTTCAATGATTTTCAATTGTAAACAAAAAGATTATTTTTCTATATTGCTTGCATTAGCAGTATATATTCTTATTCTTCTCCTTTACTTTCTTTGCAATTCTTCATATATATTGCTTATAATAACTCCTCTCATATACACTTTAATGCAAAAAATTTTTTTAATAAAACTTCTTTATTTTCTTTTTTGCATTAAAGGTAGAGGAAATTGAGAATGCTCTGATGAAGACTGCTGGACAGTTGAAACTGTCAGGAAATTAAAGAAGTTTTATTAATTTTTTTTTTTGCATTAAAATGTATATGAGAGGGAGTTATTACTTGCATTAGCAGTTTATTACTGAATTTGCTTGCAGTAGAATACTTAATTTTCAGATTTTCCTTTTTAATTCTGGTTTGCATACTACTAAATTTATCAATATTTGAATTTTATAAATTGCATATGAACAGCTAGTAATGATCTGCAGTTACCCAATAAACCTCTCATCTGAATATCTCCATTGATATTTTAATAACTTACAATTATTTTTAGATGTAACAGGCTTTATTGTATTATAAAGTATTTCATTATTTCTGAAATGTATATTAGTTTTTGTTAAAACTATTCAACAGAATTCCATAAGATTTAAAATTTTCGAGACAAACTCTTTTATTGTTAATAGTCTATAATTATTTTCGTTTCACAAGTTAAAAATTGCAACTATATACTACTTAATTTACTGGGACATTTTGTTCTATTTTCATTGTGCTTCTGTTCTTATTGTACTTAGTGCAGAGAAAACTTAGAAATGCTATGCTTTGAAGTATATACTAATTCCAATAATAAACTATATCATTTTTTTCTTTAGACAATTCAAATGTTGCAATTATCTATTACTTTATTCAGTAAAGCATTTTCTATTATTTTTATTCTGTGTGTTCTAGCTGAATTAATTGCAAAACAGTTGGACATATAAATTTATAGTGTCTTATTATCATTCTAACATAGTATTTATATGAATTAAATTCTTTTAAGGAATGAAGCATGGCAAATCTATTTATACAGAGTTAAAACAGTAAAAATATGACTAGTATTAATCGGCAATGGTCCATAGGGAAAGATTGAATAATTGAAATTTTTTTTGAGTTGACAATTGTAATGATAATTTGTCTAGTTGTTAATCTATGGTGCGAACATGATTAAACAAATTATAATGTAAAAAAAAAAGTATAATCATAATTTATATTTTAAAAAATGACACGTTTGTTAATTTAGCAAAAATATATGCCTTAATACAAATAATCAAAAATTACCTTCAAATTTTTCATAAGCGTGTCAACATTAAACAAAATGACACTTGTAAATTACGTAACAAACAATGTTAAACGAAGAAAATAAAATCAATTACTATCCAATTTGTTTTCAATAAAACTTTTAAAATTAAGAACGTAAACAAACTTGTACTAATTAAATATATATAAAAATAATCTTTTTTTTTAAAAAAAACTTTAGTTATAATTGTCAACCTC
Source organism: Epiperipatus broadwayi (assembly GCA_028023455.1). Taxonomy (NCBI): domain Eukaryota; kingdom Metazoa; phylum Onychophora; class Udeonychophora; order Euonychophora; family Peripatidae; genus Epiperipatus; species Epiperipatus broadwayi. The sequence goes on from JAQFVV010000059.1 coordinate 4,333,183, forward strand.
ACCTCGATTTTAAAGGATTCACAATTGTTAAGTTCAATTAACAATTTTTTTAAAAAAAATATCCATAAGTTAAATAATGTTAAGTTCCTTTAAATCACTTGCCGTGCGGAAGCCATTTTTTATTTGAAACGTCATCAACCATTAGGCAGTGTATGTTAACTTATTCATTTTTTTTTAAGTGCTTATGATTACAGTTTATTGTTTATTATTAAAAAAACAAAATAGAAAATTAAAGTTTCCATATTATACAAATATTTTTTAAATATGCTATAATTTAATAAATCTAAATGTCGATCAAAAACTATACTTTTATTCTGTACTGTAGGAAATAACGTCGGCACTAAGTAAGAATGATTTAACCTTAGTTTTCCTTTTTCATTTAGCGAAAATGATAATTTCCATGACTAATAAATTTACTGTAAACACAAAGATACAAAAGAGTATAAAAGTAGTAATTAATTTCTTTTGTATCTTTAAAATTAATAGTTAAAAAACTACCAATATAAAATCATTTTAAATTATAATACTTCATAAAAAAGAATTACTAATGAGATAGACGCCATAATAACAATGTTTTTAACCACCCGAACGTGAGGCCCCAGTGGCGCAATTGGTTAGCGCACGGTACTTATAAGCTGTAACTGTCGCTTCCTGAGTTATGCCGGGGTTGTGAGTTCGAGCCTCACCTGGGGCAGCCACTTTTGTTTTTAGCTTTTTTTTTAAAACTTTTGTTTTTAGCTTTTTTTTTAATATTTGTTATAATTTTTATATTTCAATTTGAAGATTTATACATAATTCCTTATTATAAAAAGAAAATATATATATATTTTATCAAAAGAAAACTTAAATTGTAATTATATTGAAAGTAAATATAACATTTCTTCTAGAATTTTAAGTAATAGAATAATTATTATTAGAAAAACAATTTGATCTTTCATAAAATAAAACAGCATATACAAAATATATTGAGTCTCTATGATTTAATAGCATTTTGTAAATCTTCTGATAATGTATGTTTAATATATAATAAAATAAAATACCTTTACAGATATTTGATGAAAAACGTGAATACATAATTCAGGTAATACAATGATGACATATAAAACTATTAAGAGTTTTAGAAAAATATCAGTGATGAGAGAGATGGATGTTTTATCAAGGTCAGAGGTGGATTAAGTCAAGTGAGGGCCCTAAGCGATAAAAAATTTCGGGCCCTCAAACTCAAGTTAGAAAAAAAAAAAAAATTCAAGAAAACTCTCATTAAGGTGTTAGCAAAAAAGAAACGTAATCAAAAATTTCTTACCATAAAACTATGAATTTCCGCCTTGCTTTATTTTTTGCATATTCATGAATTATTTTTGCAGTGTCAATTTGGATTAAAATTTCCTGCTCTATATACAGAATGGCCATATTATTTAATCTTTCTTCTTCCATAGTACTCCTTAAATAATTTTTTGCAGGCTTTAAAGCAGAAAACGATCTTTCTGGTGCATTAGATAAGGGTATTGTTTAAAAAAATTTCAATAATATATTTCAATATTCGGAAATGTGCCAGACATTTCATTGGCATTAAGATGTTAATAAAGAAAATTCATTTTTACCTGTCTCCAATCAAAATATAATTTAGGGAAAAAATCCTGGAAATAAATCAGTTTCAAGAAAACAGCAAAATTTAATTGTGTTAATTATTTTTTTCAAAAGCAGAGTATTTAAATTTAAATCAAATTATTATTTTGGGAGAGGTCGAATTTTTTGTGTAATTAAAAATATATATATACTTAATTTGGACCTATTTATGCTGTACTAATTAGAATCCTGCCAAAACTCAAATAAATTATCTTCAAAAGCTTAAATAATCCCACGTTATAGAAGAGTTGCTTGTATACAAAAAAAAAACAAATTTTCCTCGAATCCTAATGAAAAAACATTTTAAGACCTCGGGGGCCCCTTAGTATCCTGGAGCCCTACATGGCCATTTAATCACCTTATTGTTTAATCCATCTCTGATCAAGGTTAATGTAAAGAGGAAAAGTTAGGGATCGTCTAAATAGCTTAGAGACTGCATTAAATCACTGAGTGATTTAGCTCAGTCACATATTCTAGAACTCAAGATTTGCGAATAATGACTCAGATCTAACTCTTCTGATGCTAAACTATATTACTTTTGTTTACACTTACTATGGTCCATCCAAGTCCAAATAGATGTAGTTGAAAAAATTAAAGAGACTGAAATGGTCTGGATATATTGCTAAAATAGATTATAATAGATGCACAATTGAATTCTCACTCAATATTGAAAGATTGCAAAAGGTTTAGAAAGTAAGGACATATAAAATGCCTAGATGAGATAAGAAAGTTTGCTGGAATGATACAAAGAAAAGAAGCTGTAGATCATAGAAACTGGATTAAACTCAGAGACCTTCATATGGATTGGTGATGATGAAATTACTTCAATGGGGCTTTTTGAATTTTCTTTTAAATAATAATAACAAAATAAATTATGCCCAAAAATATTTAGTGAGCTATTTATTATATAATGGATTTATTAAAACTCTATTTGAATAAATTATTTTAAGGCAGTGACAAGCTATTAAAACTACTACCAGTAAAGTTCAAAAGTTATCATGTGAAAAATATTATAACGATTAGAAATCTTAACCTAGATTTGAGCCTATGCATACATACATTGTATTCTCAAATATATTGAAGAATATTTATCTGGCAGCAAACCAAGTATAAAAATTATAAAGTATTATGATTAGACTATAACATCCTAAACTTCTTTAATAAACTTTTATGCTTAGGTTTGAATCTTAAAATAATAAATTTTTACATTTTTAAGATGTTTTGTCCTATTTCTTAAAATCTTCTAAATGTTACTGCTATGTTCTTTACTGAAAACGGATTCTTTTGTTGTTGACATAATGAAGAAATTATAATCGAATATACTGAAAAATTTTTTTTTTTAAATCTAGATAATCCAAAATAAAATGTTCTACATCATGATGCAACTTGGTGGTATAAAAGGCTGATTAAAGTTTATAAAGTAGCTTTAAATCAAATTATTAGAAAAAAATAAATTAATCAATTTCCAACAGTCGTTTGATTATAGTACTGTATCATTTAGATATTAAATCTGCAGTCAGGAGAGAATTTGACATAGATTGATGAATATTATGTCAAATTATTAAGTTTTCTCAATGAAAGGAGAAAATGTAAATTCAATAAATATTTTTATTTGTACTTTTATATTTACATCATTTATTAGTAATGTTGCTTCTTACAGTTTTGATGATTTAGCAGAGTTAGTCAATGCCGTAATTGACAAATTAATTATATTAATAATAAAATATCTCAATTTACATTAATATCTTATAGAAATATACTTTTCCACGTACTAATATAAATTTATAATAATGATTAAGGGCGGATGTTCAGCTCCATTGACCTCAGTGTGCAAAATGATATGGACAAATGTTTTGTTCTCATGGTGTGCAAATACATCTGGCTTGATTTCAAGATTACATGAATTAAATGTTGTATGGGTTAGTGTGAGTTTGCACTCCTTTCCCTCAAGGGTGGGGATAGTGGTCATAAGGGGCTTGGTTCATTTGAGGGGTGGTTGATGATCATTGTCTAGCCTGGGAATACCTGCCGGAAGGGTGAAAGTCACTACCTTCACATGGACTTTGCCGGGAAGGGCTACTGCACCCCTTGATGGATTATTTGATATGTCAGTGTTGATTTGCAGGTTTCATTTGTTAGCTTTAAATTTGGTGCATTTGTAAGGCGGTTGGTCTGCTTTGAGCCACTGCCAATTTTTGTAACATTGATGGAATTTTGTTCTAATATTTTGTGAGCGAGGGTCTGCACTCCTCTTTTTTTCCTTGGGGATGGCTGGTGGCAGACGTTGGGTATCTGGTTTATGGTGTGGTCCGTTTTTGACAATTTTGCCACTACCTGGAATACCTGCCAGGATGGTACATGGTCAAAGTCTCAGATCTATTCCTGCTCTGGTCAGCTGCTGTACCCCCTGATAGGCTGTTTTTGGGTAGTATTGATCTTGCTCATTATTATTTCTTAGTTTTTTCCCAAGTTGGCTTTCCAATTTTGGGTAGGTAGACTGATTGTGGTCCCTGCCCATTTGGACTGCTAATTAGGAGGCAGAGGTATTTGAAATTGTCTTGACATGGCTTGGCTGTGGGTTGAGAGTTTATTGCTTTGTGAACTTGGGACTTGGACCTCGCTGCCTGTTGGGGTGGTTGGTGCAATGCTGGTCTTTGCCACCTATTCAGCTGAAGCATTTGGGTCTTCGCTTCGGGGTCCCAAGGATGGGATCATTGGGTAATGGTTAACTTCTCGACAGCCAGGCCATGTGGATCCACATACAGATACACATTTAATCACATTACAGAAATTTAATGGTTGTAATTGTTTTTGAACATATGTACATTTTACCTTATTACATTGAATACTGTGTAATCCTCAATGGGTAAGTGTACCCAAAAAATATTTGTAATCTTTTATCAATAAAGGTTACCTTTGAAAGTAATATAAATTTATATACCTATAAATATATTTATTACACACATTTGTGCACATTCCCACTAGTACAAATTTGTAGCATATTTGTAACAGTTAATTAATATCCTTTGTGCTGTTTAAATTGTGCCTATTAGGGCATATGAGGTGCATGGCTCATTCCCATACAATAACCTAAAATAGAAGCACAGGTGCTGTGCTAATGCTACTGGTGAGATCCACAAAGGTAAGATAGTAAGCTGCATGTGAAGGTCCATATCTCATTTCCATACAATAGCCTAAAATAGCAGCTTTATACATAACTTGTATTTATATCAGTGCTGTGCTAATGCTATTGATGAGCTCTACAGATGTCAGATAGTAGAACGATTTTTAGTTATGAGGATTAACTGTGAATAACAAATAAACTTAGCTTAATTAAGAGTATCTCTTGCTGCATAAAATTCTAAAAAATGTGATGGCAGATTTATAAAAGAATCAACCTGTTTTTCAGTGTTATGGGTATGATACTATGATGTCTATTATAATAAAACCCCACCCTCATTTAAATGGATAAGTAAAATTAATGAACTACCCAAGTCTTCCTATAAAAGTAGTTTATAATGAATTTGACCATTGTTTTCATGAGAAAGGCAGACTTGATTTATATTACAAAGATTATTTCAGGGACATTTGAAAGAAGTGCCAATATTGTTGCTTTCATTGGAAAGACATGATTGAAATAGAATACA